>JARVGV010000412.1:22356279-22374186 GCA_031762435.1 Hypsolebias longignatus | reverse complement strand
TCTAAAAATATGGGAAAAAATCCATAAATATGTCGCTTCGCCCTATAAGTCGCAGGGCATGAAAATCAGTAAAAAAAAAACTGCGACTTATACGCCGGAAAATACGGTAATTGGGTTGAAAAAAGGAGAGTGCAAAAATGTGAAATTAGTTAAAAAGTTAAAATTAGAATAAAACTGCTAAATAGTAAGTGAGCATAAAAAAGCTGAAATTTGCATAAGCATAACAAGCTGAAATTAGCAGAAATAAGTTATAAGATGCACAAAAATGTTGTAGTTAACAGAAAGAAACTGAAAGGAGCACAAAACAGCTGACAAACAGCTGAAAACAGATGAAAGTAGCTGAAAAATGTTTTAATTTGAACAAGGAAGCTGAAACAAGCTGAAGTAGGACAAACTTTTAAAGGAGCAGTAAAAAGTTGTAAACACCTCTAAAGACCCAAAGGATGAGCTCAATTAATTTCCTATGAGGAAAAAGTGGCAGAAAAGGCTAAATATTTCTAAAAGCTAAAGTTGCACCAATACCAGAAGTCAAAGCTGGATTGTCCTGAACGTTTTGATGTACGATTTGTTGAAATAGCGCAAAAAAAAAAAAAATTATGGAACGAGAGAGATACTGAAAAATGTACGGAAGAAAAATGGATCACAATAGTGTGAATGCTTCATAAACATTCACACAGTTAAAGGCCTAACATGTCTTTAAGGAATTCATATTGCCCGCCGCCTTTCATGCCAGAGTTTTAGCCTCAGGTCTTCTCATGTGGAGAAATGACCACGTGTCATCTCATACAACGTGTCACAGCTTGTGTGTTGGCTCTTGTGTCAGGGAGGAATGTCCACAATAAATTTTAGCTCAGTATTTGTAAAATTCAGTGAGGCATGGGTTAATTATCTGGGGGCAGTCATCTTGGCTTGGACTGACTCCAAATAGGTTGAGTTATAGCCACTTTGTGTTTTCTAAGCTCAGATGGTTGTGGCAGTTCATTCCCAAAATGTAATCAGTTGTAGTGATTACTCCCTGAAAGTTTCATTAAAGTTTGTCACAGCTGCCTGACAGTGTGATGTTCGCTGCTGATCGGAACAGAAGCAGCTGATGAGCAGCACGCTGGACCTGGGGAGCCAACTTCTCCCTAAACGATGGTGAAATGATGACGGAAGAAGCTGCGATTGGGTAATGAGGCCTGAGCGTTGTGGTAGGAACAGCAGTTGGAGTCTCGTAGCAGACCGTCTGAGAACGTGGGGAATAAGGGCTGCGAGAAGCTGCAGTATGTCCAAACAGAATGCACGTCTCCCACTCTGCAGGTCCCCAGACACTTCCTGTTTCGCAAAAGCCTTCGCCCGGACACATGCTCGCACACAGGCAGCCACAATGACGGTGCCAGTGTTGCTTTCTGTCTGCTTTTCATAAACCAGGACTTCTTTTTATTTTATTATTTTTTTGCTGCCAACAACAAACAAGAAAACCGCTGGAAAAGTCGAGAAGAGATTTGACTTCAAGGCAGCGGTTAAAGCTTCACGGCTGTGATAAACATTTTGCCATTTCGATAAACACATATTCATGAGATGTGTCATGGCCTGCAGGGTGCAAAACCACGATGCAGTACACACAAACGCACACAGATACTCCAGAAAAGGCTCTCCAGTGGACTCAGTTTAGCGAGAAGCAGCAGCCACACGCGATATCTCCACTATTCAATACGCACCAACCCTGAAGGCTGAGCGATAATGTTTTTGCCCGTGCAAAAAAAAAAAAAAAAAATGTCTGATCTGATTTTATTCAAACTTTTGGAAACCAAAAATCACTGGATGAACATCTGCAACTGATCAAGTTTTGGAGTCACCCTGATTTAAAATGACGTCACAGCTCATCAACATGGCTTTAGCTCAATGACTTTTACAGATGTTGAGCTAAAGTTTGTCACTGACAGCTGTTCACGTCAACTGCTAACAGATCAGCTGAGATATCGATTAAGATTGTGCATCCTTTTAGGGTTTGTCTAAAACAACTCTATCACTTCTCAGCAAACTACGTACGATCTTAGTCCTATAAAACTCAGGCACGAAAGGCGGTGAGCATTCCTTCGAGGAACGCTAGGCCTTTAACGTTGTAATATGGAATTGAAATTGAAATAAAGCTCAACAAAAGAGAGCAAGCTCAGGCTGGTTTGGTTTAATCTCATTACTCTGACAGCCCGGGGGCTCCTCTTCAACTATTTATAGCACCCTGCGAGAGACGAAGGCCGGCGTTCGCGTACACAACATCACAGGTTTCTGTGCTGCTGCGGCCCTGAGAGGCGGCAAACAGGACCAGTCACACAGACCAGGCATGAAACTTCATGAGACGAAATCCACATTGGTCATCCATCTGTGAGGAGAGCCGGCCCTGTTCTCCATCCTCACATATGGACTTCCTGGTTTTCCACATCTACCTTCTTGTTGCGCTCCACTCGATTTGTCTGAATGCTTCACTATTATGATCCATCTTTCTCGTTCCACAATATTTGTTTGTGCTATTTCAACAAATCTTGTATCAAAACGTTCAGCTCGTTCAGGAGAAGGGCGCTATGACTTTTGGTATTGGTGCAGCTTTAGCTTTTTGAAATATTTAGCCGTTTCTGCCACTTTTTTTTTCTCACAGGAAATAATTGAGCTCATTTTATTTTAGATGTGTTCACAACCTTTTACTGCTCCTTTCACCTTTTGTTCTGCTTCAGCTTCTTTCAGCTTCCTTGTGCACATTTAAATATTTTTCAGCTGTGTTTCAGCTGTTTTGTGATCCTTTCAGATTCTTTCTGCGATGATAAATGGACTGTACTTACATGGTGCCTTTCTATCTAATTGAGATACTCAAAGCGCTCATTTACTCATACAGCACTCTACTATATTTTACAAAGAATAATCAGAGTTTTATCACATTCATACACCGATGGGACGCACATCAGTGGCAACAAGTGGTTCAGTGTCTTGCCCAGGGACACTTCGGCATGGGACTGCTGGTGGAATCGAACTCCCAACTCTTGCATTGGAGGACGACTGCTCTACCCACTCAGCCACAGCCGCTGTCTACAACATTTCTGTGCTTCTTCTAACTTCTTTCTGCTGATTTCAGCTTGTGATGCTTCTTTCAACTTTTTCTGCTATTTCAACTACTATTTAGCTGTTTTCATGTTAATTTGAGCCTTTTCAGCTAATTCAACTTTTTTATACTGTATATATAATTTAAACTTTTTTTCAGCCTAATTCAGCAAAAATGTTCTCTCTCCACTTCCCTCTGGTAATTTAAATTTCTTTCTGCTTTTTTAGCTACTTTTCTTCTGTTTTTGCTAATTTCAGCTTTTTCTAGATAACTTCCACTTTATTGTGCTCATTTCTGCTTCTTTAAGCCTAATTTGGCAAACATGCTCTTTCAGCTTTTTTCTGCTATGCTAAGCTTGTTCGACCAATTCAGCTGCTACTTTCAGCCTAATTAACTTATTTCTGATCATTTCAGCTTGTTATGCTCCTTTCAGCTTTTTTCTGCTATTGCAACTAATATTTAGCTGTTTTGTGCTAATTTTAACTTTTTCAGCTAATTCCACTTTTTATTTTTTTATTTTTTTTTACAAAGTACTTTAATTTGGCAAAAATATGCTTTCTCTACTTCTTTCTGGTGATTTAAACTTCTTTCTGATTTTTTTTAGCTATTCTTCATCTGTGTTTTGTTTGTTTATTTGTTTGTTTGTTTGTTTGTTTTTGCTAATTTCACTTTTTCCGGATAATGTCCACTGTACTGTATTGTGCTCATTTCTGCTTCTCTCAGCCTAATTTGGTAAACGTTCTTTCTTCTGTTAAGTTTGTTTGACCTGTTCAGCTACATTTTTAGCATTTTCTAGCTAATTTCAGCTGTTTTCAGATAAATTCCAAGTTCTTTGTGGTAATTTATGCTAGCCTAATTAACTTCTTTCTGCTAATTTCCGCTTTTAATGTTCCTTTCAGCTTTTATGCTAGTTTCAGATTTTTTTTCAGCTACTATTTCTCAGTTTTTATACTAATTTTAGCCTTTTCCTCGAATTCCACATTTTTAGCTAATTTCAGCTCTTTGTACTTCATTCTGGTAGTTTAAGCTTCTTTCTGCCTTTCAGCTACCATTTAGCCATTTCTTTTGCTCATTTCAACTTTTTTTTTAGCTAATTCCCTAATTTTTTGTGCTAACTTCTTTTTATTTAGGCCTATTTCAGTAAATACGTGTTCTTTCTGCTTTCTTATGCTAATTTAGGCTTGCTCTTCCATTTCAGCTACATTTCAGTATGATTTTTTTAGTTAATTTCAGCTGTTCACACTGCATTTTCACAGGAAATGAATTTCTCTAGTTGTCTTAATATCTTCTCTCTTCAGCTTCTCGTTTCCCACCTGTTTGAGTAAATCTTTTTTTAAACTCTGCCATGAAGGTAGATCATGGGAGCCAGGCCTTTAATTTAGTCTGTTGATGCAAACAAAACCTTTTTGTGCCAGAGACAATGAAACTTTTACTGAGTGCTCTCTGTGATGTGGATTGCAGCAGAGTCTTCAAAATCCAGAAAACAAGAAGCTCAGGGGAGGGAAGCTGCATGGAGGGAGGAAAAAAAACGTAATTCTGATCTTCGTTAAGGACTCCTCTCGCAACGAAACCCCCAATCCACACAAGTAATCAAACAATAAACCCTCTATGCACAAATAAACATACAAATAAAAAAGCCTGAAGCCTCACTGGTTCTAATTACGTTGCCTTTGTTATGGGTAAAATATTTCTCCCAGTCGGCATATTTTGGAAATCTCGTCCAGAAAAAAAAGCAAACCGCACAACAAAGACTTTATGAAGGAACGTCGTCAACTTCGCTTCAAAAGAAACAAATCTTAGAAATGTCAGGAAACTCGAGCTGAAAAGCAGCATCAGATAAAAATACCAGAACCCTCCAGCCATGTGCATTTTTTTTTTCTTCCCCTGCGTTCTGCCCTCCAACAGCCTCCTAATGTGTGAACATGAACATGACCTATAAGAAATGTTTTGGCAGGTTATATAGTTTGCGCTTGACTTAGCAGAGGTCAGGAGCTGGAACGAGCAGCTCAAATGGAAAAAAAAAAAATGCAAAGTTGTGCACGAGCTCGCTCCTTCTATAAATGAACTGTTTCCAAAAGCCTTGTTGCATCAACACTTTTATTTAGGGAATTATCACACGTTGCCTTTTAAATGTTAGTTGTTCCTGGAAATTGATACTTGAAACGATATGAAATTGTTAAAAACCATCACAAGAATAAATGCTGCTTGCATAAGAAGCAATAAAATTATAAATAAATGGCATTCATGCTCTGCCGAACTGTCGCCACGTTAACTGCTGCTCAGGATTTGGAACAGATTAGCTGTGTCTGCATCTTTTAGGGTGTGAGATTGCTTCTTCTGCCACTTCCTGCAAGATGTACAGCTGAACCTGACAGCAATATATTTTTTTAAACGCCTGATTTGTTTTTCGAATCGAATAAATTAGCACACTATCAAAGATTTATTGGCACATTCAGAAGGCTGTCGTGCTGATGTTGTTTGCGTTAACAGCACTTCTCTGTGTGAGCTTCAACAAATATGAAGTTGTATCCGATTAAAAAACTTTTTTCATTGCTTATTACGTGGGGAGTGGCAAAAAAATGAATTAGAGCAAAGCATTCATTAAATTTTATATCCGAGTTTTAAACCAAGATCTGAGCTGAGAAATGACACAGTCGTGCTTGTGTTGGTCTGAGCTTTAAAAGTAAGAGGTGGAAAGAGTACTGAACATTTGTACTCAAGTACAAGTACTGTTGCACTGCTTGAATTGTACTCAGTTACAAGTAAAAGTACTGATGTTACTGCATAAAAATACTTAAGTAAAAGTACAGAGCACTCCGCAAAAACTATTCAGAATATTTATTACTTTTTAACCAATTGATGTTTTATTGTGTTGTCAATAGAAGGCATTCAATTGGATTTACTGATATAATATCTACTAGGGGTGTAACAATACTGTACATTGATTTACATCGATAATATCGATTAAATTATTAATTATTCAATTATATTGTGGCAAAACTAAAACATCGATTCATATCGTCATCTTTAAAATAAGCTTTTATTTTTGAAATTCTCAAGGCACGTCTGTGTCACCATTTCCGTGCGCGGCTGTGCTCTGGCCGCCTCAGCAACATGGCAGGCGGGGCAGAAAACGCAGAAAATGAAATTCACTCTCCTGCTGGATTTAAATCAACGCCGTGGAAATATTTTGGATTCCGACAGAAGACGGCTCAACAGATGAAACTCACGCCGCATGCAGCAGGTGCCAGTGAGAGTTCAAATACTCGGGAAACAACAAATTTGGTCGTTCACCTGAAGAAGCACGGCACTGATAGAAGCTCAATATCTAATTTTGTCTCTTTAATAACTGAAAGGTAATCAGAGCACTTTTAAGTTAACTGGTTTAAACAATGCACTTAAACATGAGACATGTGAGGCTATACTGAACAGGTCCTTCATTTTTATTTTTCATTTTATAAGAAAAAAATGTTTTTTTAATCTAAATGCCTGGTGCCATAACACAAATAAAATGGTTAAATCATATTTGAATTGTTTTTGTAAATTTATTTCTATGCAAATGAGATGGGTATTTGATTTCGCAATATATCGATTGCAGACTTATGAATCGAATTGAATCAAAATTGTATCGTCGTGGCAGACTTTGTAATATTGAGAAAAGTCGTATCATCATACAAATAAATCAATATAAATTATATATAATTGCGGTAAAGCTGGTGATTTACACCCCTAATAGCTATATTCAAAGCACATTTCTCAGACGCTCCGTCTTATTTTAGTACCAGGCAAACCAATGGCAGAGACAATATCTAAGATCTTTGCATACTTAGCCAAACTAATAACCCGCACATACAAAGAAGAAAAAAGCAATATCATACAATTGTAAAACCTTGTATACCGCAACATGTCTTTTGAGATGAGATGCTGAAGTCTTGTAAGCTGCTATCACCGTATAGAGCTCAAACAAAGTTTGCATCTGGACGCTGTCTCCTTTTCATCTGTACATGAAAAATCCCTCCAGGTTCTTCCACGGGCACTCGTCCTCAGCCTTTACCTCGTCATTTTCTCTTAGTGTTGTCCTCTTATCTCCCTTTTGGCTTTTTCTCCAAATCTTCAGTCCATAAATGATTCTCCCCTCTACAGAGTTGTCCTTTGCATATGTCATAGGTAATCCACATAATCCTGTGTCATTTTTCACCACATTTATTGTCTGTCCAAACAGGTCTCACTTGTAAATGAGTCTTCGAGGCTCAGTGTGACTTATCTGTTTCAATAAAGGTTGAATGAATGATAATTGGCACGGTCACTATCTGAGAGCCTTATTGGCTACAAACATTCAGACGAACGGTTTGAATATTAATTCAAAGGGCGGCCGTACTCAGTAGCGACTTTTGATTTTAAAAGTAATGAAGTACCGGTAGATTACATTGTCTAAATTGTACTTAAGTATGAGTAAAGTTACACACTTGAAAGAAATACTCATAAAAGTACAAGTACCCAAAAAAATCTTAATTACTGTAATGTGAAAATTTGTAATTTGTTACTTCCACCCCTGAAAATAACTATGTTACAGTGATTCGTGAGATATTTGGCTAACGGGTCATGGCTCTGCCTTTGTCTGTGGCGGCGTGTGATAATAACTTGTTCTAAGCCTTTTGTCCTACGTGGCAATGGAATCAGCGCACACTGAAGCTGATTTCTGCCATTATTAAGCCTGTTTGTCTCCACTCTGAACTGGACCGGCGGCCTTTAATGATCATCTGGTGAAGCGGAGACTCTGCCAGTCATTTTGGGTCAGAACTCTGTCCGCAGGCAGCAGATCTGGGTGTGAGGTCTCCACGTCCAAACGTGAGCCTCTGTGCATCAAATGCGGTCTCCAGATGCCAACCTTCATCCTGTTCAGCTCTGATTTGTTCGGAGTTCTTGCTTCTAACTCGGCTCTTTGCGTTTGCCCCTCCAACAGTGTGCCGCAGATCTCCGGCAGACACGTGAACACCGTTTGTTCCTTCTGCTCCGGCGTGTGCACGCTGCTCTGATGCACGGCTGACAGCAGAATTGTCAGCTCCAGTCACTTGAACAGATCTGCGCGTAGACAGCAGCCTAAAGCAGACTGTTTAGCAGGGTTGCGTTCTGCGTCGCCACTCTGCCTCAGAATCAGAGTTGTGTGTGAATTGTGGCCTTTTGGCCACATGGACAACAATATCCCCATTCACACAGCTACTTGACAAAAAGCATCGTCTTACTGCTTTTATTTATTTTATATCAAACTGAGATATTGGCTGAGAGGCGAAAGACGATCACTTATTTTGAAATTGAACACTCTTGCACATTTTGACATTTAAATTCTCCCAAGTTTCAATGATGAGAAACTTTATATTGGTTTAAAGCGGGCAATTTGATTAAGATCAAGGGTTTATTTTCTGTGTCATAAAACCCAAAGGAAGGTTGATTTGAGACTCTCATGATGCATTTCAGAGAGGAATTTGTTTTTACGTGTTAGAAAAAAGAAGTAAAACTTTAACGGTTCTTGTCTTTGTAAACTGATTTCTTTTTGAAGCGAGGGCTTGTTTGCTGGCAGACGCACGAGGTTGTGTTTGTTCCTGATGTGCTCTTGAGGTATCGGAGAAAGTAAAGACGTTGATCAAACAGAATGCAGGGATTTAAAAAATTAATAAATCCACATTTTATTCACAATGGAACAACGTAAACAAAACAATTGTTTAAAACTAAAAATTGGACCGTTGTTGGGGTAAAATAATCTGGTTATTTTAAATTTAATGGCAGCAGCGCCTTTAAAAAACATTGGGACTGGGTAAATTTCTCCCCTCTGAAGCTTCCTCTCTTTCTGTAAATGTCTGGGGACTGAGGACGACCAGCTGCTGAAGTTTTTAGAGGGGCTTGTTGTCCCATTTTTATCTGATGGAGGAACAGTCCTGGGTCTTCTTCGTTGGGAGTGCGTGTTCTAAAACCTGAGTATACATTTCTTCATTAATTGGTGCCTTTCCAGATGTGTTAGTTGCCCATGCCAGATGCATGAATGCACCCCTATACTACTGGAGAGGCAGGCTGATGATCTGGGTGCTGATGACAGACCTGATTGTCCCTCTCCTGTTTAGCATGGAGGACGTGGTATCCATTTTCAAAACGATTTTCAAATTTCAATTTGAAATGTTACGCTGCTGAACCTCTGCCCATCTTTACTTCTGACACATTCTGCCTCTATAAAAGGCTCATTTTAATACCCAACCATTTTACTCACTTAATACCAATTAACTTAATTTGTTGTAAATTGCTCTTCCAGCTGCTTCTTATTCCATTTTCTTAGCATTTTGTTGTCTTGACGTTTTTAAGATGTGTTGCAATAAAATCCAAAATTACCCTGATTTTTTTAAATTTTTTTAACAATACAATTTCTTGGTTTCAGCTTTTGATTATGTTTATTTTTGTCTGTTGTGAACGAGGGCCTACGAGATTTGTGAATCAGCGCATTCTGTTTTCATTAGCATTTTACAGAGAGTTTCAACTATTTTCAAGCTGCTGTTGAACGATACTATCCAAACACTGATGGCACCGATGATGTCAGAGGACAAGAGGGGGTGAGTAGGATGAAAAGACAGAGGCACGACAGTGCGCTTAATGCTGCCGTTAGCAAGAAGAAGGCTATCAGAAACAATCTCGGGAGCTGCATGGAAACAAACGAGACGGACCGCACAATACAGAGATAAAGCAGAGGAAGAAGAACAGAAATTAAATCAATATTTCCCATTTACGCCGAGGTGAACAGAGGCGCAGAGGGGGTGGAGGATCAGAACAGGAGGCCGGCAGCAATCAAAGGCTGTCATTTCTGTGAACAAAAGGGGGGCTCAAACAATGTTAATAGATAAGAAAATCTCAACGAAAAATGGCCAGCATTAGGCTTATCACGAGCACAATGGGCATCTTCAGTGAAGCAGGGGGAAGCGATGCATAATAAACTGTGGCAGAAAGTTCAATAAAGGCGATTTCATGGGCACGAACACGACACGAGACGGGAACAAGGACTTGTTGTTATAGAGATCAAATGGAAGCTGCATCAAACAGGGAGATAATCACAAGGTGCAGCACGCTGCGCCTCACTTTGTTTCCCTTTGACTGCACCGTGGTCAGAACAAAACAAACAAAAAAAAAACATAAAGAAATGCATATATCGCTTTTCAAAACTTTAAAAGAAAATTAATTTGTGCTGAGGAGAGATGGAATCATATCCTTCAACAACGGGTGATAAAAACAAAGAACCAGTGTATTCCAGATGCAACCGGATTCAGCTGTGAAGAAGCCAAGTTTTCAGAGGAGTTCACTGAATGTGCAAACTGTGGCCTGAGACGCTGACACCCTGCAGACAAAGGACAGAGAGGAAATAAAACACCAAACCTTAGAGGAGGGTTGTAAACACAGATCCCCCCAGCACACACCTGTTTGGCGCCATTGTTGAGAGAAGTCGATGAGGTTCTCCTCGCAGGTTTCCTGGATCTGCCTG
Organism: Hypsolebias longignatus; assembly: GCA_031762435.1. Taxonomy (NCBI): domain Eukaryota; kingdom Metazoa; phylum Chordata; class Actinopteri; order Cyprinodontiformes; family Rivulidae; genus Hypsolebias; species Hypsolebias longignatus. The sequence continues at coordinate 22,363,597 of JARVGV010000412.1, read as the reverse complement.
AACCAGCCAATAGCGAGCAGCGTTCCAAAACACGAACCGCCTCCAGTCACTAATTAGCGCTGAGAGTAAAGAGGAAGCATGATGTGCTCACAAAGGAGCACAATCTGTGGCTGAAACAGATGCTTCCACTGCACAAACCCTATAAGAGCTCCATCACTTAGTGCTATTAAAACACATTTATGTGGGGAGGAAATCCTAAACGCCCTCTGCATGAGACTTCTTCTTTTATTTATAAAAAATGTAAATGTGTGATCGGCAACATAATACAGCTGTTGTGATAATTAGCTGAAGCTGTTCCTCTTTATGAGCTAAATGATTATAGCAGCTGGCCAGACAGGCAACCACAAGCCATTCATCTGAACTGGATCTTGAGTCTTTAGGGGTATGAATTTAAAAAAAAAGGTGAAAGTGAGGATGATGTGAAATGGAGAAAGGCTTTGATTTAAAACTGTTGCAGGAATCCAGAACAGAAAGATCTGTGAGCAAAACTTTCTGAAAGATTCAACAGAGGTCGAATATTGCTCACCACCGAAGGCAGTGTTGTAGTCAAGACCACCCAACCCAAGACCAAGTCAAGACCAAGACCAGACTGTACCTAGACTGAGACAAGACCAAGACTTTTAGGGTCCGAGACCAAGTTGAAACCAATGCCTCAAATAAAATAAATAAAATTAAAAAAAAATTTTTTTGTAAAAGTTACATACTGCAACTTTAAATTTGCTTTTGAATGAATATATCAGCTTTTATAATTTTTCAATAAAGAAATCAGACATTCAGTGGCCTCACTTCATGTGATTCAACAATAAAATTACACAATTGTTAAATTGGAAGCAGTTTCATCATGTCAAGCCTTAAAAAACTGGCAAAACACTCATAAGTCCAAACTCAAGACCAAGGATAACCATATAGTTGCACAGTGGTTTCAATAAAATATATACAGTTTAAAAAGTTACATAAATGGATATTTGTTTCAAGTATATTCTTTGTGATGTAAATAGCCAATTTTTATAACTGATGATATTGCAGACATCTTCTCCTGCACCCAGACAATCACTTCTCACTTTTTTTGTTATGCCAGTGTTGCCAGACAGAGGTTTCCCAGCCCACAAAAAATCTGTTAAAAATCTGCCCAATCAATATTTTGTTACAGTGTGTTTACTGTTTGAACATGAACACACATCAGTACAAACCAAGGTCATTTAACATGTGGCAAAAAGCATAAATCCAACAAAAATCTTCCCAGAGTTCCCAGCAAGATCAAAATGAAACTTGCCCTATTGGCAGTAAACCACTCACTGGGTGATGCGTGTGTGCATTTGTCTTTATTCCAAGCAAAATATCTCATGACCCAGCAGATACATTTGAATGAAACTTCCAGCCAGTGATCAACAAATTACAACTGATTAACACGTGGAGTCATCCCGATTCAAGATGTCTGCCACAGCTCAGCAACCTTAGAAAACACAGAAATGGCTTTAACTCAGTCAATTTTACAGATAAGATAAAGTTTATAGGATAGTTGCTGGGAGTCATCCAAGCATTGCCACATCTCGCAAGATGTAGCTGTGGTGGCCATCTTGAATTAAATTTCTCATTCAAAGATTGCCAGGCCTTTAATTCTTCCTTTTTCCACCTCAAGGGCGCACAAGATGTGATGCCTTCACTCTGAGGTCTGCTCCATCCTGACATTATACATACAAGCTCATCAAGTGCCTGTAGGTTTTGCCTTTCTGGGTAAATTAAGCCTACAAAAAAATAAAAAATAAAACACATAACAAGTAACCATAGCAACGGATTTGTGGGAAGAGCTGCTACTCTTTTATTGTCAGTCACTTGTTTCGATGGTTAAAACTTCCCAGAGAGTACAGGGGACCTGATGACTGATACGTACATATTAACGACCTTTGACAAAAGGACTGACAAGACGGTTGAACAAAAGACGTCAGGGATGTGAGGAGGAGGCAGCCCGACTCCCTTGGGGCAAAGCTGATTGCCACTAAGACTGCCATTTTGTAGGATATAACATAGGCACAAAAATAGATGAGTGAAAACAGCTGCAGACAGCGATTCTTCAAACATTTATGCAAAATAGGCACCCCCGATTCTCTCTTGTAAAATTTCCATCCCCAGACTCCTGGAACGGTTTGTTTTCTAAATGCATGGGTTTCTGCTACAGCTGCACGTCTTAGTTGTTTGAGACCACTTCACCAGCAGCTCTCAAGAAGATTGATCTCTGGAGTCTCCAGATGAGGTCCTGACCGGCTCCTCTGCGACTGAACAATCGGCTTCTCTGAGACGCAAAGGTCATCGGCCGGGTCAGTCAAGCAAACAAAGACCAATTATTTTTCTTCTCTTCAAATAAAGTTGCCCGACGTCGCTCAGATGATACATTTTATTTTATGGGAGGATAAAAATGTTTGAGCACAATTGAAAACAAGAAAAACGTAGAAACAGACTGAGCAGATCTGCTTGCTAAGAGTCTTTCCACCGTATTTCCCGCCATACATGTCACTTCGCTGTATAAGTCGCATCAGTCCAAATATGTCTAATAAAGTGGAAAAGAAAACACAAATAGGTCGCTTTACCGTATAAGTTGCATCTATTATGCATCACCGCTGACGCGTCGCATTTGTCACGCGTCACTGCTGATCACCCGGAAACGTGGGCCGGTGTTGTGCCAAAAATTGATTGGCTGCCAAATGGCGGCCACGGGAGCGTGCACGGGAAGACTTTAACAAGAATTTACCAAGAATAACACTTAAAAACAATTATTTGTTTGCTCAAAATTATAGCAAAGGTGTGTCTCAGTTGAACTTTTCCTTAATAAATCCACTTTCTTAAATCAGCTGCATTTCGCCTGGATGATGCGGCTGATTTGTCGTTTGTTCCAGGAGTTCCGGAGCGAGACAAAGGTGGCTTAGTATGGCAAGCCAAGTGTCTCATTAATATCCACATTTGACCTATTAATGAGACACTTGGCTTGCCATACTACCCAAGCGCCCTCTAGCAGCTGAAAATGGTAGTGTTCAATATTTTCCATGTCAGAATGAATGAAATTGTCAGATCTCAGCCAAACATTGAATTATAATATGAAAAAAAAAAAAAGTATATTGTGTCAGTGTACAAGTTGCAGAACTTGCAAATTTATGCAAAATGGTGCAACTTATACCGCAAAAAATACGGTACTGTTATTTGTCTAACGTGTATCTAAATGATGTTTCAATGTTCTGTGATTTAGGAGACCCCCACTAAGGAACTTAGTGACCACTCGTCAGGCTTGAGCAGTCAGGCTCCGGAGCTCAGCAGTCCTGTGTCCACATCCAGCTACCTGAACCGCTTTGCTAACTCTGAGAGCTCAACAGATGAAGAAGGTAACGGCAGAACCACATGATACTGCTCGTCATTGAGGCGTTCAGATTTTGACTTGTTCATAAAACTCTTGCAGGTGGTGGTTTCGAGTGGGACGATGACTTCACCTCCCCCTCTCCAGCCTTCCTGCCCAAGACGGATAAAGAGCCCGTCTCTAAGGTGGTTTCCTCTACGACCCCTGCAGTCCGGCGAGTGCTGGAGCCCACCTGGAGCAGCTCCTCCACTTACTCCCGGTTCTCCATCTCACCAGCAAGCATCGCCAGCTTCTCTCTCACGCACCTCACCGACTCTGACATCGAACAAGGAGGCAAGTTGATCCCACTTCTCAAAGTACCGCTCAGTCATAAGGAAGACTCCTTTGTCTCGAGCTTTACGTATCAGGATGTAATAAATTATCTGTTTTTAGCAGGTTCTAAAAAGATTAAAATCTAACTTCACATGTTCAAAAACACCACATTCCATCATTTTGGGCTTGAACAAAGCCTGAATGGAAAAGCTAAGTCCACTCTTGCTGCTTCTACCTTCATGCAAAGTTGCATCTCAGTAAACCATCAGGCTTTTGGAACAAAGTCCTTCAGATACCAAAGCAGAGATGTTTATTTGGATATGTTTTGCTTGGGTTTCTCAAAAAATACCCCTGTGTGGCCAAATTATACCAGCGGTCAAACATGGCGGTAGAGGGTGATGATTTGGGCCATAAACCCCTCTTTATACCAGATCTTGAGTCAGATGTGGGGCCATCTGTCTGATGGGCTTGGCCAAAATTCCCTCACACACCAGGACAACGGTTCTGAACACAGCAGCAACTCTACAGCAGAACGACGGATAAAGAAAAGAATCAAAGTCCAGACCCCCGTCTCGATTGAAATCTGTGTTGGGACCTGAGAGAACAGGTCTGCAAACCTCAAAGGACAGGAGAGGCCTGAAATTCTCCAGAACCACACGAGAGACTAATAAAGTCAAAGGTGGTCCTACAAGATGTAGATCAGGGCTATTAAACTGGTGGCCCAGTGGTCCCCCCTGAGCGATGTTGTTGAATAGCCCTGATGTCAGGGGGTGGACTTAGTTTTTCACACATCTTTTCCACTTTGGGTCGTTTTATAGTTTAATGAATGACATGGTGGAATCTTTGTTTTTGTTCACTTGAGGTTAAAAATGGATACAAATATTTTTGCTGATGTCCTGATGAGCAAAATCACAACTGAAGGAGGGTGGATCTTCTTTTAAAATGACTAGTTCACAGTAGTTCTGGTTGTTTAGTAGTCAAAGAGATTCAAGCGACGCATCATCTGAACATTGTCTTGTCTGTAGCTTCACCAGACGTAACTTTTTTCCCCTCCTTGTTCACTCCAGGAAGCAGTGAGGACGGAGAAAAGGACTAGACAGATAAACGACACGATTGTCACGACACTACTGAGCAACGACGCCGAGCCCGACCTCGTTGGGAACGGCAGAAGGAAAGCACGGTTTGTGGGCGCTCCCGTCAGGCAGAAAACTCTTTCGGCAGATCACACGGACGAGCCCCAGTCCTGATCTGAGCCACACGACCCCTCCAGCTGCAGCTTGGAAGAAACAATTCTAAGAATGCAAGGAGCTTTATTTAAATCCTCATCATTCCAGGTGTGTGGCTGCTGCTTTTTGTTGCCTCGTTCCAGAACGCTTGCCTCACCAACAAACAAAAAGATGAAGAAAACGCAAATAAAAACAAACGACTATGTTGTGGATGAATAAATCCATCACTACACTGCTGGTAATCACTACAAACAGGAATAAGCTCCTTCATCTCAGCAGACTTCATATTTAACACTAATTATTTTGCTCCTGCTTGTGCGGTTATTTCCGTGGTTGCCTTTTGATTTTTCTTTTAGGAAGATTTATTTGTTAGTAACTTCATGGTAAGTTTAATCAGTCTCCTTTTTGGAGAGGAGTTCTGTGTGCAAACTTTCTGTAGCAGTATTTGAATTAAAAGAACAGCAAACATGGTTCCATCCATGTTCAGGACGCCGACAGAGGCGACGCACTGCGTTTTCCTTCGCGTTTGACAGGAATGTCTTCAGCCGAGTCTTGGATTTGAGACGGTGAAAACGCCGGGCGTCGTCAGATTTCTAAATCAGTTCTGATCCAAGTGGTTCGACTGTAAAACTTTGTAAAGCTTTATCTTATTTGGAACGTGCAGGACGTTGTTTCGTGCCACCGGCTCCAGTTGCGGTGCCCGTCGATGCTCCGAAAAGCAGCGACTTCGCTCGGGTTTACTGTCGCTGCAAATCATTCAAATTGTGTTCAGAAAGAAAAAAAGAAAGCGGGAAGCTCTATTTTTGAAACGTCACGGTGGAGACAACGCGGTGATCTGTTTGTAAAATGTGCAATGAACTTTGTGGAGTTTAAAGCTGTATTGGTTCATAGGACGACCTGGTTTCCTCTTCCGTCGTGTGCAGGGACTTCAAGAACAAATAAAAATGTGGCTGTGTTTATCGTTCGAGCATTATGAGGCATAATACAGTACTTTGTTTTTTTTCTACACGCCGTCACAGATTAAAAGAAAAAAAGAGAAAAAAGTCCATTTGCAATTAATTCACTGCATCAAATCATTTGCAGGTTATTGTTATCTGGAGTTGTGGTTCTACACAAAAGGTTCTAGATGAATCCTGATGTCTTTATTTGCAGTTATAAAGTATAAAACTGTAGCTTTTACAGTTCATGTAAGGAAATTTTCCTTGAATATGTTTCACTTATATCAATCTGTGTTGTAGACACCTGCTCCTCAAACGGATTAGTTTGGATTCTTTTTTAAGTGGTGCTCTGTGAATCTTACCTGCTGTAGATGGCTCTTTGAACAACTACAGAGGTGGCGCACAGTTAGTGAAACTCAATTTCTACAAACTGAGGTTGCTCGGAGTTGTCTACAGCAGGTAAGATATTTACATTCGTTTCACAGAACTCTGTTTAAAAAGATCTGAACTATCCCTTTAACGCGACTACTCTGTATCATAGGTGTCAGCCTCAGTTCAACTTGAACATTATTTAAGGAGATCTTTTATCTGACTACAGTATACATTTTGCTTAATCTTGCACATTTGAGAATTGTAATTTAATGTTGAAAATGTTCCGATGTACATAAATTATTTTTTTTGTTTGTTTGTTTGTAAATGGGGAACAGATGCAACTGGCGTATAGGTATGAGGTTTCATTTTGTAACTTAAATCAAAGGAACATATCAGCCACCTTCTACTGAACCTACGGTTAAATTAAGACACACATGTGAATCCATGCTGTCCTTCAAACCTGTAGATTTTAAATATTTTTACTTCATGATGATCATGCTTGGTGTAACTGAATGAAATGTTTCTAATTACACAATTTAATATGAAAATAAATGCAAATGAACTTCTATACACACTTTGTCCCGTTATTTATAGTAGATAAAGAATACGGCGACGTTGGAGTTGTTTCCTTTTCAACAGCTGTGACGTCTTCCATGAGGATTTCAGAATCACTCAAAATAAAAAAAATAACCATTTGTCAGGTGATGCTGTTTTTTTTTATTTTTATTTTTTTTATACACGGTTTACAATCTCAGATTATTTGAAGAGCACCAAAAAAAAAAAAAAAAAAAAAAGTTCCGTGAACTCAAATTTCCCCCATGGGATTAATAAAGTACCTAATGTATGGTAATCTAGTGTTAGTGTTTCGTACTTTTCCATTAATTTTACTCCCATTGTTGTTGTTAAGCACTGATAACAGTTTCTGTTTTAAATGTGCTCTATACAGTAAATAAATTTGACTTGACTAATGTAATATATAATCTAAACCTAATATTTTATATCAAATCTATATCTACATTTTTTTTTCTTTCGGCTTCTCCCTTCGTCAGGGGTCACCACAGCGAACTAGTCGCACGAAGACTTGGCAAGTGTTTTTACACCGGATGCCCTTCCTGTGTGGAGCTGAG
>JARVGV010000412.1:22226174-22243088 GCA_031762435.1 Hypsolebias longignatus | reverse complement strand
TATTTTAACTAGAGTTGATGACAAACTGGAGTTGAAATGATCAGATGTTCCTTTGTCAGGTCTAATGCTCCTTTTTTTCTGTCAGACAACTTTTACTTCAATGTGTTTACTGCAGTTAAAATGACACATTGGTTTTATTTTGTGTTAAATAAAAATATTTCAAAGATATAATCATTCCTCTTTCTTATTTTGCTTAATGGTATTTAACTCATCCCTGAAATTCTGATGCACAGAATCACAAGTCCAAGTGTGAACTGTGTCACAAACACAATAAAAACATGCATCATCTGCAGCTTTGTTCATTAAACTGGCACAACACTATTCATGTATTACAGAAAATATGCATACAGTACGCACACTTAATGATATTGTAGACCATTTAGGTAAAACATTCAGCAAGTACTTTTACTTTGCTTTAAGTGTTTTTAAAAGCAAGTACTTACTTTTACTTAGGTAAAAACATTAATATGGTACTTCTACTTTTACTAGAGTACATTTTTGTCAGTTTATTTGTACTTTTACTTACAAGTACAGTGTCTGAGTACTTTCTCCAGCTGAGAGTCATCTTCACACAGATCATTAACGCACCTCTCAGGTTGACGCTGTGGCGGCCATTATGAAACTAATGAAAGAGGATTGCTAGGCCTTATGTGTCCACTGGGTGGCGCTGTGCACCAAATCTCACATCCTCATCATCGCCCGAGGTGTTTCACTAACGTGACGCAGAGACGCAGTTGGCTCCTTCTTCAGTCTCCTGAGACGCAAAGCGCGCGCTGCAAGTCGGTCCCAGAGGACAGCAGGGACCGGTTGATTCCATCCTCTCCGAGTTTGTTCCCGGCAGGAATGCAGAGGAACTAAAACGACCACTGCAGTCTGCGTGAGCTGCATATGCGTAACCTCCTGAAAATCACGCGCGCAGAGCGAGCTCACCTGCTTCTAATTGGACTATCGCGACAAGTTGGCGAAGTGACGTCAGCATTAGTGATTGATTCCCTTCAGAGCAACGAGGATAGCTGAGTGTTTTTTTTTTTTTTTCTCTCTCTCACACGCGAGAATAATTGAGCGCCCACAGCGTTCAGGCACGCGCGCGCTCACACCGAGGCGGAGGCAGGCGGCGGGGAGCAGCGCGCGCTGTGGATGGATGGAGGCAGCGTCTCGGCATGGATCAGAGCTTCTAGATGAACTGAAGCGGACTTTTATTGTTTTTTAGAGCCAAAACTTAGGAAGCTGCTCCATCTGTGGCATCAGCAGAACATTTCTTATTTGATTGATTGATTGATTGATTGATTTGCGCGTGTCGGTGCGCCCCTGCCTGCCTGGATCCATGGGTTGTACGGTGAGCGCAGAGGATAAGGCTGCCGCGGAGAGGTCTAAGATGATTGACAAAAACCTCCGAGAAGACGGAGAGAAGGCGGCAAGAGAAGTGAAACTGCTCCTACTGGGTAGGTAACCTCAGGTCGGAATCATAAACTGGAAGAAGACTATGCTAAAACATTTTATTTCAATCAAAACAAACAGTCAGGCCATGGAATAATCAGGAGAGTGGCTTTTAAAAGTCAGATTTAACATTAACCAACACGAGCATCTTTAGTCGAATATCAATGAGAGCTCTGAGCTGGCATTTCCCCCAGAAACTGGATGTTGTCTTATACAAAAACTGTGGACCAGGACTAAACATTCACATTAACAGAAGATCCAGCTCTGCCAGGAGCAACCCAGTCCAACAAATAACTGTTTGCTTAAAAAAAAAAAAATAGAAGAAATAAAACAGATGAAAAACAGTTTTTATTAGAGGACTCCTGCTTTTGAATACACCGTCTTCATTCTTCCCTCTCTGAACACTGAACACAGTCTCACAACAAGCAGCAGCCTCCTACTCATTACCACATTCTCGCTTCTCTTATCCTTTTCAGCTGACTTTTAAAATCGTTAGGATGTTCATTTATCTTTTCCCATTTCCCCGAAATGGTTTCAAGTAACATCAGACCTGGAATGTGTGTGTGTGTGTGTGTGTGTAGTGGGCATGGATGATGATGGAGAAAGGCAGATGGGGATGAAAGTGTGTCATCTTGTTGCAACAAGCTGTTTCTTGGAGACTTGGCCCAGTTTTGTTTCTGGTTCAAGTTTCGTTTGCTGTCTGAATTAGATGTCGATGGTCGATTATGCTTTTTTTCTGCTTATTTGATTTTCACGTCAGCCTCTTGAAAGTTCATATGTGACGTCAGAGCGAAAGATGTTAAAGTATTGACAGTGATCAAAGAACGGGCAACCCCTGAATGGCATAGTGAGAGATCACCAAAAAGTGACAGCGCACATTCAGCATCGGCAAATCAAATGTGAAAACAGGGAAACTGGAACCAGATCTGTGTTGTTTAGACACTACTGGATTACTCAGAACATCTTGACTCTTGGCACCTCACTGGGCTGTAACTGTTAGCAACAAGAATTGTGTGAAAATGTGCACATTTTCACTTGAAATTACACTGAATCGGTACTTGGCGAGAAATTTCTGCAAATGACGTGCATTTGTTTGTAGCAATTTAGTCCCAAAAGACTTTTTCGTAAAATCTTTCCAGCCAGAACTGAAACGCGTTCTGGTCATCTTGATGTAACCTGTGAAAGGACCAAAAACAGGAGCATGGAAACCAGCTCACTGTACTGTCAGACACCCAGCCAGGTCACTGTGGAAAGTATACTCGTCGACTTTTGAAAGGGGAAGACGGCATTATGGCTTAATAGTGACGGTCTGTATTATCAGTCAAATGTGAGATTCAGTGTCCAACATGTCCAAAGAGATGTCCAATATACATTTTATGTGTAGGTCTCCAAAGAAATACCATCTTGCTCCTTTTTATTCCACGATGCCTGGTTCATTCAACGTCAAGGGGCATAGGCGGCTTGATTGGTGATTTATCATGGCTGAGCCAGCTTAAAGAGGGACTTCTCTGTGCAGCCATATTATAGAACCGTTTTGTAAATCGCCCATATTGTTTTAATTATGTCTTAATTTGACAGCAATTTGTTTTTTATTTATCCAGTCAACTTTTGGTTTTGTAGGTTGTCAAGCTATCCCAAAGTTGACTCATGTTTCTCACTTTTAGGCTCTCACTAAAACTAAATAAAGAAAAATTTGAGACTGGTTCCAGAAGCCTGGAACCACTGACTGTAACGAGTGCGTGGCCCGGTAGCTACTGCGAGGAAGTTGACAACCCTTGCAAACATTTCGAGACATTTTAGAACGCTGATCGCAATTTGTCATCGAACATCTCAACCCAGTGAGATATGAGCCGAAGTAGTCCCTCGCTACTTCAAGGTTAATTTTTCTCGGACTCGCGCTATCACAGTTTTTCAAAATACAACTGGACATGACAGTTGGCTGGTTGATGTATGAGCTGCATGATCGGCATGGATTTTTTAAAATTTAAAATAAGTTATTTAAAATTATTTAGTACCTTCCTCCTGCAGCTGATCAGCTGATCTCTGCTCTGCAGCGGAGAAGTGGGCGTGGCCAAAAGCAGCAGGTGGCAGAGTGCAGCGGAGACAAAGAGCTGAAATCATGACATTATGTGCTCTTTTAGATCATTGAAAGTTTAGAAACATTGTTAAGAATATTACAAGATCTACTCTACTTCCTCAGGCAGCTGAGGCGAGCTGGTCTGAGAAGCTCAGTCCTCACCTCCTTGTACAGGTGTGCAGTGGCGAGCATCCTGTGCTCCAGCATCAACGTGTGGCATGGAGGCTGCACAGCTGCAGAAAAAAAAAGTTCTGCAGAGAGTGGTGAAGGCTGCACAGAAGATGTTGGAGTCAGTCTCCTCACCATCAGACATCTACACCTCTAGATGCAGGAAGAGAGCCACCTGCATCATGAAGGACCCCACTCACCCAGCACATACACTTTTTGCCCCGCTCCCCTCAGGAGGGAGGTTGAGGAGCATTAAGTGTAGAACCACTAGACTGAGGAACAGCTTCTACCCTGAAGCTGCTAGACTCACACATATCTAACCAGGATAATCACTGTAATGCCACTTTAATTGGACATTAGACACTTTGTGCTGCTGATTATCCATGCTGCTGATTCTTACCCATGAGCTGCTGTATTCACCCCCATCTGTTCACAACAGACTCATGTTCAGGCTGCTGTTTAATACACCATATTATATTACACAGTTATTGTCTAGCATATATCTTAGATCCTTGTATACTGATTCTATACTTTATACAGTATTTCTTACTATTTTGGGGTGTAACTGGGACCATGAGTTCACAATTTTGTTCCACCTCACGTACCACGTGTTGCAAATGACAAAAAAGAACATTGAAACTTGAGTTAGATTTATACACACACACACAACAACACACCCCACACACATACACACACACAACAGCTGGATCATTTCTGTTGATGCAATTAGGCCTGTCGCAATAAACGATAAATCAATTAATCGCATGATAAATGAGAAGTATCGACCTCATTTTCATTTATTGGCTTTATCGTTTCTTCACCTCTCTCTTCATCTTTCTTTCTACTGAAGACACTGGATGACAAAGGGCTCAACTCCGGTGCTCTGACCCCTCCCTTTCTCTTTTCTTTTCAAAATCCATTTTAACCATCCAAAATCGTGTTTTTGGATAGTTAAAAGCAGCTGAGCTGAGAAGCTAAGCTACGAGCCTCTTTCCCATTTATTCTTAAAGAGACATGCTGCTCGCTCTCTCACTATCCATCCTTTGATTCAAACAGTCATACTGTCATCCAGGGGTCAAAAAGGTACTACACTCAAAATAAAATTAACCAACATTTCTTCTTAAATTTCAATAATTACAAAGTATTGTCAATTTTCAAACAATATTATCATTTATCACAATAATATCGGAGACAATTAATCGCCCAGCAAAATTTGTTATCATGACAGGCCTAGATGCAATCACTAAACAATTTTAATAAATGATACAAAAAAAATCCTGTTTGACATTTATCATTATGTTTGTGTGACTGTTTTCCCTTTCACCCTCAGGAAATGTAAGAAAGCAAACCCTACTCTGGACTTCATCACGTTTCATCCCCCGGAGCCACATCCTGTTTTCAGTGGGTTTAGATTTCACAAGAACTTCTCCAAACATTTGTACAATTTCACTGGAATGATAATAAACTCATCTCAACGTTTGATCGGAATGGCTGTAGGAACTCTAACGTGGAGTCATCTCAAGGTTGTTGAATTCCCTGGAGATAAAACTCCCAGCAGCAACTCACAAATCAGCAGATTTTCAGGATATGAAAGCGTGATGTGGAACCTCATCCTCCCTGAGCTGCTGCAATGCACACAGGTGATGAGCAGACTGCAAGACAGCATGTTTTCAGTCAAAATCTGAGAATGTTCATGGAAAAAAAAAAAAATAACTCCAGCAGGGGTTGAGAGTTGTTTGAGCTTTTCTTCATGTGAGAAGAAACGCTGCAACAATGGAGGCACTGGAAAATAAACAGAATGCTGCAGGAAAGAAAGCAAACTTTAAGATTCCTGTTCAGTCGTTACCACATTCTTCGTTCACACAATAAAATCGGGAATTTAATGTGCTAATGTGCTTTAATGTGCTAATCGGCACTCCCCATTCCCGGACGTACACACACAGCAGTTGATTAGACTCTGAGGGGTATTTGTGCAAATACAATCCACGGTTATTAACTACATACCAGGCTTTCATCTCTTTACAGGGAGTCTGTGATTCTTAGCCATTTGAAGGGGATGGGGTGGGCTGCCAAGCACAACATCATGTTAATAAAGAGTGTTTCACTTCCCCTGAGTTTATTGAGCCAGCATGTATGATTACAATCAGCTTTATTTGTCATTTCTTTTTTCGTTTGTTCTCTAAAAACTCGGCGAGGACAAACAAGGAGTCATTCATTTAGACAGCATGTTTCAAAACGCTAACGTGAAATGAACATGCTTAAAAAACACAAAATACAAAGTTAAAAAAAAGTGAATACAACAGAAAGTATCACAAAATAGTATAATTCTGAATGTGTTTATTTTAAAACAGGGACAGTGTATATAATTAGACAGATATACAGTATTGGATAATATGTTTGTCTAAAACACATAAGAGACATAAAATCCTAATGTAATGTTTAAAACATGTACAAAACACAATTAAAAATCTTCATTCATTACTCACATTGAACAAGACACACATGTTAAAAACCTCTTAGCCTATTGCACATACTACTGATGAACATTTCAATCTAATGCTCACATTAAGCATGACTGATACACTGAATAATTATAAGTCCAGAGGTTTACCGTATGTGACAGACTATAAGTCACACTTTTATTTCCATAGTTTGGCCAGTCCTGCAACTTATAGTCCGAAACAGCTTACCGTACCGGTATATACATTTTTTCCCTATTCATGATGCAATTTTTGACTGACGCGTTTAATGTTCGTTCATACTGAAATGAACCAAAGAGTAAACATTACCATTTGCAACTGGGAGAGGGCCCTCCAGGCTTTTGACAATTATATGTTGTTCCTCAACCATTCACTGAGTAAAACTTGACACAAGTAAAATGCTCCCACAAGTTGATGTGGAACGAGACTGGTGAATTTACCAGTAACTTGCTTGTCAGACTAGTTGACTTGTCGTGTTAATTAATCCTGTTCAAGATCCCAGATATGTTCTGTGTGTTATTGTTATTTCAGATTAAATGTCTGTTGTTGCACGTTGTGAAATGCACTTCTAAATAAATGTGACTTATACTCCAAAGCGACTTATATGTTGTTGTTTTTTTTCCTCTTCATGAGGCATTTTTTGACTGATGGGACTTGTACTCCAGTGTGACTTATAGTCCCGAAAATACGGTATGTCTAACTCATTGCACAGATCGTGGATGATTAGAAGAAACTTTAATCAGGTCTGTGGGAGTTCCTGTTTTTCCTGCTGCTCTGAAAACACTAGATGGCGTCAACGTTTCCACACCTGAAGATTATCTCCTTAACGAGACGCCAGGAGTATAAAAGGCAGCAGATGACTTCTCCTCGCCGCTGGAGCGTTACCTGCCTCTGGTTGTCGTGCTTATGACCCTTGAGAAAGACTTACCTGTGTTCCTGTTACTATTTACAGTATCTCTCCTCATCTGTGCCCGTACTTCTTTGAAGAACCACCTGGAAGTCTCTTGTGTCTCCTCAGCTGCCTTCCTCACCCTCCAACCACAGGCCCTGCTACTACGGTAAGAACTGAAATCTACCAACAATGTCATCCTCCTCTTGGATCATCTAACTCGTGTCCTTGCTCCTCAGCGTTCCTGATGTGCTTTGTTACAATAAAAATCACTTTAAATGCATTCCCTTTCTTGAAGTCTGTTCATATGGAGGACTCCTCCGTCCTTGTCTCTGGGAAACCAGTTAAACATTACAAGGTCTTGTTTGTCGGCTCACTTGCTTCCCGGAAAGTTTGGGACCTAAGCTCAGAAACCCCACACAAAGAAAGTGGAAGCTAGCACTGGCTAATGGTCCCAAAGTGGACAAGGAAGTGAATCATGATGACAATCCCCCCACGAAAAGTCCGGTTAAGTCAGCAGCTTTGACTCCTTTTCTCTGAGCTCTGGCACCGAGCAAAGTAAAGATTTTCACGTTACAGAGAAACCTCCTCAAATGTTTCTGTGACAAAAAGGAAACAGCTGTTAAAGCAGATCTACACATTAAAGCCCTGGTGTCGCTTGAAGAAAAGATGTCGCCCGTCAGAGTTTAGATAAAGACTCCATGACTCTCAGCTACTACCACATCAAGTTTGAACTCAATATCTGTAAAATGGACTCACTTATGAAGGTTTGTGTTTTTAAAGTCAGTTGACTAAATTCACTCGAGCCGATGTGAGCATGAGAACACAAACTCTGTTCCACGAGTGACTGATTTGTTTGACGACTGATAAAAAGTGACCTTCAGAGGAAAAACTCAGATCATGGCAGAGCCCAGATGCTTTTTGTCTCACCCTCGCTGCAGCTCATGTTCTAAAACCGAGCGTGGATTCAGTGTTCGGGCACTTAAATATTAAAAACCAAAGAATAACAGTGGGGACATTCACGTGGTCACAATCCCGCTGTTGTCCGTTTACTGAAAAGCTGTAACGTGATGATGGAAGCAGCAGGAGGCAAACAGAGGTCCTTCTGTCTCCACGTTCCTTGTTTCTCTGTAGGCATTTCTAAGCTTCATTATTTGTAAAACAACATTAAAAAAACAAGAGAAAAGTTAAATCGGATCTCAGTCTCAGTACCCTTCAGCTAAATGTAAGGAAAAAAAAAATCACGTTAATCATAATCTCATAAGAAAGTTTGAACATCATCTTCCTGCAAACTGTTGTACAACAGAAAAGACTCAACTATACAATAATACAATAAACTTTATAAAGAGCTTTAAAAACAACACAGTTCAAATCAACTGATACCATAAAAGTAATGAACTGTCAAATCATAAAACAGCAAACAATAAAAACAATAAAACAACATTTCAAGCTGAGTTAAAGGCCAAAGAGAAAAAAATGTGTATTTAAGATTTACAAACAGGAAGTGAGTCAGCTTGTCTGACGTGCAAAGATAGTTAGGGGCAGCGACTGAGAACGCTCGCTCACCTCTTCAGCCTCGTGTTGAACTCTGGGACGACCAACAGCAGCTGATCTGCTGATCTGAGAGTGTGAGGGAACGTACAGCTGGAGCAGGTCAGACAGATACTGTGGGGCGACACCATGAAGACATTTGAAAACAAATAAAATAACCTTAAAATTAATCTGGAAATGAACTGGGAGCCATCTAAAACAGGGACGTGCCCCAGTTAAAAGGCGAACAGCAGCATTCTGAACCAGCTGAAGTCGAGTCAGTAATGACTGGCTCAGACCGACACAAGTGAATTAGTCCAGACAAGTTGTGATGAAAACATGGATTAAAATCTCAAAATGATGTGACAGAAATTATTCGACCTTCACCAGTTGTCTCAAGTGATAAAATTTGATCACTGATTTAATCTGTGTATCTAGTTTAACTCATTGTCCAGCCTCACACCCAGGTTAGTTGCTGTCTCGGTCAGATGTTTGGTTAAAGGACCCAGATCAGATTTGGCAGCACAATGACTCAGTGGTCAGCACTGTCGCCTCACAGCAAGAAGGTCCTGGGTTCAATCCCCAGTTGGACCTGGGGGTCTTTCTGTGTGGAATTTGCATGTTCTTCTCGTGCTTGCATGGGTTTTCTTCGGGTACTCCGGTTTCCTCCCACAGACCAAAACATGCATGTTAGGCTGCCTTCAGGTCCAAGAATCCCTTGCAAAAGAGAGCTGTGATCTCAATGGGATTTGCCTGGTTCAATAAAGGTTAATAATAGATCAGCATGGACTGGAACTATCACTGGGCTTAAACAACAAGACTTTGGGCTTTTTCTCATTTAAATGTAAACGGTTCTGTGACATCCATCTGTGACTTCTGCCATTTTCCATGAGTTGGTTCATGGAGTACTGTTTATCTTGTTTTAATAGCACATACATTTGGCTGTCATCAGCATAAAAATGAAAAGTAATGCCATATTTTTGGAGAATATATCCCAGAGGGAGTAAATAAAGGGGAAAACAGAAGGGAGCCAAGTACAGATTCCTGAGGTACTCCATGTGTAAGAGTTGCTACAGAGGACTCCACACCAATATGCACACAAAAGCTTCTCTTTGTTAAATATGATATAAACCACTGTAGAGCAGGACCCTGAATGCCCACCCAGTGCTCAACTTTGTGCTCGTATTCTGTTGGATCATGTTTCTGGGCCCGGTGTTCCCTTGATTTTCCGTGCATAACTTTCCCTCTGAAAGTGAAAGGCAGCACATACCACACTGCTGAGAACACTGAATTCCCCTGCCACTGCTTTCGTTTTTTTCTTTCTAAACTTCCCCTGAGCTGAGGCCGTTTATGGGAAGTCTGTTTGGCGAGAATCGTCCGGGTGCAGGTGAATTGATGGATTTCATCCAGAAGTTTTCCCTCAAATCCCAGGAATTCCCAGAAACAGCATCAAGATCCTGGAATTACAACTTCCATCTAACTGTGACTTTTTTAACGTATAAACTCTTTAGTTTTGGTATTTCATAGTTTGTATTATCTTCTGTTTTAGGAATTTGTTTTATTCATGTTGGACTTTTGTTTAGATAACTTTAGATGTTTTATGTCCTTGCTCTGTTTCCTTAAATCTTGTTTTCTGCTTCCTGTTCACATTTACATTGTCATTCCATTGATATTCATATACCGGTAGACGGTTGCCTTTACTTCTTTTTTTTTTTTATCTTAAAAAAGACAGATTAGTTATCAGTCTTGTAATTAGTTGTTTCTGGTTTAACATCCTCTTAGATTATTTTCTTCTCAGTGTATTTTCTGGTTTCTGGACCTGCTCAAGTGGCATTTTGTGTTCCATGACACAAAGTCAATGGTAAAATAAGTCATCGCTGAGGTGAAAATATAAAAAGTAATGTTTTTTTAGTAATGTTTTCTTTTGCATTTTATTGTTGGATGTAACTGGGACCATGTGTACATAATTTCGTTTCATCACATGTACCACATGTTTTGCAAATGACAATAAAGACTCTCTGACTCTCTGATAAAGCAAATACATCACAGAGATGCCTCAAACACTGGAAGCAATGAAATGTGCTTCCAAAGAGTTCAATTAAAGTTGAAACATGAATAAAAAGGTAAAATGAGGTTTTGTAAAAACAAACAAAACTTAAAAAAAAAAATTACAGTCTGTTCTATTCTTGTACCGCATTTTTCCACAGAGTTGAAACTGAGGTCAGCTTGTGTCTGAATGATATGAACGAAAAACTGGAATGTGGTATTATCTTGAACTTACAAAATGTAAAACACACAGAAGTGAGAACATGCAAACCATCACGTAACACAGTGTCACTGGTGTTCACTGATGGTTCTGAGACAAACACTGCAGAGACGACTGCAAAGTGACTGACAAACCAGAACCAAGTGTAATGTTCTGCATCAGTCAGCCTGAAGTGAGCAGAACTGCTTTTTATTTTAAAAATTAGTGGAAAAAAAGTCCAACAAAGTTTAGTCAGGTCATCTGGATGGTTTCTTTTTTTTTTTTTTTTTTTTTCAACACGTTTCAGCTTTCATCCAAAGGACTTCATCAATCCGAGGAGCCACAACGAACTCAGTCCCACAAGCAGCACAATCACATAGTGGACCAACCAGTTTGTTGGTGAGAAGATGGTTTCTGGAAAAAATTAATTGGAAGTGAAAAAAATAATTTCTAGCCAACCATTCCAAAGAAAGAACCACAGTTTTTCTTGACGTTTACTTTCCAATCTTTATTAAAGTTTAAAAAATGCTTTATTTTTATTCATAGCCTTTATACTTTTTCTTTTATGAAAAATCTGGGATACCAACTACAGAAACTCCACCCGCTTCCAATGTTATAAGCCATTAAACGTACCATAACAGTAAAACTGCTAGGAGGTAAGAGGGACAACAACATCCATTTAATGGGAAGATAACAGCCGAAGCCGCTGGAAACCCTCAAGCCTTCGAATTTAGAAACTCAGATTAAAGATGAATTTATACTTCAGGCTCATTCTGCAAAACTTTTATCAGAATCCAGTTTGGTAAAGAGCTCAAACGATTCAATTCAGAGTCTGAATACTTCCAGACTTGACTGTTGGTTCAGTTCAGTTCAATATACAGTAGTTTATGTCATCAATTCACAACAAAAGTTATCTCAACAAGTCCAAATCATAACTCTATTCAGATCCAATTACTGTACATTCACTTCCTGTTACAATACATTCACATATAAAATTCAGTTATCCATCTAATAAACAGACCGCACTGAATTTTCACTTCTTCACATTTATCCGCCCTGAGCACGGCGGTGATAGGAAAAAGGAATATGATAGGACAGTTAGTGTTGTTGTGAATTAACAAGACTTTCCTGTCAACAAAGGTCAAAAATAAAATGAATAATCATTTATTGCCGTACATTGAACTATAGTTTAATACAGTATATTGATGTCAGCTGTACGGCAATAAATACAAAACTTGTAGTTGATCAGCTTAAGGAGGAATGTCTTAAACAAATATGGACATTATAAAGAGGAGTGTGTACTTTATGCTTATTGTGTGAATGTTTATGAATCATTCACTCCATTGTGATCATTTTACTTCCATACATTTTTCGGCATCTTTCTCGTTCTACAATTTTTGTGCTATTTCAACAAATCATACATCAAAATGTTCAGTTTATTCAGGATAATGCTGCTGTGACTTTTGGTACTGGTGCACATTTTAGCTTTTTGAAATATTTAGCCTTTTCTGACATTTTTTTTCTCATAGAAAATGAATTGAGCTCATTTTACTTCCTTCAGATCTTTAGAGCTGTTTACAAACTTTTACTGCTCCTTTCACATTTTGTTCTGCTTCAGCTTCTTTCTGCGTCCTTGTGCAAATTTAAACTTTTTTCCCCCAGATAATTTCAGCTGTTTTATGCTCCTTTCAGATTATTTCTGCTAACTACAACATTTTTGTGCTTCTTCTAACTTATTTATGTTAATTGCAGCTTATTCATGCACGTTTCAGCTTTTTGTGCTATAGCTTTTATTGAGCCGTTTTTAATGCTAATTTTAGCTTTTTTGGCTAATTGCACTTTTTTTTTTGCACTCATTTCAACTTTTGTTAGCCTAGTTCAACAAAATATGCTCTCTCTACTTCTTTCTTGTAATTTCAGCTTCTTTCTGTTTTTTATTTTATTTTTTAATTTGTATTTATTTATTTTTTAATTTATTTTGCTACTTTTCAGCCTGTTTTTTTTTTTTTTTTCTAATTTCAGTTTTTTTCAGATGATTTCCACATTTTTATGCTCATTTCTGCTGCTTTCAGCCTAATTGGGCAAACATGTTCTTACTGCTTTCTTCTGCTAATTTAAGCTTTTTATACATTTTCAGCTTTTTTTTTTCTTTTTTTTAACGCTAATTTCAGTTGTTTGCAGATAAATTCAACCTGGAGAGACTCACACAAAGAGACGGGAAGACAATTAGAGTGTTTTATTGATGAGAGTTTCTTTGGCGCTCGGGCCCCAGCGGGGACGTGCTGGCTGAACCGCTGTGAGCATGCGAGTCCGGCGAAGGGAGATGGATCATAGGAATCCACGCCGGGACCCGAACCTGGCGGTGGAGTCAGGGCGAAGGAGAGGGGACCCGAAGACCACGAGAGACCGGGCGGAGATGGGGAGGCAGTGGGATGCAGCGTGGCTGGCAAACAGGAAGAGCCTGGGACGGAGGGCCCTATATCCAGATCGGCTGGCTGATGAATGATGCACTGCAGCTGGGTGAGTCTGCCATGTTGAATTTTTGGCTAGCCTTCATTTGTAAACCCCACCCCCTGTTTCCACAGAGGCTACACCAACCAAAAATACATTTAACTTCCTCAAACCCCAGGAATGTGTCAGGCAGAACTCAAACAAAATGAAGTCATGTACAAATACAGTAGTTAAATTAAACACCAGGATAAAAAAGCAATATCCAAGCCCAGTTTTAGAAGAGTTGGTTTTGCATTCAATTCAGGTTTTACAACTATCATCCCAGCAACAATACATATAGAAATATATATCTAGAGTTTAAAAAAAAATAATTTGAACATTTGAACAGCAAAGCACCCATAATTTATTAAAAGATGGATGACAGATTTCATGCATGATGCATGCCATTGATTCGCCATGTAAATGAACTATATAGCACCTTTCTATTTTAGCAAGACACTCAAAACTCTTCAACACAATCTGTGCCCTCATGTACCCATTTATACAACACTACTATATACAAAGAATAATCAGTGCTTCAGATCACATTCATACACCGATGGGACACACATCTGAGGCATTGAGGGGTTCAGTGTCTTGCCTAGGGACACTTCA
Source organism: Hypsolebias longignatus (assembly GCA_031762435.1). Lineage (NCBI taxonomy): Eukaryota > Metazoa > Chordata > Actinopteri > Cyprinodontiformes > Rivulidae > Hypsolebias > Hypsolebias longignatus. The sequence goes on along the minus strand of JARVGV010000412.1, from coordinate 22,229,157 downwards.
GCATGTTGGTGGAACCGAACCCCCAACTCTCCCATTGGAGGACGACTGCTCTAACCACTCAGCCACAGACACTCCTATGTATTGCATGCAACTCATGCAATGTATTTAATAGACTTTCAGCAGCAGGCTTGATTAATGTTTTTTCCATCCACTTCTTTTATTTTACGTTGGTGACTGGCGTTAGGGGTAACTGTATTGTACAGTAGTCCCTCATTACTTTGCGCTTTGACTTTAGCGGATTCGCTCTATCTCGGTTTTTCAAAGTAAGATTGGGCATGACACACAATTGGCTGATTGATGGATGAGTCGGACAATCTGCACAAATGTTTTTATTTAAAATGAATTTTAAAACGTTTAGCACCTGCTGTAACTGTGTGCAGCATACAGCTGCAGGAGATGATCCCTCCTGCAGCGTGTCATGATCTCCGCACTGCAGTGGGGAAGTGGGAGTGGCCAAGAGCGCTGGCAGAGAGCAGCAGGAGGCAGAGAGTAGAGATCACAGCATTGCTCTGCTCTAGAGAACATTTAGAGTTTAGAAACAGTGTTTAGAATATTGCATATGGGCCTATTGAGAGAAAACTACACAATGGCAGCGCCAGTTTTTTTTTTATATTATTGTCATGTACAATCTTAGAGTACTGTACTTTGAAAAACTGTAACAAAGTTAGTCCACAAAAGTCGAACCACAAAGTAGCGAAGAACTACTGTATCTTGTTTTGTATCATGCTTTTTCATTTTCTACGTTCATCATTTTTCTTTTGACACCCACATTTTCCTGCTCTGATTAGAAACAAAATTGGCAGCGCCAGACTGCTGGGCAGATTAAACCAAGCATTGATTGTCAGACTCAGACAGTCACTTTCTCCTGTGATGAATCTCATTACAATCCAAACCAAACCCCATGTAAACCTCAGAACTAGCACTCCAAGTATGGCCCCAATGGTGTAAAGTGCTCTTTTCTTGGACTGGTCGACCTTCTCCCTGGCCTGTTTCCCAGGCCTGGGACGAATCAAAGCACAAAGAACTGACAGACCACAGAAGGTGATGATGATTATTGTTAATATTAAGAGGAGTGAATTGATGATGATCATACTGAATCCCATCAAACCATATCCAACCACACACAGCAGCCAGGTGCAAACAATGATGGTGTTTCTGATTTGGATCCCTCTTACGTTTCTCATTTTCATGTAGGTGATAGGATGAACAATAGCCACATAGTGCTCCACACCAGTCAGAATGTGAAAGAAAGACTCTCCAAAACAGGTGAAAGTATAGAAATAAAAACCAACTGATATTATTGGAATGTAATTTCCACAAACACCACAGAAACAGAGAAAACACCCCAGAACCCCAATGAGCTCCAAGAAAGCTGCGTGGTAGGTGAAGTAGTTGGAATGCTTCACGGCTGCCGCGAAGGCGTTGGAGCGATTTTCTTGCCACTGTTTGAACCCGTGGTTGAGTATAAAGATGCAGAGAGGGAGGATGAGAAAAAAGTTGACAATGCTGAAAGGGATGAAGACTAGAGAGCTCGGTTTGTCGAGGAAGCATTTGGTGTCGACACAGCAGGCGAGGTACTCAGATGTAATGTTTGGATCATGTAGGGAACAATTGGAGGATGAGCGAGAGTTTACAGACATATCTGTAAGACAAATAAATAAACAAAAGAAAATCCATTGCATTAAGTACCATAAAAAGTAAAGTGCTATGTGTTCTCGTCGTTGTATGTTCCCATACAATGGTGAAATTAGTTCTCTGCTTTTAACCCATCACATGTGAGATACACTCAGATGAAGCAGTGCACAGCTATGTAACCACTTGGGGAGCAATTGGGGATTAGGTATCTTGCCCTACAACACCACGACATGTGGGAATGGCTGGGGATCGAACCGCAACTTTCTGGTCCCATGTCGGCTGCCCTGCCTCTACCCCCTCAGCCAAAATACCACACAAAATACAGTATACCATTTTATTTTAAATAAAGCAATTAAAAATGGCAACAAGGCCAGATGTCAAAATATGAAATCTCACTGGCCTGTAACTATTTGGTGAACAGGAGTCATGAGGGAGTTTCCATTTATGGCGCACCTTTCTCAAGAGTGCTTCATCTGTATTTTGACTCTGGCACTGGAGCGCTCCTCTGATGGAAAACAGAGGCAAACGTCCACACAGCTGATGAACAACATTTATTGGAAACATGGTTCACTTCTGCCTGATATTATTTCAAAAGTGTATTTCAGAAGATCATATCATAAATGTGGGGGCAGTGAGCAAGCTGGGTACAAAATGTCCTGTTGTGGGTACAATGTAGGTGGATGTGGCTGACAAAATATTTTCCATAGCCAGTTTTCTTGGGGGTCAAGATGGTGTAGAGGCAGGGCAGCTGGCTCAGGACCCAAAGGTCCTGGAGTCAATCCCCAGTCATAGCACACCCTGTGGTGTCTCTGAGCAGGACACCTCATCCCCAGTTGCTCCCTGGGCACCTTCAATAGCTGCCCACCACTCCACTTTGTGGTAGATGGGTTAAATGCAGAGAGCCAATTCCACCATTGTATTTGAACATACAATGATGACAATGCATATTATTATTTTACATCCATCCATCCATATATGCTTCTTCTTTTTTTGGGTCATGAGTTTAGAGACAAATGAGACAAACAACCATTCACACTCTCACTCACACCTAGGGCCAATTTAAAATGATCAATTATTGCCAAAAACCTGGTACAGAAAGTGAAAATGAAATTGGGATCCTTTTTCAGAAACAGATCCTGTCTAACTGAACACTAGGAAACACCTTGTAACTGCTACTTTCCTTTCCTCCATTGATCACAGTGACATTATCTGCACGACTGTTCCTACATGCACCTTGCAGATGTTGGATGATGTCTACCATGGCACTTCATGATTCATAACTGGCTGTGATTATCGTACCCACCACTGCACCCAGTATTCACTGGTTAACTGGACATCATTAACTTCA
>JARVGV010000412.1:22197777-22209027 GCA_031762435.1 Hypsolebias longignatus | reverse complement strand
AAACTCATGTTCGTGCTGCTATTTGGAGTAATGTTATTCTGTGATGTTGGTGCTTAGTGTATTTTTAGTTGGTGTTTTTCTTAGTTCACATCTTAGTATTGTTTTATTCTGCATTTTATTGTTGGATGTAACTGGGACCCTGTGTACATAATTTCGTTTAATCACATGTACCACACGTGGTGCAAATGACAATAAAGACTCTCTGACTCTGACTCTTAAATGATGCAAGTTGCTCACTGCTTCGCATGTCAAAGTTTCAGACAAAGACCTTTTTGGACCTGGTTGTGCTCAGAATGTGTGTTGTGAAGGACTCTCAGCTACTACCACACCAGTTTTAGCTCAGTTTCTATAGCTGTGGCAGCCACATTAAATGAGATTGACTGTAAATGTTAGTCAGCTGTAGACAAGCATCCAGTGATGACTTTCTGAGCGTTTCATTGCAATACATTCAGTGGTTCATGAGATATTTTGCTAACAGACAAGCACACACACAGCCAATTACATTATCACTCTATGCTTTTTTTAATATAAAAAAAATGTAGTTTTAACTATTGTATTGTGAGTAAAAGGAGTTTGGGGAAATCAGTGCATGATCCTGCAGGAGAAACTGTTTCACCTCATAAATACACCCACGTGTTTAAAGAATGGCTTGAAGAATCATCGTCACTCAGCAGAGTTCATCACTGCGTCTAGAAATGTAACCTGACATGGTTACCTGGATGTGATGCAGAGGAGGAAAAGTGGAACTTTAAAGAGGCGTGTGTGACAACATCATCATCTTTTTTTTTTTCCACAAAGAATGTGACAACTTCAGCAGGATTTTCATCAGCACTCCTCTCATAAAACTTCACAGTTCAGCTTTCTCCTTGCGCTCTGGACTGGCAGGAAATGTTTGATGTCATGCAGTAAAAACTTTATTTACACAGAAATATAAACGGCGTTACAGAGGAACAGTAAAATTTTGGTCAAAACTCAAGAGTAAGGTCATATTCAGTCGGCCATCAGCTACTACCACGATGAATTTTAGCTCCGTGTCCGTACAGTTCACTGAGCTACAGTCACTTTTACGTAGGCTAAGATTAGTTGGCTGTGGCGGCCATTTTAAAATGGGTTAAGGCAAAGAAGTACAGCCATTGTTTCAAGGTTCAATGACTTTATTGTCATTCGCATCACATGTGGTACATGAGGTAGAATGAAATTGTGTACTCAGGGTCACCCAAAATTTGCAAAAAATATGAAGTATAAAAAGAAACAGTAAATAAGGATCCAATAAATACACTAAGATATATGCTAAATACTAATAACGTAAAATAATACAGTACAGGTGGTCACCGACTTACGGCGCCATCGACTTACGGCAACTCGGACTTACGGCGCCGCCCCCCAGTGACATCATCACATCTTACGTTGCCTTTTTTATGCAGCATTTTAAGTTTTTATTTTTTTGGGGGCGTATTTTGTTAGCTAACTGCTTGGAAACACATTAAAACGGCTTTCTAAGTACGTTGTTGTTGTGCTTCATTGAAAAAAACGTGTTTTAAAAGCCGTTACCGTTCGCCATGTGCTTTCAGTTTCGAGTTACAGCCGAAAATCCGGAGTCACGAATGCCAAGTGGCCGGCGCTCCGACTTACGTCAAATCGAGATACAAACGCGCCGTAGGAACGGAACCCGTTCGTAACTCGGGGACTACCTGTATATTTAACAGCAGCCCAAACATGAGTCTGTGGTGAGTAGAGGGGTATGAATGAATACAGCAGTACAAGTCAATGAGCAGCATGAGATCAGCAGCACGGATAAGTCACTTAATTAAAGTGTCATTACAGTGATTTTCTTTTTCTTTTCTCACAGTGAATATCCTGGTTAGGGATTTGTGAGTCTAACAGCTTTAGGGTAGAAGCTGCACCTCAGTCTAGTGGTTCTACATTTAATGTTCCGCAACCTTCCTGGGACCTTCAAGGTCTCAGCTGCACCAAACAATGGCAATGATATGAACTCTAAAAAAGAAACAGTATACAAGGATCCAAGATCCACGCTAAACTCTAATAATATAACACAATGTATTAAACAGCAGCCTGAACACGAGGCTGTTGTGAGCAGATGGGTATGATAGCAGCTTACGGGTAAGAAATCAGCAGCACATTTATTTCACTTTGTGAAAGTTTCGTTAAAATCCATTCAGTGGTTCACCAACGAACTTGTGCACGAATACGACCAAAAACATTGTTGCGCCTTCTCTTTGATTTATTGCATTTTCACAACATGACAAAAGTTTGGAGTCCGGGTCACACCGGTCATCTGCCGGGCGCTGAGTGAGAGCAGCTCATCCTGGCAACAAAGTCTGAATATTCTCATTGTGACGGTTCAAGGTTTATCAGTGAATGTCCTCCCAGTCTCGCTGCTGTCTTTATCTGAGTGTTCTGTTTCACCAAGTATGACGCCTGGCACGGAGTCAGGCTGCCAAAAGAACAAGGCTCCCAACACGCACTGAGCCTCCACACACTGACGGCGCAAACACAGCAGAGAGGGCCGATTGTGACCCGGTGACAGCGGGCCTCGGACATGTGGTGCTGTTTAAACTGCACCACTTTATCTCGTTCGCTGACTCGCATTCTTTGCCCTGAATGATAAGCTTTGAGGCAAAATTCAAGCTACAGCTTCCCACTGCTTTTAATTTGTTTGGTGACACAAGACGTCCGCGCACACACAAAAAAAAAAAAAACAGTTTCTAAAGCTAGAAAAGCTCTTTTTGTGCGTCAAAATTCAGTCATCGGGTCACAGACGCCAGTTCTCTGGCAGCATGGAAGATTTATTGACGAGCATGAGCTGCGTCTAAAGGGCTGAAGGAATTCTTACACTGGATTTGACTGTTCAGCGCCGTCACCCTCCCACACATCTGGGCACAGACCCATCAATGTTCCTCGGAGGCAACGATCTGGGATGAGCTGACTCGATGCCCAGCTCGCAATTTTGCACATAAACACACAGACACCACCCTGAACACGGCTTTCGCCTGGTCTTGTGCGCTTCTAATGAGTTCTCTGAAATTTTCCCTTCTTTCTTTTTTTTTTCATGGGATATTTACAGGATTTCTAGCGGTTTACTGCTTTGTGTTTTGCAAGTCAGGAGAGGCGAAGCCTCGTTCTGCACCGTCAGCACAAAGCGGCAACAAACCTGCTGCAACTTACCCAGACCTGGCGCCCTGAAGGAGGTTAGGAGTAAAAGAATACACAAGGCCACACCAAAATTAGCTCGGTGTCTGTAAAACTGACACTTTATCGTCTCTTTGCATTTGCCAAGGTTGAGCAGCTGTGGCGGCCATCTTGAACGGAGTTACATACAAAAGTTTATTCAATTCAAAATACTTTATTAATCCCAAAGAAAAATTAAATGTTGTTGTAGTTCATCATCCTGGTTTCATTAAAGATTGTTCTAGATGCTGACGGCTGTGTACAGGAAGGATCTCGTGCAGCAGTCCATCACGCAGCGGATCTGAAGAAACTGTTTGCTGATGCCGATCCGTCCACCCGGACCCAGTAGACCTCTCGGTCCGACCTCCTGAATGTTGAGCAGAACTCCTCCCTGAGCGATGATCACCCCTCTCAGCAGCTTCTTGAGCTCCTCATCATTGCAGACAGCCAGAAGGAGGTGTCAGGGGATGATCCTGGTCTTTTTGTTGTCAAGAGCCACGTTTCCTGCCAGCTCCAGGATCGCAGCAGTCAGTCACTCGAGCACCTCCACCTGGTAGACGGAGATGCATCCACGGCGCCTCCTTTACAACTCATTTGGGATATTGGGTGGTATTTGAGGTATTATTTGAGCTTTGATATGTTAATCAGCTGCTCTCGGTTGTAGAAATGCACCTTGTTGTCATGGCTACGCTTCATGACAAATGTCCAAAAGCAAAAGGTTTTCAATAAAAATCCTTACAGCTGCGCAGCATCTGATACCGGAGGAAGTAATCATAAAAAATAAAAATTTAAAAATCCATTTACATCCAGAAAAAAGAGGAAATAAAGTTTTCAAACACAATATCCCAGAATGAAAGTAAACAGCTACTTTCATTCGCTGTTTTGATACAATTCCATTTCATTAATCTGTAAATTGTGGCTTTTTCTTGCTAACCAACACATTCCAGCTGTTCTCTGTCTGCTCAGCTACACTTTAAAGCTGAGTTGTTAATAATCAGTCAAACTCAAAGTGAAGCTACAAGCCCTAGATCTGAATCCCTGAACTCAGGCTAAAACTTAAGGCATCGTCTGAAAATACTGTGTGTTTGTGTGACCACACCTTTAGCAAAACATCTCATAAAACAATGGACGATTTTAATTAAACTTTCAGCGGGCGGTCACTGGATGTACGTACATACCTCTAGAACTGATTACCATTTGAAATCCATCCAATTCAAGATGGCTGCCACAGCCTATTGATTTAACAAAACACAAAAATGGCGACAATTCAACCGTTTCCGTAGACGTTGAGGTAAAACGTGGTGTGGTGGTAGCTGAGCAGACTCCCAACACATGCTTTGCTTGCTTGCAACACTTTCTCCATTTTCACTTTAAAACCACCCCGGATCAACTGTTGGAGTCAACCCAGTTTATCTGTTAGCAAAATATTTAATAAACCACAAAACCAATTTCAATGAAAGCCAGAAAGTACCTCCACAGCTGATTCAACCCAATTAAAGATGGACGCCAAAGCTAATGGATCTTAGCCAACACAAAAGTGGCTATACTTTTACAGACATTGAGCTAAAATTTAGGGTGGTAGTAGCTGAGAGTCATTCACAACAACTCCTCTAACTGCAAACAGATCATGTGAGACATAAGAGACTGCACATAATGTTATTCTCAGGGTTCTGGTCAAAACAGCTGCAATTACTCCACAGAAGACGTGTCCATTTAAGAAAAGCACTCAGGCATCAAAGGCGGCGGGCGATATGCATTCCTTCAAAGAACGCTCAGCTTTTACTTTTTTTTTTTTACAGTGACACCCATAGTTTTGTCAACAGAACCATGAAAGCTATGGGTTCGACTGGCAAAGATTAATGTCTCCAGTATCCGCATTAGCCGTCAAGACAGCTCCATGTGTGCCGATTGAAGGAAAGAGGAGGAGTGATAGAGAAAGCATGTGTTGAGATAAGAGCAGGTCGCTGGAGTCTGGTTGCCTGAGGGTCAAGAAGGTCAGCGCTGATGGAGAAACAAGGAACGTCGTGAACCGCCGCTGTGTGGGAAAACTCGGCGAAAGGGAAGGGGAACATTTTCAGGTCTGTTTGGGATAATTGAAGTGCGTCCTTCAGCTGGAGTGTGAGTCAACAGAGCGGCCGGTCGTGCAGAGACAAACGAAGAAGAGGAGGGAACGTGAAAGAAAGGAACAGGAAAAAAAAGGGGGGGGGGAGCTTTGGTCCTTTAGCAGGTCTGGTTCCCATTAGACCCGGGGCCTGGGGTTGGTTTGTTTGTGCAGGCAGAAGGTCCCCGAGGAGCCAGATGTTGCTCCTCCCATATGGACCGCCATTGAGGGAATATCAGCTGCAGTGCTTCACTCCTTTGGCCTTCTGTCTCAGTCCCCCCACCCTCTCTCCACCCGTTTGGAACAAACGAGCCTTCAGAACTGTTTACGGATGTTCTCTGTTTATGTGCTTAGACATGAGAGTTGCACTGAGAGTTCCTGCCATAGCCTTTGGCCCCAATGAGATGAATCTGTTCCTCCCATGTGTGTATTAATGAGCTCACCTGTATGTGCCGTGCGTGCAGAGACAGGCCTATCACTCAGGGCTACAGCGCCGCAGTCACACACTCCTTTTCGGCATATAGACTCACACGCCGATCAATAAAATCTTTTGATTGTAAAGCAGTGGTTGCATAACAGATTTGGCTGTGTTGTGTCATGGAACAGTTTCCCAGCATGCATCCCCCCCCCCCTCCCTGTTCCATGGGTTTCTACAACATGAGCCAGCGTGAGGCTTTCGTTTGACTGTTCGCCGCTCTTTTCACGATAAAGCGGACGTCAGTCAGTTTTGTAGTGAACCGTCGGTGGCGAAACCATGACAGGAACACAACCGCACGCAGAAACACTGTGACACGTTCACTTTGACGCAGAGCAAGAGGAGAGGGTGGTGAAGACCCGAGTGCACGGTGACTCAAAGAGAAACCCGTGGAGCAAGTGGTGAAGTGGTGAGGAAGTTGTCGTTCGCTAAATTTGGCTGCGTTATGAGAGTCAGAGAAAGGAGCGTGGAGTTTGGAGGGGGGGTTCAGTGGAAAGGGAAGGAGATGATGTTTCTTCCGCTCTGCAGCCGGGGAGAGGGGCTGTGATTTATGAACCTGAAGACTGTTGTCACGTTGAGCTCAGTGACATAAATCAGCTTTTAAGTATACAGATTTGATAAAGTAAGAGGGGCTGAACGAGTTCTCATAGGAGTCATTTGAGTCGTACAGTGGGGGAATTTTCAGCTCTTTTTACCAAGAACAATGCAGTTTATCAGTCAGTATTACAGCCAGATTATTATTCCAAGGATCTGAACGATGCGCTTGTTTGAGCATGTTGTAACATCAGAGGAAAAGTTTGGATCTGGATTAGTCAAACTCTGAAAGTTCATAAAAAAAACGGAGGCCTTGTTGCTGCTTTGCCGTGAGAGGGAATTTCTAATTCAATCTGTTTTGGATTAGCAAGATCACTGCCAGTCGCAGAAGAATTTGTGTAAGTCGTTAATTAAAGCCACTTTTTTTTTTTTTTGGTTTCCTATCCAGCAGCTTTTTTGGTGTCAGTTTATGGGTTATTCTCGTTGCCAGATTTAACATGTCATGCTTTGCATTTCCCATCAACCACCTGAAGAGTAAGAGGGATAAATGTTTAGTTGCAGATGGCTCCCATATCAAATAGGCCTTCAGGGTAGAGAACTATCCAAAAGGCCTTTTTTTTTTTTTTTACTGTGCACATTTGAACAACTCTAATGGCATGACTCACAAATCACCAAGCAGAACCAGACCTGCTGGCAAGCAGCAGCATGAGCTAAGAGTCAGGATTTTGTGAAAGCCTCGCTCGCAGACGAGTGTATTTAGGGACAACAGATCTCGTGACGCTGCAGCGCCTCCGAACGCGTTTTGGGAGAAGCCAATAGAAGGGCGTCACGCTTGTGTCTCCACGAACTTCAGCTGGGAAAAAGTGACGGCCCATGTCACTGTCTGGGTGATTATGACTCTGTAATGAGATCAGACACTGAGCTGTATGTGGGATGGGTTGCCAGTTCATGAGTAATTATGTGCAATCTGGAGCCACGGTTAACTATCGTTACGTGTTTTGATGTGGAGGAGGTTATTTACAGACAATCTGGCTCTTTTCTGGTAACTGTTATTTTACTTTTGAGGTGGACCATCGCCTGTTGCCTTTCGTGACAGAGTTTTAAAGTATATCTTAGAGAAATCGCTAATTGGGTCAAATCTTGAAAATAATATGCACAACTGCGTGCAATAATGCATGAAATTGTGCATGCATCATCTAATGGAATCTGACAGTTAGCACCAAAGTTTAGCTCAGTGTCTTTAAAATTTAAATGCTCAGGTAAGTTAAAGTCCATTAGCTGTGGCAGCCAACTTAAGCTGAAATGACTCCAAAAGTTTAACGGTTGAAGATGTTCATCCACTGATTATTTGCTTAAAGTTTCATTAAAAGCCATCCAGTGATTCATGCGATATTTTGCTAACAGAGAGAGTGTACATAAATAGTTAAAGACAAAGTTATTTTCACAGATCTTGTGCAAGTGGTTAGTGCTCAGAGTACAAATCAGAGGATCATTCTGAGTTACTCTCACGGCCAATTTTAGCTGAATATCTGTAAAACTGACTGAAGTCTAGCAGTTTTTTTGTGTTTGCTTACCGTAATTAGGTTTCTGGGGCAGCCATCTTGAATTAGGTTGACACCAAAAGTTGCTCAGTTGTAGACGTTAATAAATTTGGTTCAGTGCTTCATGAGATATTTTGCTAACGGTGCAGATTGTTGCACACAAAAACATCTCTCCATATTCGCCTTCTATAACGGTTTAGTTCACGATCAGTCAGTGGGACATTAGTGCATTTAGCGTTCAGCTTCACATGACCAAGCCTTTTAGCCCACAGTTTTTTTCCACCTTCTTCATTACTGAAAGTATTAACAAAGCTTCCCTTTTGAAGCTATCTTTTTTATTTGCTCCTCCAATGCTGCGACTTAACCCAATGCAACAAATCATTATGGAGAACGACAAATTAAAGCCACAGATGCCAACTGATTTATGAGGCTCTGCATTTTGTGATACATGCTTATTTGAAGATAAAAAAAAAAACAAAGGAAAGAAACTTAATGACATTTAAGCCATGATTGCAGGGCTTTTATTCTGGCAAGCCCTGTATCAAGAGCTCGCCGTCACGGCTGCAAAAGAAAGTTCTTCAAACATGAACGAACTGTGAGATGACTCATCAAATTGAAAAACAGAAACGGTTCTTCTGCAAACATTCACATGCAACAAGAACTGGCAATTTGTGGAGCCATTAGGTTGTGCACAAAACTTGTTTAATACCGAGTGTCTTATTTAACGTGCAAATCTTTTCTTTTAATCTTCTGTACGTGTTAGGACATGAAAAAACATCATTATTGTCAATCATGCTTGTTTTTGAGCTACTGTGTTTGCACAGCTCGTTGCTCAAGCTCACTTATCCCTGCCATCTTACATAAATACAGATTATGGGTCAGTTGTCACTGAAAACATAACAGTGTGACATCAACAGCAGGAATAAACCTAATTAATACAAAGTACTAGAGAAACTGCATTTCCTGCAAAAATGCAGTGCAAATGCTTATTGTTGAAGAATTTGCAGAAAAACAGCTGAAATCAGCTAAAACATGCTGAAATTTAGCCAAGAATGAAAAACAAGAAAGCAGAAAGAACACATACTTGCTAAATTAGATTTAAATAAGCAAAAATGATCTGAAACATTATGAAATGAGCTAAAAAGCTGAAATTAGCAACAACAAAAAAGTAGCTGAAAAGGCAGAAAGAAGCCTAAACTACCAGGAGGAAGTGGAAGAAGCTGAAATGAGCTAATAAATAAATAAGGAATTGTTCACTTTAAGGAATAAGTTGAAAAAGGAAAATTTAACACAACACAGTTAAATTTTAGCTGAAATAGCAGAAAAAGCTGAAAGTAGAAGAAAAAAATCTGAAAGGAGCTGACATGAGCTGAAACAAGTTAATCAGGCTGAAAATAGCAAAAATTACCAAAAATAAAAATAAATAAACTTGAATTTGTCTGAAAACAGCTTAAATTAGCTGAAAATGATATAAAAAATAGCTAAAAAGGTAGAACAAGCTTAAATTAGCAGAAGAAACCAGAAAGAACATGTTTATCTAGTTGGACTGAAAGAAGCAGAAATGAGCACCAAAAAGTGGATATTATTTAAAAAAAAAAAATAAAAAAAAACCTGCTGGAAGTAGCTAAAATTTTCTAAAAGAAGCTTACATCACCAGAAGGACATGGAAAGAGCACATTTTTGCTGAATTAAGCTGACAAAAGTTGGAGCGAGTGCAAAAAAATGTGTAATTAGCTTAAAAAGCTAAAATTAGCATAAAACAGCTAAATAGTAGCTGAAATGGTAGAAGAAGCTGAAACTTGCAGAAAGGAGCTGAAAGGAGCATAACAAGCTGAAATTAGCAGAAATAAGTTAGAAGACACACAAAAATCTTGTGGTTAAAAATTAGCTGAAACTAGCTGGAAAAAAAGGTTTAAATTTGCACAAGGAAGCTGAAAGTAGCTGAACCAGAACAAAATGTGAAAGGAGCAGTTAAAGGTTGTAAACAGTTCTAAAAATAATGAAGAATGTAAAATGAGCTCAATTCAGTTCCTTTGAGAGAAGAAAAAGTGACTGAAAAGGCTAAATATTTCAAAAGGCTAAAGTTGCACCAAAACCAAAAGTCACAGCAGGATTGTCCTGAAGGAGCTGGACGTTTTGATATATGATTTATTGAAATAGCACAAAAATTATGGAAAGAGAAAGATGCCTAAATACGTACGGAAGAAAAATGGATCACAATAGTGTGAATGCTTCATAAACATTCACACCACAATGTTCTGTTTCAAAGTTGCTGACCAGTGAAGCTCTCTCCAGCCAAATGACAAACGATGAAAACTTGACACATTCGATTCAAACGTTGGCTGTTCCAGCGCTGCAGAGTGGAATTTTGTCAGGCCGACCTCGACGGAGAGCAGTCGGAGCAAACTGGAGGTGCTCCAGCTGCAGCCAGTAATAAACACTGGGGAGGAAAGTGAGATGGTGATGGGAAGAATGTGGGCCGATCAAAGCTCTGTTTCCAGGGTGGCATGTGGAGCTGGACCATGAGGGAGGCAGCAGTGTGAAGCCAAAAAACCTGGGAAGGTCCCTCTGTGGTTCGAAGGTGAGGCAAGATGTCACAATAAAAAAGATTTAAAGCCATAGCATTGCTTTGTGCCAAGATTTTTACTTGTAATTTACAAAAATACCCTCCTTTGTCAACCCATACTTGAAAAATAATTTCATGAACATGGCAGATGGGTCACACTCTTAGACTCACTTTGAAGTATCGTGAACTTATCATTCAGGCAGAACTTTAGGGCCTGGCAGTAGTTAAAGAATAGAATGATTCATCAACTTTCACGCCAACCTGAGATAATCTTTTAAGACATATGATGAGAAAAAACAACATTTTAGATGGCCAAACTTTTTAAATACATGTATGTCATTTCATGCAATAATGTGAGATCTCACGAAATGCGTTAGTGCTCAAAGTGCTGGGGATGACTCACATACTACTTGCACTATACAGTATTTAAAGTTAACTAAAGAAACTGCATTTCCTGCAGAGATGCAGTGTGAATGTTTATTGCAGAAGAACTTGTGAGAAACAGCTGAAATTAGCTTTAAGCATGCTGAAGTGTAGCTGAAAAGGTAGAAAAAGCCTAAATGAGCAGAAGAAAGCAGAAAGAACACGTTTGCCCAATAAGGTTTAAAGAAGCTGACACGAGCACAAAAAAGTGGAAATTATCTGAAAAAAGTAGGTTTGCAAAAACATAAATAATAAATAAATAAAATAAATAAAAAATAAAATAAAATAAAAAACCAGCTCAATAGTAGCTAAAAAAGCAGAAAGAAGCTTAAATTACCAGAAGGAAGTGGAGAGAGCACATTTGCTGAATTAGGCAGAAAAAAGTTGAAATGAGTGCAAAAAAAAAAAAAAAAAAACAAAG
>JARVGV010000412.1:22152420-22176172 GCA_031762435.1 Hypsolebias longignatus | reverse complement strand
AAAAAATATAAAATGCTGCATAAAAAAGGCAACGTACGGCGCGATGACGTCACTAGGGGGCGGTTCGTAAGTCCGGAACGCTGTAAGTAGAGACCGTCATAAGTCGAGGACTACCTGTATGCACAAAAACATGAAATTAACACAGACATAGTGCTGTACAACTTTTTACACACATTCTAGGGAGTTTATCAGCTAAAAAAAAAGTTAATTTTGGGGTAAGTTCCTCTTTAAGACCTATCTTTGTACTTGACAAATTAAAGTGAAAATACAATATGTTCCATATTTTAATTGTTGGACTTCGTCAAAAACAGCTTGTTCAGTGATGTTTCCATTGTCGACCTATTTTCAGTCACTAACGGTTTATGTAGATATAAAAAATGAGTTCACAAATTTTGCCAGCAAATTTTTAACACATATTTTTGACTTGTCTTTGTAACACTGCAAGAAGTACCAGTACATTTAACCTTCCATAAAAAGGGTGTTGTAGTCACCACAATGTGCCTCCTCCAGTTAACCATGTTTCTGCTACAAAAACAGATATGTGTGTGTAATGGATGTGTGTTTGTCAGAGGAGTCTGAAGTTGTTTTCCTGCAATGGACCATGAAAGATGAAAGGATCCATCAAGTAATCAACATATTAGTGGGCACTAGGCAGCCCAGTGTACCTGCAGATGTTATCATTTTCCATTGTCTGTGTTTTGATTTTACATGTTTTTACCATCGATACTCCTGAGAACTCCTAAAATATTCTGTCCTCTGTATCATTTGTGGCGTTTTGTCTTGAAGACCTGTCGTGCAGCGAATAGGTTCTCCCACGCCATTCTTAGGATTTTCTAGCAAAGCAGGAGAACATGAGAATAGGTGGAGCTGAGGGTCAGAAACAATAGAATAGGAACTGAGAATCTTGACAAAAGATACCTTAAAAAGTCTTGAAACCCATTCATTAGACGGTTCACGCTAAATGCAAGTATTTTGGAAGGTGTGAGCGGGGCAGAGTAGATGAAACTTGAATCGAGTAGTTTAGCCACAGATATGCTTTCCACATTTTTAATGCCTGGCTTCCGCACCTGACCTATTATCTTTTTATCTTTTTTTTTTTTTTGCATTGCACGTTTAAAAAAACCCCAACAACAACAACCTGCACTAAAGCAGTACTGCAAAGTGCAGAAATAACTTGACAGTGTGCAAAACGATTGCTCAAAGCAGCATGTGGTTGACATGCTCTTTCTCTGTACACACACAAACCCTGACAAATTCACCGCAGAGCTTAACATGACATCTGCCTTTTTGTTTGTGACAATTCAACAAGTAATTAATTTTCATGTTGCGAAATCCATAATATAGTTTACACGTGTTTTCCTTGGTTCAATAATACACAAACAAAACAAAAAAATTTAATGTAAGCATTATTCTGGGACGTTATTTAAAATGTCTTGGACGTTTGTGTAGCATGTAGAAATGTAGTTTCATGGCAAAGAGCTGCAGTTTCCCAAACAGAGGGAAATGCTGTAATGACGACTTTAACAGGGAGCTATTAGAACACGTCTCCTCCGAATGTGTGTTAAATAAATCCATCTTGATGTGAGTTTAATCACGTCTTTGTGGTCCCGTCTTTTGATCTCTGTGGTGAAGTTTAAAATATACGAGGCGAGGAGGGGCTCTTTGGGGTATAGATGATGTGGCTCTGCGAATTAGGGATCAACATGAAAGAGAAGTATGCAAACCAGAGCAACGTAAAGGCACAAATAATTTGGAAACGACTTTTAAGTTGACTTAAGATGGTCCTAGAATGACCGTAATCCAGTAAGTGCCTATCTGGCGGCATCGCCCTCCACCCCCCCACTCAGTGGTGTGAACAGAATAGGGGGTGGAAGCGGTAAACTGTTATGGCTCCTGAGGCTATATGATGCCCTTCTTTACGCCGCTCTTTGTTTTTATTTCCTCTCGTGGTCACTCGAGCTGCTGTTGGTGAAGCCTGGCAACCACCAGTGATGAACAGACTAACAAAGGCTAAAATAAACTGGTTTTGCTCCAGACAGAACTGCAGACACTCTTTAACCCTCAGAGGAGACTGTACCCAAACTGTCAAACAATTTGACGAGTGAAAGGGTAATCCCTAATTATAAGATGACACCCCCCACCGCCCTGCCCGCTGTATTGAGGACACCCACTCCCCTCGTGTCTTGCAGCGAATGAGTGTAATGACAAAACAAAGAGAACGGAAAGCTTGCTGTTTGGAGCTAAAGTTAAAAGCTGTGAAAGCACAAGAAGGAACTGTTTAATTTCAAAAAAAGGAAGAGCTTTGTTCTTTGCCTTAAATCTATGGCACAGGTACGGCAGAGACAAATATGAAATTCATACTTCTCTATTAAAAAAACAAGGATGTGATTTATATGCCCTATATAGTTTTGGTTCACAGAGCTGATTTCCTCTATTTGAGGTAAAACCTATGAAATGTTGCACCCACCACCACCCCCCAATCTCATATTTTGCCTTATTGTTCTGCATCAACGATACAAGCTCCAAACATCTAGATTACACTTCTCCGTAACTTGTTATCTGACCTGGCGATCTGCTTTAACACGTTACCTAGTTTTAAACCTGTCTTCCCCTTGTTTAATATATGTAGCGCACAGAAAGGAAGTTGGTGGAAAACGTGTCGAGACTTTCTGTCTACTTTTCTGACTTCTGGTGTCCTAGAGTCTGGTAGACGAGAGAGAGAGCGCGCACATGACTACTTTTCATTTGGAGCTCAACTACTTGAGAAATCATCTTTCAGTGACAGTTAAAGATGTACATATCTTGCAATAGTTTGAGCATTTTGAAGCAATTTCTTCTTTGGGTAAGGAGACTTACTTTGTACCATTTTAAGGAGGAAGTTCAGGGGGTTGTGTTTTGACCTCAAACATGTGTGTGTGTGTGTGTGTTTTAGCTGTTGTCATTGTCAATTCAACAGTAGCTTGATGTGGCATGGCATGTAAACAGAGAAAAGCGCGATGGCTTAAGATAGGCAAACTAAGAACGGTTCTGGTTTTGTTCATGCAGTGTATACGCACACTTTTGCCAACTGTGTGCATCGTGTCACGGTCATTTGAAGGGCCACAGTACAGTGCTGTAATGTCCCAGCAGGCACCTAATTCACCCCCTGGTTGGAAAGAGTCTGGAAACATGAGGACATTTTCCTAGTGATTGCCTGTGAACAATCAATAGTGTTGCTTATGTAAAAAGATATTACATGGAGAGGCCTGAGGCTCAGTGATGGATAACACTGCAGAAAGATGCTGCAGCTACATCCCAACAGACACGTCTCTCTCTTTTGTTTTTGAGTTCACATCCCTATTGCATAAAGCTGTTCAATAGTTTTAAAAGCCTGCCTTGAGGGGCTTCGTGTGTGTGTGTACACTGGCTCATGACGACTCACATGAGCGCTGACCTTCGACAGTAAGGACAAGAACGTATTCATTACTGATGGAGTTAAAGAATCTGACATGTATAAATGAGGAGTGCAGGTTTAGTCACTTCCTTTGAAAACTTGGAGTTGTGGTGAAACTGTGTGGTGATAGAAGTTGTGTTCTTCTTTTTGTGTCTGACATGTCAGAACCCCATTCAGGAGAACTCTCTGACAACTGTGCTAATATGGAGTTTTTCTTATTTTCTTTACATATTTGCCTCTTTTTGGTTGAATTTAAGTTGAAATTCACAATAAAAAAGAAATAGAAACCCAAAACAGAAGATCTTTAGGGCAGATCAGAAGCAACCAAAGGACAGAGTAGCTGGATCTGACTCATAGTAACTCCATGCACTCTTACAGATAAGATAATGCTCATTATTAATCGCTAAGAAACTGAGAAGGAACACGTCACGTGGAAAATATCTGTGTGTTGGTAATGGGTTGATTCATAACTTTTTTTTTTTTTTTTTTTTTAATTAAAAGACTGATTAGATCTCTTCTGCAAAAGAAAAGCCAATTGTATGGAAGCCCATTTCCACCATGAAAGAAAAAAAAAAATAAAAGCCCAACAGGAAGTCATAATTTCGACTTCTAACGTCAAAATTTTGAGAACAAAAGTCATAATTATGACTTTAAAACTCACAAGTATGACTTTTATTCTCGTAATTATGACTTTAAAACTCAATTATGACTTCCTGTTGGGCTTTTAGTTCGTAGCGGAAATGGGCTTCGATACTAAATGCTATATAAAGTGGTGATGAAAAGATGTATGCATTATATATCTTTATTTAAAAGAATTGATGTTTGAAGGCAGAGGGACATACATTGAATGAATGAATCCATGCTATGCAGGAAAACTACCGGTCTCTGACAGGAAGTTGCATCTGTAGAGTCACGGTGTCCCACAAGGGACAAACTTCGAAATTAAATTAGCAAAGCAGAAATTATGACATTAAAACTCGAAATTATTACTTTTATTCTCATACTTATGATTTTAAAACTCATAATTATGACTTTTATTCTCATAATTATGACTTTAAAAGTCGAAATTATAACTTCCTGTTGGGCTTTTATTATATTCTTCCATGACGGAAATGGGCTTCCATAAAAAAGTTTTTTGTTTTTTTTCAGGAAGACATTAAATCTCTTCAGTGAGACATATACAAAACAACTAATAGTAATTACTTTTGTATACTTAAACAGAATGCACATCACTTGCTGCCATTTGTGCATTTTAGACAGAGATCATCTTCTGATGAGAAATTGTGAATTTGTAGCTGTTTTAGTCAAACCTTTAAGATAGATTTATGTAAATCTTGTGCAATACAATATCACATGTTGTCATGGTCAAAGCACTGTGAATGACTTGGCTACTACAACATCAAATTTTAGCTCAATATCTGGTCAGCTGGCTGTGGCAGCCATATTGAATCAGATGACTCCAAAAAGTATTTAACTGTAGATTACTTTCTGCAAATTCCATCAAAATTTGTCCAGTGGTTCATGAGATATGTTGGTAATAAATAGACAGATATACAGATACAGGCAAAACATTATTATCCACCTCTGCCTTTCTTCAGTGGGCAATAAGAATCCACAAAGAAAACAAGCATTTTATAGTACAAAACTTTGCCTTTTTAGTTTTCTTTAAAATACTAGTGGCTGCGCTGTTGCCATTTGTTGCCATAACAGCAGAAAAGACAGGATTTTGGGTAGATGACTGAAGATGTTTAACAGTATTTCTTCAGATTACACACTGCTGTACAACATATCACAATTAATGACTGCTAAATAAAGCAGCAGTAAAAAAAAAATCTTTATAGATAGAACGCAAACGTAAACTTTCTCAATTTTAGCGTCTTTTGCCCCTTATCTTAAATTATTGTTGAAGACTGTGAGCAGGGATGGAAATGTGACAATGCTGTTTTTGTAAGAGCTTCCCACCCAGAGAAAGTGGAGCTAGGTTTAAGTATAGATTGACAGGTAATTGGGTGCTGTTGCCTTGGTCTTTGGTGGGCAGACACTCAGCTAATTAGGGCTTATCAGGTGTTTCTGGAAAAAAAAAACACCTGGGGCTTTTGTGTAGCTTTTAGTCCCACAATGAATGAGAAGTCTGGGCTTTTAAAGAGTGTGAGAGTAAAATGCATACATGCAAAATTTGTGCACTGAAACTTGTATGCAACAGTGGTTATACAACCAGTAAAATAAAGTTTGTTCTGCATTTGTGGCCTTGAGAAGGGGACAGAACTGTGAAGAGAGGTGAAAAATGTAGTGGGTCCATGCAAGGAAATACGTACCACAAGACCATCTTTGCACCTGTTTTCACATGATAATATACTGTATATTTAAATACAGTTGTTAAGTATGTATTTTGTAGACAGGATATCCTGTCTCGGTTATTTCTCTTCTTTGACTTCCTTTTGTCACTCGACTTTTATGTGCTTGTCCACATTGTTATTTTATCGCCTCCAATAAACCTTTTAGAGCTTTGCTGTGAAACTCTGACAGGATATTGAGCTATTTTTGCGTTGCCTTTTTGCACCTTCACCTGTATGACAGAGCAAGAGGAACCGATGAAACAAACTGCGACTAGTCCTTCGTCAATTTAATACCAGTATCTCCAACTTGCATTGTTTCAAAACAACCTGTACAACTGCAGCCTGCTTCAAAACCACTTTAGCCGCAATAACACAATTGGAAAATTAACTGCACGATAATTTAGCTTCATGTATAATTTTTTGCAAGGTACTTTAAAAAATAATAATAATTAAAAAAAAAAAAAAAAAAAAGGTCTACAAAACTGTTTTGTCTGCAGTGAAAGTGCGATGGAGGCGTCTGGGTCAAATGTGGGGCAAGACTTTGACAAAGAACAGTGTGTGCGTGGGGCGGGGGGGCGGGGTGTTTGTGCATTGCAGAAAGTTTGCGCTGCAGCTAACCAATCGCCGTGGAAACACGTGAAAAGCACATGGCAGGTAGAAGGGCTGGGACGCTACAAGACATTGTTGTAGGCAAACCAGCCAATCCGGTTTCCCACATGCAAAATCCCTCGATGACAGACGCTAAAAGGCTCCTTGGTGACAACAGGACAGAGGCGAAGAGAGCTGTCCAAAGCTGAGGGGTTAATAAACAGCACACAAGATGAAACAAAGAGAGGTCTGTGGTTTCTCATAGCAGACGCAGGCCTATGGAGATGCAAGACTTTCCATGAGTAAAATCATTATTCTTCAATAATGTTAGTTAATGTAATTACCCTGGCGCAGCTCTCACATGTGCTCAAGCTCAAGCCTCCTATTTGTGTCTATTAATGGGTCTAAAAGGGATGGGAAGGGGGGAAGACAGGCATCCTTGAGACGGCAGCTCGATAAGGGAGTGCTCAGCTGTAACTTTATTTCTGCCATGATACAGTTGCAGCCGCCAAATGGACGTGTGCTGCCTCATTATTAAGGCTGAAGGCCACCGCTATCCACTGTGAAGGCTCCTATTGTTCCTGCTGGAGGAAACAATGTGCTTCTTACTGGCAGCCAGTTAGCAGCTGGGTGCTCCACCTGCACGTGTGCATGATAAAGTTTGTCACAATCAGGCTAGTGGGCGAACAATATACTGTATTTTCCTGCATGTGTGGAAGTCTGAGGTGAGTTTGTGTATGCGTGCGCCATCACAGATTCCTGCTTTTGTGTCCAGATGCCATTCCACATGCCTGATTTCTGTCTGCTTTTGTCTCGTTCCTTCTTTATCTTTTAGCCTCTCGGGTTTTGACTCGACGCCCAGCGGAACAGTGAAGAGTCCGAGCCCAGTTTCCGTTCATTTATTTAGCTTGGGTTTGCTGGAGTCATCCAGGCCGGTGAAGACAACCAGTAGAAGCATCGGTCTTGAATTACCGGCACCTTGGGAGCTGGTCTATAGAAAGATCATGTTGCTTTTGTCAGGTTTAAAACACCAGCTTCACCTCTAATGGGATTACCAGAGCCTGCCTTAAAACTTCTTTCTGCTCAGCCCTTAAGTGTCAGTCGCTTTTTAATTTCTTGTGAAGAGTTTGTGAAGTTATCCTGCTCTTTAGAATGATCCAGCAAGAATCCCACATTGATTCAACATCAGTTTGAATTAACTTTTTTAAACAAAATAGTGTGAATATTTACTGCTCACGGCAGTAATATGCAAAAGTTAACTGCAGCGACACTCTACACCTCAATCAAGTCTTAACAGGCTTCTCCTACTGAAGCCCCCACTTATTCCTCTCGGGTATCTGTTTGATTTACTGTTAGCTTTTCTCAGTAAGCTGGAGGTGGGTGGTTGGGAGTTGGTGGTTGGGCAGGTCAGAACGAAACGGTCTGGCTGATCAACAAGCCATACTGAAGTTTCAAGAAGCAGTTTACTGGGGTGGAATGGTTGGCTCCGCACAACAATGCAGTGTGTTGATAGGCGAGTGCTCGTACGGGGTTGGTGGAATGTCCCCCTTCAGACTTTGTCTCACAGATCCATCATTCTTTTACCTGGAGGCGACGTTTGCCTTAGCTACTAGCAGGTTCACCATTCCAAAAAAAAAAGGTGTGTGTGTGTGCGGGGGGGTTATAACTTTGCATTTTATCTCCATGAACTATGCAAATCCTAATTTTTCTTGGAGTAAGTTTCTGATAATGCACAGTATGGCACATTTGTGGGTTTTGCATTTGGAACGTGATAAATACACACAGTACGTGCAGCATACACCGTGCAGTACAACTAAAAGGCCTTTCATTTGTGTAATTTTTAAATGTCTTTGTTTTGATTTAAAACATTTTAATGTTTTGAAAACAACAAAAAAGTTTAAATTGTTTCATCTGGACCAGTTTCTTTAAGCGAGAAACGTTTCGTCTCCCATCCAGAGGACTTCCTCAGTCTTTGTCCTGCCAACCAGATGTATTGCCTGCACTGCTGTGTTTCAAGCCAATTTCAACAAATTTATTTTGTTTTTACTTTTTTTTTAAATTTCATTTTATCATTATTTTATTTTGTTCAAATTGAGACAGTATTGCACGAATACTTTGTTTTACATTTAATGAAGAAGACTGGGGGGTGGGGGATAAATAAATAAATAAAGGCCTAGCTTTTCTTTAAAGGCCACATATCACTCACTGCCTTTCATGTCAGCACTTTAGACCAAGACTATCTTAGTGGAGAAATGAGTTGTAGTTCGTTTGGTCAAACCTTGACAGTAACCTAATGTGCAGTCTCATGCAGTATTGTCATGCTTGGACTGTGTTGGGGACGACGCTCAATTACAACCACGTGAAAATCTAGCTTGATATTTGTTAAACTGACCGAGTTATGGCTATTTTTTGTTGGCTGATGTGGATTGGCAGTGGGGGCCATGTTGAATTGGATTGCCTCCAAAAGGAAAACAATTTAGATGTACATACTAAGACAACTTTCAGAAAGTTTAATCGAAGTTCATTCAGTGACTTATTAGATATTTTTGCAAAAAGACAAACAGGGTTGACTCCAACAGTTAAGGCTACATTTTCAAGCGTAGCTCTTGTAATGAGGAGCAGCTGGATCATGTCTTGCGAATGATTTTTAGCTAAAATGACAAAACTTTAACCCAAAGACCACAAAATCGACTGAATTATGGCCACGTTCATGTTTTGTATGGTCAGTTGGTTGTGTCGACCACCTTGAATAGGGCTGGTTCCAAAAGTGAATCTGACATAGATGTACAATCAGTAATAATTTCCTAAAATTTTAATTAACATTCATGCAGTTATATATTGTTGGTAACCCCCGCCCCCAAGTCACAATCAAAATATTACTGTCTGCCTTTCAGTGGCAAGCAATAACAAAAAATACTTGTTAACTTTGATATTTTATCAATGCAACATTTCCTCTGAGAGTAACCCAGGCATTCTCTCTCTTTTTGTTGTTTCTGCAGGTGACCTCCACACGCCACTCCTGAGACGTGACTGTGGGACAGCCAGTCTCCACCCAGCCCATTTGTTGCCCTGAAGGCAAAAATTAATGGCATAGACACTTTGCACAGCTCTGCAGTGCAAATGAATCCTTGCTGTAAAGCCGCTGGGTTCTGCCACCCAGTCACCATGAAGAGCAAGTATTCCCAGTACTACAACTCGAGTGTGATTAGCCTCCACTATGCTTATGCTAAAAACATGAGCATGGAGAACATAACAATATACTATCAGAGTAAGGAACAGTTCAGCACACTCAATATTCTCTTCATCATTATCTGCACTGTCATCATCCTGGAGAATCTTTTAGTCCTGGTTGCAGTCTGGCGCAACAAGAAGTTCCATTCAGCAATGTTTTTCTTCATTGGCAACTTGGCGTTCTCTGACTTGCTGGCAGGCTCCGCCTACATAGCCAATATATTCCTGTCAGGATCGATGAGTATAAAACTGGTGCCTGTGCAGTGGTTCATCAGAGAGGGAACAGTGTTCATCGCGCTGGCTGCTTCAGTCTTCAGCCTGTTGGCGATCGCCATTGAGCGCTACATTGCTATCACCAAGGTCAAGGTGTACGGCTCCACCAAGACATGCCGCATGTTCCTCCTGATTGGAGCTTGTTGGGTCACCTCCATCCTGCTCGGAGGACTTCCCATCCTCGGCTGGAACTGCATTTGCAACCTCCCCGACTGCTCAGCAGTCCTGCCACTCTACTCCAAGAAATACATAGTCTTTGTGGTCACCATTTTCACTCTCATACTGTTCTCTATCGTCATCCTCTATGTGAAGATCTATTTGATCGTGAGCTCCAGCCACCAGGAAGCAACTAACTTACAAGCATATTCACTTCTGAAGACTGTCACAATAGTGCTGGGTGTTTTCATTGTATGCTGGCTGCCTGCTTTCACAATCCTGCTCCTGGATTCATCTTGCACCATGCAGCTCTGCCCTGTCCTCTCCAAAGCACAGATCTTTTTCAGCTTTGCCACTCTAAACTCAGCGCTTAACCCAGTGATCTACATGCTGCGCAGCAAGGAGATGAGAAGGGAGTTCCTGCGCGTGTTGTGCTGCTGGGGGGTGCTGCAAAGCGGGCGACCATCTGAACGCTGCTGGGTCCCTCTGAAGAGCTCCAGCTCTCTGGAACACTGCTCCATCAAGCACGAACACCAGACTATGCCCATCATGCAAACCTGTGTCTGATATAGCATTAGAGGGCTTGTGGTTTTGTAAAAACAAAATAATTTTAAAAAAAGCATTTACAAACAAGTAAAAAGGCTGCAATGAGATGGGCAGAGGCTAAAAGAAAAGCAGGCACGCCCTGGGACTGAGATCTCTGATAATTTCTGTCAAGACACCTCATGGGATGCAGACGTTTCTTACGTTACAATCAAAACTGTGTGACGTTACAATCAGCATTCAGTGGATTCATTGTTCTGTTGTGAAATGTATGTAAACGGGACAACGTTCCAATGTGGTGTATGAGAAATGTGAAAAGCTTTTTTTTTTATTTGGTACCTTTATCAAATGATACAGAGCAAGCCATTTTGATGTATATACCTACTATGTGTCTGTTTTCTTTCTGAACATGTACATTCTCATTCAAAGCCAAAATCTGAAGCATGATTTTTTTTTTTAATTTTTTTTTTTTAAAGGTATGTTAAGTTTCGGCATTTCATTAGCAGTGTCAATGCAAAGATTGCAAAGTTGCACTTTGTAGATTATTCTATAAACTACATCACTCTCCTTTCCAGTGAACGAGAACAACAAGCCTAAAGATTCACCACTTGTTCTTCACAGAGCAATGAGCACTTGACGGTACAGAAACCAAATTATTGAGTGGTCCCTTAGAATAACAAGGGCTATATATTCCCTATATAACCTTTGCTTGACACCAGTTAAATTAATCACAACAGAAGTACATAATCTGCTTCATTTAATGCATGAAATTCTAACACATTTGTAAGCGTTAATGTGTTTGATATTTATTCCAGCTCGAGCTTCTATTACTAACCGCACCTCTCCCCGTTTGTCTTTATAACCTGTGTCTCTTTGCTTTGACTGTGGTCGTTAATATTTTAAATTTCCGTTGAGGAAGGCCAATTTGGAAAGCGCATTTCATAATGTCCGTTGGCACTCTTGAATTTTTACCCTGTGACAGCTCTCCAGCATTTTTGACTAATTGAACCAATGCCCTTACAGTGTTGTAGCAACATAGCAGCAATGTGCCAACATTTTTTTTTTTTAATGTTTTTGAGAGAGAGAGAAAAAAAAAAAAGGCTGAATGTATGAATGAAGTGTTTGGGGCACATGCTCCGTTATTGACAGTATTACTAGTCATGTTATTTACCAAGTCACTGACCGGCAGATTGTGGGTATGAACAAGTCACGCTCACTGTGAACTGTTTATTGCACCAAGAACAAGAGTTAAATAGGGAGAATATTAATTTGCCAGTGGCATGCTTTGTGCATCTAAAAGCGTAACTGCAGCTCATCTGTCCAACGTTCCCACCCTCACCTCCTCCACAAAACATTAAATCCGGTTTCAAACGCTCTGACATCCTACAGTGTGGAGCGTCCGTCAGCCGTAGGAAGCCTTGTTTTTTTGGGGGGTCCGGTTCCTGTTGTTCAGGATTACACTAACCGTCTTCCTGTAGACAAACAATTAAAACTCCTCGCTCTGCTAGTCTGCCGAATATTAACATTTTCATCTAGACAGCCAAGTAGAAATGGTGAAAAGCACTTTGGCAGCTTCAGTGACATTTTCCTCCCCGAGTAATTTTTTTTTCTCATTTGGGTAGAAAGGTGTTTTAAACTATATACCTGGATTTTATGACAAATATTTGAATAACTGTTTGTATGTATGTATGTATGTATTGTACAGTATGTATGATTTTGTGTTGTATGAATTGTATTGTGTGCAATAGCTTTGTGTGTCTTGTAGCACGCTGCCTGTGTTAAATTGGTACAATCTTAAACACTAATTGAGGTACATAAACTTTTTGTTAACTGCATTCCAGTTTTATAAAATAAACGAAATACCAAATTAAATGTCGGCTTCAGTTTGATTTTAAGGTGTGGCCCAAAAAAAAAAAAAAAGAAGAAAGTTCTAAGACGCAGCTGGAACTTTTCTACATGTCCAGAGATGTCCTGTTAATGTGCCGAGCTCTGCTGAGGATTCAAAAAAGCAGTATTAAACCTAAACATGCTCTGACAAGGTCACAGAAACACTCGCTTCAACATGAAAGCTTGAAATTTTGCGTGCAATTTCGGTGTGAGCATTAATCATGGCTCTCTTATAAAATTATTCAGTTGCTTGGAGGTTACGGCAAGACAGGGCAACAATAGGAAGCTGGGCAGAGATGGGAGGATGAAACAGGGTGTGGTGACATAAGCTGTCTGGAACAAAGTTAGTCAGCGTGAAGCATTATAAAAGGCCCCCTGGAGGCATTTATGGGTGATGGGGAGAAACTTGGGCTAGGGGGAGATGCTGCCTTATACTGGCCTTGGGTCTGTTTCCTGTCAGACATCCAGAATTCCTGGGTGGGAAGACTGGCTGAAAATGTCCCAGGAGGCTGCACTGTTGGGAAGTCAGCCAAGTCCTTCCAACTCTGCTGGACAGGACGCTACAATCAGAAACCCATGAGTTTTACGCACACAATACAGTATTAAACTCATCACATTAAAAACTCTGAATTCATCATATAAAGTACATTTTTCATATAAAACTACATTTTAACAGATTCCATGAAGCTGCAATAATTCATATATAATAATCAGCTATATTAAGAAGAATGTAAACAGTACATTTTTATATACACACTGCATTAAAGATTTAAATCCCTCATATTTTACTTTTAATGAGCAAAGTAAATTTCATATTTTAAAGAAAGATGAGAAGTAAAGGGTTAAACAGCAGATGAAGAGTCTGATCAGGGATACAGGAAAATATCCAGCAAAGATTTGACACCAATTTTTACACAAGTATCTTTCAGTTGATCATGTACTGTATGCCAAGTTTTCAATTAATAGCTCTTTGGGGATTCACTTTCTCAGTGTAAAAATACTTTTTGTGTGTGTGTCCATCATTTGGTGTTATCAAATGTATTTTTCATAATTTGACTAACGAATAGGAAGACACTGTCTTTGTGACAGGAGGCTGTAACAAAGTGCCTAAAAATCCCATTTGAAACTGTTACTTTGATACAGTTTAGTAGCCATGTTATCCCCAAATGATCCAAACGATTCATGGAACAGATTTAGGTCTTGGTAAACAATCACTATTCCTCTGAAAATGATCAGGTTGTGGAATGAAAACATGCACACACAAATATATTAAGCACATTACCGGTAAGCATATACTGTATATATAAACAGCCAAAAAAAAAAAGTAAAACTATGAAAGTCCTTCAGAAAGCCTAAAAACTACTGATTAATAACATATTAAAATAACGTCTGGTTGCTTATAAGCAAAATACTGTATAATGAAATGTGGTGTGGGTTAAGACTTTTGCACTGCACATGTAACAAAAAGAGGTTTCTAATACATAATCTGCCCTCGAAGATGGCCCTGAATTAAAGTTTTACTTTAGGCAATTAGTTTCCTATAACTGTTTGCATACAATTTCCAACAGTTAGTAAAATAATAATAATACCGGTACTCAAGTAGCAAAATGTGGAACATGTTTATCATGTTTAGACTCAATGTGACTTATCTGTTTAAATAAAGGTTGAATGAATGAATCTACTTTTAGACATCAAAATACAACAAAATGTTTCTTCTTTGCAAGGCATTGACTTTCAGACGACTAGATCTACAAACCAAACGGTTAAAAACTTCAACCAGTGTGAGTCAAGTCAGGTGTGAGCACTATATCGATGCAGCAACTGTTCAGGTGTGGATTTGGCAGACGTGGATATTCTTCATTCCGGTGATATGACTAAAATCTAAAGGCTAGATCCAGGGAGGCAAAAAGGTGATGCCTTGACTTTTACCCAATGTAACTGTATTTGATAAAGTATTTCATGGTATTTCTGTTACGTTACATAAATCTGGGCTATATTACTGAATTTACATTGACTGATTTGATTTTATGGTATGATTTTTTTTTATCAGTTTGCAGCATTTTTGCTGTGTAATGCTTGATGAGTATTTTTGGACTTTACTAGGTATCCCACTTACAATTATGAGGAAAGAAAAGGTGTTAGAAGTGTTTTAGGTTTGACACATTAGTTTGTAAACAGTTAAAAAAATAAAGTTTATATTTTATGTTTTGATTAGTGTGTATTTGAGATGGCAGTAAAATATGTAGCCCTTTTAAATATAATAATATAGAGTATTGGAAAATGTTTTGTTTTCCAAAATTCCTGATTTTATTTTTATGTGTGTGTTGTGGTGCTAATTGTGCGAGGTGTTTTGGGAAAAATATATACTGTACTGTACTGTACTATAAAAACTAGCTTTTCTAAACTGTGCCAAAACGTAATGTTAACAATGTAATGAAATACTGTCATCTTGTGGTGAAATAAGCACATAGCTGGCCATAGCTGAAGGATGTTTTCTCAATACAGTACTATAAATTCAAGTACAGGTACTGTTCAAACTGTAACTTACACATAAATAATATGGAAGACAGCTAATAATACCTAGCTTAGCAATACCTATCTTAAAATATTCTATAATACAGCTGTTATCGCCACAAAAGAGCTTCACCGTACATATAAAAAAAAGTTTCGTATTACAGACAGTTACGTTAAAAAGTACAGAGGTTAGACTTACAATTATAGTGAAGTTTTGCTGCTTTACTTATTTATTAACCTTTATTTAACCAGGCAAAATCCCATTTATATTATTCATAAACAACATTCATTTCGCTTCCGCCTGGTCATCGGACTCTAACAAGTGTGAAACAAACGGGGGACACCCGCATTTATGTTTATTCTGACAAAACGTATATATGTGGAACTATAACAAACTGATCATTTTAATTATGCTTATTAATATTATCTGTAGTCTTAATTTCCCTTTTATAGCCGCGTTTGTGTATTTAAAATGTAATTTGTTTTTTTTCTAAGGAGTGTTTTGCCGGCGGATGTGTGAAGTGGTACAGTCCATAACACCCGGGTTTCCGCGCGAAAAGACGGCCTGCCCGCCCAAACTGCATGTAACTAGCATCCGTCAAGGAGCCACACAGCTCTGTCAGTCACCGTGAATGACGGTGGGCTACAGCGGTCTTTTAGCAGTTTATTTTAATCGCTCGGTTCTTACGCTTTTAATTAACTGTCTAAGATGCCATCCAGAACGTGCCTGTCTCTGCCAGATGACGTGAGGAAAAGGTTAGGCATGCTAATACTGTCATATTCATAACGAGTCACAACAGCACATTTTCAAATGTATTCCTTAATTTGTATATCATGACTTTCCCTGGTTGGAGTGAAAAGTTCACCTTGGGTTTGAACTAGCAGCTACAGCTAGCGTTAGCTTGTTGCTACTTATCAATTTGGTTCTGAATCACTATTAACCTGCTAGCATCGTTAGCCTGACATCTATGGAGCACCGTGGGAGATTTCGCGCCACTCAGGAAGTTTCCTGCGTTTATTTTTGCTGCTCCTTCTGACAGTAAATGTTCTGCCACGGCATGGCAGTACCATCATGTGCCTCTCGGTGACTTGACTTCGTTATGAACTGAAATGTGTTGTGCTTCTAGGTTGGAGATGCTGGATGAGGATGGATATTCAGAGGAGGTGAGTTTAGTGAGCACAAAACTGTACCTAAAAATCTGCTGCTCTAAAATTGTAGGAAAATATAAACTAGTATAAATTCAAATGATCACTCACAAACGTAAGAATAAGAATGTTTTAAGTTAGGCTAAAGGTATTCAGGTTTACTCTATCACTTTCCGTTTTCTGCTTTAAAAAATGACAAAAACTAAATTTAAAACTTAGCATTTCTTAAAAGAATCCACATTGCCTGCTGCCTGTGAGATCGTGCTTGGAGTATGTGTTGAGGACGACTCTCAGCTATTACCACACAAAATTTTAGATCTGATCATTGACCTTTTGGTAATGTGGATTAGCTGCCGCAGCCATCTTGAGCTGAAATTATTAACAGTTACTCGTATAGCTGCACAACCGGTGGTTATTTTCTAGGAGTTTTGTAAAAATTCATCCATTCGTGGGCTGTTTTGCAAACACAATAGACTAACAAACAGACAAATACAGTCTCTCTGGGTGATGGTTACATCTTCAGGGATTAACTGGTGTTTTTAAGTACCATAATCTACTAGTCTTTGTTTTCTTGCACTAAATTCTGTCAGTTGGCACTAAAATTAATTCATACCTTTTTTAAATTTGTTGTTCTGCTTCAACTTCAAGAGTAAACTATTATTTTAGCTGCTTTGTTGCTTCACAAAAACTCTTGTTCCGTTTTAGGACCAAGTGAAGGAGAAGCTCAAGTTGGTGCAGGACTTCCTGCACAATGATGCTCAAGACCAACTGTCCAGCCTTGAACAAAAATTGAAAAAGTCAGAGATCTCAAAGGTTAGTGAATCTTATCTGTGTAATTATTAACCTCATTAATCAATTTTTAATAAAGTCTCCTGTAATGCATCGTTTGTACTTTCCTTAGGAGGTTTACGTCTCGAAAGTGAAAGCCTTGCTGGGTAAAGAACTTCATCGGGAAAATGGCTCATGTGTTGATGATGTGAAGCAGAATGGAAAAGCAAACGGGTTCGCTAATGGCTCTCACGAAGACAAAAAGGAGGAAGCTGGCAATGTAACCATGGACACACAGGAAGAAGAAGCAGTCAAGTCACCACCTGCTTCCAAGGGGAAGGGTGGACGCAAAAGCAAGGGAAGCACAGACACAATGAGTGAGTCTGAGACTTGGTTTGTAGTCATCAAACTGATAGTTTTTTAATATTCTCAAAAAGATCAATAAATTAAGGTTGCTTGTTTAGTTTTTTATTATTATTTTTTATTTATTTTTTAGAGTCACCAGCCAGTTCCAGGGCCACAAGAAACAATACGAAACAGCCAACCATCTTATCAATGTTCTCTAAAGTGTAAGTATTGGTTTTATTCTGCGTGTACTTTATCAAAAGTAGTATTAAAGCAAGTGGCTCATCTGAAATCTGCTCGCAGTCAAAAGCGCAAGTCTGATGAACTGAATGAAGAAGCCGTGAACGGAACAAGCGAACCAAAAAAAGAAGATGACGCGGACGAGGTGACATTTTATTTGTCGGTTTTGTGCAAATGTCTTGTTTGGGTTAGAAAGAATAATAACGTTACTCGTTTGGTCACCTGCTGCAGTCTCGTGAGGAGAAGCGACTCAAAGTGGATTCAGATGAAAAGTAAACAATTGGATCTTGGAAAATTGATCTTTAGGTGAAATCGCTTTTTTCAATTGTTAATTATTTTTAATATCTATACAGACCTGCCCCTGAGGAGTTAAAGACTGAAACTGCTAAGCCAGTGTCTACTGCAAAGGTAATGAGTATACAGTAGCCTCAAACATTTGTGCTCATATGCTTGTCAGTGGTTGACACATTGCATTTCTTTTTCTCAAGACACCTCCTCCCAAATGTCTAGACTGCAGACAGTACTTGGATGACTCCGATCTGAAGTTCTTTCAAGGAGATCCTGATAACGCGGTGAGCCTTCCTTTTATTATAGTGAATAAAACGCAGCAAATTTTCTGTTTAAAGTCAATATCAATCGTATTTTTTAATTATTTGCATTTTTAGCTGGAGGAGCCAGAGATGTTGACAGACGAGCGTCTGTCTCTGTTTGACTCGAACGAGGATGGGTTCGAAAGCTACGACAATTTGCCACAGCACAGGATCACAAACTTCAGGTGAATTATCTGTCGCTGTTCTGGTGACTTGTTTGATCAATGGTGCAGACTTTTTCCTCCATTAACTCCCAGTTCCAAAAAAAAAAAAAAAATATATATATATATATAATATATATATGTATATATATATATATGTGTGTGTTGTGGCGATTGTTTGCTACACCAAACATCCAATAAAAGTTTCCATCAAGCCACTACTAAGGCACTGGGGTCAAGTTTCTCGACGCAGGCAAGTGATGGTTCAAGGTCCAGACTTGTTGATTGTTCTTGATGATTTATTTCTTCTCTTTCAACAATTACAATTACAAGCTTCAAACATTTCTTCTCCCTGGCCACCCCTCTTGCTCTGTTAAAAACCATAGGCCCCAAACCCAAATGCCCTCCTGGTCTTCACCAGGCCCTTCCACTTATAGACAATTGGACCAACCCACATTACTTCCTGTCAATCAAAAAACAAATATATAAACTAAGCAAATTACTAACAAACTTATTCTAAACAATTAGTTAATCAAAAAATACTCATTTAAATGAAACACAAAAAAGTACCGGTAAGCTAATTATAAACTAAATTCAAAGACGTAACCAAAAAATAGACAAATAGCTCCTACAATATGTATATATATATGTATATATATGTATGTTGGGACGTTGTGTAAAGTGTACATAAAAACAAAATGCAAGGATCTGCAAATCTCGTTAATCCAAATTTTATTCATAATGGAACATTGCTAACAAATGAAATGTTTAAACTTGGAATGTGCACCATTGTAGACAGAAAAATAAATTTAATTTGACTGAATCACAAAGGCGCCAACAACGGCTGTGAGTTGTATGAAGGAGAAATGCTGGAAGAGCATTTCGCAAAGGATTAGGAGGACTGAGTATAAATTAAAGAAGGTAAAATTTTCTGAAGTTAGAGGTTCACCAGTGTGGGACAACTTCTAAAAGTTGTGCAACAATTTAAAAATAATAAACTCAGCACAAATTGGCAACACTTTGATTATTGCACAGATCCTTAGTTTCAGCATTGGATGTGTTTACTTTGTTCCACTGTGGATAAGATCATCCTTGCATTCTGATCTGTCTTCAAAGTGTTCTTGTGTGTTGCAGTGTGTACGACAAGCGTGGCCATCTTTGTCCGTTTGACAATGGGCTGATCGAGAGGAACGTGGAGCTTTACTTCAGCTGTGCTGTTAAACCCATTTATGACGACAACCCGTGCTTGGAGGGTACGGCAGCTTTCATGTCAGACACCTCATAATGCTTGTATGCCACTTTTTGTTGCTTCAAAAAGTTGTTTTTTTTTTCTACTTAGGTGGTGTTTTTGCCAGAAAGCTGGGCCCAATCAACGCCTGGTGGATCACTGGTTTTGATGGAGGAGAAAAGGCTCTAATTGGTTTCACAACATGTAAGCAGTGCACAAGTTGTATTCACATTTTTTTACATGTGGCATCCTTACATTGTCTACGTTTTTCCACCAGCTTTTGCCGACTACATCTTGATGCAGCCCAGTGAGGAGTATTCTCCCATCTTTGCACTCATGCAGGAGAAAATCTACATGAGCAAGATCGTGGTGGAGTTTCTCCAGAAGAATCGCGACGCCTCTTATGAGGACCTTCTCAACAAAATCGAGGTAAGTTCGTCTGACGTCTCGCCATATTTCTGAAAGTTGGTGTCCGCTTTGTTCTGGACGAACAAGACGAAGCCAGGAGTTTGAGAAATTTGCGGTGGCTTTAATCCTGCAGCGCAGTCGTAACGAGCTCTTCTGCCCACAGACGGCTGTCCCTCCTGCAGGACTCAACTTCAACTGCTTCACCGAAGACACGCTGCTGCGTCATGCCCAGTTTGTGGTGGAGCAGGTGGAGAGTTACGATGAGGCCGGTGACTCGGACGAGCAGCCCATCATCGTCACTCCCTGCATGAGAGATCTAATCAAACTCGCAGGAGTCACTCTGGGGAAAAGGTACAGCTAAAGATAATTTAGCATGAGCTAAAGGTAGCCAAATATGCTAAATTGAGCTTTGGTTGCAGAACATTAAAGGGAGGGAAGATGTCGCCACTTACTGTATGATTCCAGTGCATTTTTTAATCCGATTTATTGTTTAATTATCATTTGAGTTATTCATACTCCTGACTCGTTGATGTCTAACGCGCCTTTAACGTTTCTTAATGCAGCATGCTGCTGTACTGGTAGGTGGGCCTTAATGTGGTTTCATCCTTAGCTTCGTTGTTGTGTCAGTGTGAAGCATTTCAGAACTTTTAGGCAAGAAGACCAATGTCCAAACTACAAGACTTATTAGAGTAATTCAATATATTTAGGCTTTACATTGCAGTTGATTGTAGTGGCTTTGTTTGAATCTGGTGATCTGCAACTCTGGGGAGTGAATCTGTGCTCACTAGATCCAAATGCAAGTCAGGTTGGTAGCTTGGGAACAAGTTTGTTAGAATTAGGAATCGTTTTGCAGGAAAGTGGACTTAAAAGTGTCTAATAAAATTTAAGAAAAAAGCGCAAATACGCTTAATTACTATTTTCTTGATTCCAGCACTTGTTAGAATGTGCAACTTTAAAACTAAAGCATCAGAAATTGGGGTCTTACCTCCACAGATGAAACTGTAAAAGGTAGGCAAGTTAGTCTTATTTAGGTAAAATGTCAAATTAATCCTTTTGCGTTTGTTTTCTCTCGACACAGTTCAGGCTGTTTCCTTTAGGAAGGATCTTTCCACTTTTCCATTATTCCAAATGGCATTTTTCATCCTGGCTGCTTTGTGTGCTTGTTGCATTGCATGGCCTTGACGCTGTGGTGTGGTGATGGCCGGCGGCTTCACAGTGGCATCGCTCCACGTATGATCGGGTGTTTATGCCACTACTCTGAGAACAAACTTTATTCTGTTGACAGGCGAGCTGCCAGAAGACAGGCCATCCGGCATCCGACAAAGATAGAGAAGGACAGCAAGGGACCAACTAAGGCGACCACGACCAAGCTGGTCTATCAGATCTTTGATGCCTTCTTTGCTGATCAGATAGAGCAAAATGATAAAGAAGGCGGAGCCAAAAGACAGCGGTGTGGAGTCTGTGAAGTAAGTAAATCACCAGACATCAATGCGTAGATTTTAACGACCGTCGGGCTTCGTTTCACTTACCGACGCCGAATGTTTAGGTTTGCCAATCTCCCGATTGTGGCAAATGCACAGCCTGCAAAGACATGATCAAATTTGGAGGAAGTGGCAAAAGCAAGCAAGCTTGTAAGCAAAGAAGGTGAGCGTGTGTGCAGCTCTTTATGAAGATTTAACCTTAGACATCCACATTTTTTCTAACCTGTGAACACCCCCGTTTTCAGATGTCCAAACCTTGCTGTAAAGGAGGCTGAAGATGATGAGACTATCGAGGAGGAAGACGTTCAAGTAGAGAAACCTAAAAAGGTTCTCAACGCCAAGAGGAAGAAGCAGACCCAGTCCAAGCTCGCATGGATTGGAGAGCCTGTTCAGGTCTGTTGTTGTCTTTGTGCTGAGCACGTTTTTATTTAGTGTACGTTACAAAAGATTATATGAATGTCTAATTCTTAGACTGTGGGAAAGAAGCAGTACTATAAGAAGGTCTCTGTGAACGATGAAGTGCTGGAAGTCGGAGATTGTGTCTCAGTTTCCTCAGATGATCCATCCATCCCTCTTTATTTGGCGAGGTATAAACCTGCGTGGTAACATCCTGTCCAAAGTTGGATTCATGCACGAGTTCTCAACGAGGTTTTCTTCTTCAGGATCACGTCTCTGTGGGAAGACAACAACGGCAAGATGTTTCACGCCCACTGGTTCCTTCGTGGGATCCACACGGTGCTCGGCGAGTCCTCTGATCCGCTGGAGCTCGTCGTCGTGGACGACTGTGAAGACATGCTGCTCGCTTACGTCCAAGGAAAAGTGAATGTCGCGTACAAGCCCCCGTCCGACAACTGGGTCATGGAGGCAAGTTTATTTCACAGGCGAGGAATGTCAAATCAAAACAGGATCCGGGAACTCTTATTTTGACAGGGTGCTTCTGGTAACTGTTTGATTGGATCCGGTAACTCTCGTTCTTACTAATAATAAAGTTATGGACAAATATGACTGCCTTGAATGAATAAAACATATTGGATATGTAAACTGAGAAGAATGACATAAACACTAATTTTAAACATAACAGTCTATGATCTGCCTCTTCAAGTGAAGCATTTCCATGTCCACCCTTAAATAAATCTCTGCCCCTAAAAGAGTGAAGGCTCTGTCGAGTAGTGGAAGTGTGTGTGGGGGGGGGGGGGGAGCTTGACAGAAGCAGAGTGTCTACAGATGTCGGTAAATGTAGATGCTTAACCCGTTAAAATAAAATGCAACAAATTGCATCTACTTTATTCAGAATTTTCAGGGGAAGGGCTGCCGGACCGCCTGCTATCTGTGTTACATCATCGATTGATGTACAAATTAAGCCCTGATGTCAACGTTATTAACTTTTATTTTATTTATTTATTTTTTAATTTATTGATTTTATTTATTTTAGGGTGGGATGGATGTTGATCTCAAAGTGATTGAGGATGATGGGAAGAGTTTCTTCTATCAGTTCTGGTATGATCTTGACTTTGCTCGATTTGAGACACCCCCTGAGGCCTGTCCATCAGAAGAATGTGAGTTCAGGTAAACACCATTTAAGTTTCCTACTTGTGATCTCTTCCCCCCATGTGTTTAGGTGTTCAGGTTTGTGTACTTTGTATTTTTTATTTTATTTTTTTGGTCAGGAGAATTTATGTAAAGGTCATGGATGTCATCACTTACTGATGTTAAATTAATGAGAACCGTGTGTGAGTTACTTTAATCTGAACAGAGAGGAGCCTGCACACCTGATACAGTAAGCTCCAAGCCTCTAAGCTGGAAAGCAGAGGTTGTTTTGACCTCGTCTCTGTCTGATAAGAATTATTAAGATGCTTCTTTATACTGTCTGTGGACAGACCTTACGACTGGAGCTTCAATGTTCTTCACCCCCACATCTGCAAGGAGTAAACTGTTGAAAAATCTTGTATCAGAGTGGCTTATTTGAGTAATGAGTCAATAGGGTAATTAAATTATCCAACTTTCTTCTTTTAGGTTCTGCGGCAGCTGTGCTCGTACTAAAGCGAGAGACGATCAGGAAGTCCCTCGTGCCTTTGAACCCCTGGAGAACGAAGACAGCGACACCAAAGTTCTTTATGCTTTGGCCTGCTTCAAGGGACAACAGTTCAGAGTGGGGGACGGCGTCTACCTGCCCCCTGAAACCTTTAATTTCAGGTGAGTGACTTGTATAGTGACCAAAACTATAAGGTATGCTGCTTAGGGGTGCGAATCTCTCAGTGCCTGGAGAATCAATTCGATTCGACTTTTGGTGTCACGATTCGATTCAAAATCGATTTTTCGATTCAGAAACGATTTTTGATTCAGAAATGATTTTTCTATTAAAATGGTCATAAATTTAGTTTCAGTTTTGTAACTGACAAGCTGAAAAGAATAAACAACAATGTA
>JARVGV010000412.1:22121390-22137660 GCA_031762435.1 Hypsolebias longignatus | reverse complement strand
ATGCACAAAAACATGAAAATGAACACAGACATAGTGCTATACAACGTTTTACACACATTCTAGGGAGTTTATCAGTTGAAAAAAGTTAATCTTGGGTTTAGTTCCCCAAAGTTTGTACAGACTCTACACACAAAATAAACCCCACCAAGTAGCAGTTCTACTTCCTTATCGTCCCCTGAATCCTGTCCTCTGAGCTGTTTCCACAACATGCTACTCTGATGCTATCAAACACAGCCACGTACAGTATCGGATGGATGCACATGTTCAGCGTTGCCAGTCCTTTGGACACTTGGTACATGTTGTAGATCCAACAGATGTGTATGTCAGGGATGAAGATTCTCCTGTACAAGTGGACGATTTGAGAGACATGATAGGGCACAAAGGAAATAGCATACAGGACAATCACCGATGAGACTAACAAGGCAACTTTGCGTTTTTCAAGCGTTGTTACGCTGACATTTTGCCGCACCGCTCGGATCACCACATAGTAGGAAGCGAAAGTGACCAGAAAGGGAACGAGACAGCCAAACACAGCAAGAAAAACTTTGTAAACCAAGAAAGGTATTGCATCATCCCTATTTTTATCACAGAACGACACACACAGAGTTGTGTCGTTCTTGCCGTGACAAATGGAGGCGAATTTCAGCACAGGGGAGGAGATGACCCCAACAATGAGCCAGACGACCACGCTGACACCCTTGAGATGAGCAGGCTCCACGTAGGAGCGAGCGAAGAAGGGCCACTTGAGGGCCACACATCTGTTCACGCTTATCGCCATGATGAAGAAGATGCTCACGTTCAGATTGCACGTGAAAAGGAACCGCTCGGTTTTGCACGCAGCTTCGCCGAACGGCCATTGTTTCCCGAGAGAGTAGTAGTAGATGAGCAGAGGCAGGGTGAGGACGTACAGCAGGTCGCTGATGGCCAGGTTGCAGGAGAGCACGACACCGGCGTGCCAGTTCCTCCGTTCCTTGGTGAGCAGAAGCCACAGGGCGAACAGGTTTCCTGCCAAGGCCACCACAAACTCCACGCCATACACCGCCGGCAGCATGCCAGTCTGAAACCTCTCACATTCAGAGAAATCGGCTGCCATCTCGCCTTCGGCTCAAAGTTTAGCTTCTGAGCAGCTGTTGAAACAAATCACAGCATGAAATACATGAAAACAGGACACTGATTAAAATGAATACATTTAATAAGTGGCATGAATCGACAGATTAAAGCGCCAATTTATTTTTATGCTGTAAAATAAAGAGAGCTGCAGAAAGCGGAGTCAAATATAAAAACCAGAATCTTAATGTATGTGAAGATAAAAAGAGAAACTCATATCTTTATCTTACCTAAAGGCAGATGTTTGTGCGTGCTGCGAGGTGTCGAGGACTCTAACAAGTCTTTTCCTCGTGCCCCAGAGCTCATTTCACAATTTGCAAAACGGAAACTGTGACACCACCAGAAGCTGCATTTCCAAAGTATGCAATAAAGATAATGGCATCTGAAGACAGAAGTGACACACACACACCCACGCACACAAACAATTTCTGAAACGCGTTTAAGTTTTACCAGCTAGTTTCAGCGTTTAAAAGGGCAAGCTCCAAAAAGCTCTCTTAAATACACGCAGAACATTTCTGAAGAATAGCGATAAAGCTCGGGATTACAAGATCAATACTGTCATCATCTAAACTGAAAACAAGAAGAAAAAGAGCTAAATTTGAACGTTTTAACTGTTTATAAAATGTGAAACAAGATCAGTAGTTTTATGGTCTCCATGGTGACACCATTGTCACTCCCTGACTGTAAAAAATGCTGCATTTGTCTTTGCCCATTCAGCTTACTGGTGGAGGATGTCTCTCCCAGCTCACCTTTTGAAGCTTGTAACGTCTGCAGTGGTCACAGGTCTTCAGTTTGAGGACGGCCTGTTGGTAGATTTACACACACCTTTCCATTTCTTGACGGCTTTGACAAGAGCTGAGGATATTTAGGACTTCAGGAATCCTTTTGTATCCGTCCTTATGCGTAAACTTCAATTCTATTCGTCCTGTTTGAATTAGGACAATCACTTTAAAAGGGATGAACATTGATGCACTGATTGAGTTGCATGTACAGTAATAACTAATTTATATTGACAACTGATTTGTAACTGCAGTAATAGCACAAACATCCAAGGGGACTCACTTTATAGAGGCTCTGTAAGTCTTTGTAGCATCATTACATTCAAAGGCCAACATGTTCTATTTACAGATCACTGGTGCACCATTTATCAGCCCTGATTTCCTGACTTTTGGAGAAACTGTCCGATACTTGCACGAGAAAGGTTTTTTTAAAAAAGTTTTAACAATTTCAGAGCACGACCTCATAAAATCGGTATCAGCAGGTCAGACTTTTTAGAAATCGGTGATCGGCCAGAAAACGGCAATCGGTGCACCCCTTGTTGTAACAGTGAGTTTGTGTTCTGAAGTAACATTTTACTGACCAGACCAACTCAAGACAATGAGGCCAGAAATGCCAAACTATTGGAGTTCTATTAACTTTGCCTCTCACAGAAAATTAAATCAATTAACTAGTCACTTCACAGTTGTTTTTAAAATGTCTTTACTAAACCAATGCTCCTCTTCAAATCTTTTTAGAAGTGCTCATTTGCACAATCAAAAAACAATCCCAACCACACAAACATTTTGTACTTAACAGACCTAACAGTTAAGGACACTTTTACTTTTTCAAACACTTGATTTTTTTTTTTTTTACATTGAGGGGAAAAAACATTCAATAAAAATTTGTCACAATCATTTATTTCCCTCAAGTACACTTTTTAAATTCAGACAGTAAAGAACATCATTTGAATTTAAATGGCACAGAAACACTTTCAGAACTCATTTATAAAAATGTTCACTTAAGTTTTGAAGTCAAAACAAATGTAATACTGACAATTCAATCAGTATTTCTTAGTCTTACATCGCCTCGTGCTCCAGCACTCAGGCCTCACCTGGTAAATGAGATTTGCTGCCACCTGCTGGTTGAACCCGGTACTGCACCCACAGCACAGAACGAGAGAACAGTTCAGCTTTTTCTTTTCTTCTGTGAGAAGCCTGGATTTCTTCCTGCACCTTTATTCTTGAAACCCGACTGGTTTTTCTGGCCTTTAGATCTGAACGATTTGTCTTTGTTTTTCTTATCGCCAAACTTTTTCCCACCATATTTATTTTCCCTCTCCCCACCTTTCTTAAAGCCAAATGCTTTTCCTGGGGGAAACGTTTTCTTTCCAAATGTTTTCTCATCTCTAGATTTTGGAGAGAACTTTTTCTTTCCAAACGTTTTTTCATCTCTAGATCTTGGGGGAAACTTTTTCTTTCCAAACGTCTTCTCCTCATCTTTAGATTTCTTCCAGCCTTTTCCATGTCTGTCTTTTCCCATTCTGTCTCTGGCACCTTTTCTATTTGGCGATTTGGAAAACGTTTCTTTGGAGGACGCAACAGGAGACAACTTCTCCTTCTTGGTCGGCTTGTGAAACTTTTCGGAGAGTCGTCTCTTCTTGGCGCTCGGGAACATGTCTGCACAAAAAACATTTAGTCAATAAAAATAAGCACTACGTTAGGGTGTACAGAGCAGGTTTTATATGCACCTTCATCTGGTTCTTCCCCCACAGCCTGTCTGTAAT
This sequence comes from Hypsolebias longignatus, assembly GCA_031762435.1. Taxonomy (NCBI): domain Eukaryota; kingdom Metazoa; phylum Chordata; class Actinopteri; order Cyprinodontiformes; family Rivulidae; genus Hypsolebias; species Hypsolebias longignatus. Next base: position 22,134,011 of record JARVGV010000412.1, on the reverse strand, counting down.
ACTCCACATCATCATCAGATTCAACAGCAGCTTTATCGTCCTGCACCCCTGGATCTTCCACCTCGCTGTCCTCTTCAGCCTCAGCTAGTTTCCTCTTTAAGCCTTCCAGGCTCTTTTTCCTGAAAAACAGAAAATCTTTATACTTCAAGTGAAACACAAACAGGGAAAATGTGAAGTTATTCCAAGCCCAAATTACTTGTGCTCTTCCCGCTTCGCTTTCTTCTGTGCAATATTCTGTTCCTGTTGTTTTCGGCGTTTCCCTTTTTCTTTTATCTGGGCTTCTTTTCTTGTCAGGATCTCCTGTATTTCTTCCTCTGTCTTGGTTACTGTAAGCAACGTACACAAAAATATTCCTGCTGAAGAACAGTTTGTGTCGCGGGTGCATAACACTGAAACAAAGTCCAGATGAATCAGATAGCGTTTACTTTTAAAGAGAAATCATACGAATCATACAGATTTCATCATCCTGTACATCTGAGCATCGAGCAGGATTAAATTAGGACTGCCGTGCACTCACTCAACGAGTGGTAAAGAATGTTCCCGTCGCCCATCCCCTCCTGAATCTTTACCAGCTGCAGAGTCATACGAGGACCAATCTGAGGACAACGTAACATAATATTTAGCCGACATCAAAACTCACTGATGCGTTAAATATTAAGACCCTTACGCACTTCGGTCAAACGGACGGCGCTCTGCTGTGTCGCCATGTTGCCCCTTCCAGAGTAGATCTGTGGAAGCTCAGTTATGTTGTAATCTCCATCCTGTTCAGCTTCACTTTCTGAAAGATTTGCTCCCCTGAAAGATGGAGACAGCACTTTAAATATCAAATACAGACCCATTATGTAAACGATAAACACTACAAATAAAGGTTGCAAACTTATCAAGATAGGACTAAAATTAAATCACATAGCAGGGAAAAAACATTTCTTCATATTTCTGTTAAATCAATGGAAAAGTGTCATAAAAGGAAGGAGTGAACAGATTCAAATACAGTAGTCCCTTGTTTATCCCGGGGGATCTGTACCCAGTTATTTGTTTGCTCAAAATAATAATAAATGGGTGTCTCAGTCTAAAGTTTGCTTAATAAATGCACTTTAATGGTCAAATCAGCTGAATTTCAAAAATAATTTTGGTGTTCCGGGAATGCGCAGAGCAAGGAAAAAAGGAGGAATGCTGCTCATTTCTTCAAAATTTAACAAGAAAAGCACCTAAATAATTATTTGTTTGCTTGAAATTATAGTAAAGGTGTGTCTCAGGCTAACATTTGCATAATAAATGCACTTTAATGGTCAAATCAGCTGCATTTCGCCGGGGTGGTGCAGCTGATTTGACGGTTCCAACCAAGGAGCAGAATGAAGGTGGACAGATTATGGCAGGCTGATTGAGGCATTAATAGCTGGTGAAGATTCTAAGTCATCCAGGACACGGTAAATTAAAAAACTTCAAGAAAAACAAAACAATAAAATATAAATTAAAAGTACAATAAATAAAGTTCAGTTGTTTTAGTCTTGAATTTTTTTTTAATTTGTCATTTTAGCCACATTTACTTATTACATGACACAACAGCATGCCACACTGCTGCTACTACTACTCTTCTGCCATCAAGTGGCTGAAAGCGGTACTGCTCTCCCCCCAGTCAATGAATGGAAAGGTCATATCTCAGCCAAGAAATGTTTATAAATAAGAGAAAGAAAAAAATAAATCCATAAATACATCGCTTCAGCCTATAAGTCACAGAACATGTAAATTATGCAAAAATTTGTGACTTATACAGTGAAAAATACATTAATTCTGTATATATATATTTTTTGTTTCATACTTTGCAATGAGTTTTTTTTATTTAAATTTTTTTTATTTTGGCTCACCACAGCGAACTAGTCGCACGAAGACTTGGCAATTGTTTTTATGCCGGATGCCCTTCCTGACACAACCACCGAGCTACCACAGCCCTCTGTGTGGAGCAGAGCGCTGATATCTAGGGTGCCCGGGGGAGCAGATGCTGTGGGTTAAGGGCCTTGCTCAAGGGCCCAGAGTGGGGCAGATGAGGGTGGGGACAGGTGTGACCGCTTCACTTATCCCACCCACATTTTTGATGTTGTCGTCCCGGGGCTTGAACCGGCGATCTTCCGATCACAAGCTCACCTTCTTAACCTCTTCGCCACCACTGCCACTCATACTTTTGCAATGAGTACTTTAACAAAATAATTTTGTCATTTCAGCAACAAGTGAACCTTACTTCATCAGCAGCTCACTGATGTCCTCAAACTTGTTCATGTTGGGGAACCTCTCCAGCATCAGCTTCTTTACGCCTCGGCTCATGCCGACAGGAACAACCTTCAGGCTGCTGCAGGTTAGAAACACGACCACTTTAGTAAGGTCTCTCTTGTAACTGAGTCATCGAGGCTCAATGGGATTAACCTGCCTAAATAAAGGTTGAATGAAAAAAAAAAAATAATCCGACAGGAAGCAAACGGAGGACACCAGGTTTCAACGAGAAGAGGCTCATCAGTGCGTTTACTTTGGACGTACATCACGAAACAATCAAGTCAAGAGTCTATCATCATCTGAGCCCATCACTCCACTGAATTAGTTCTAAAATTTTAATTTACCCAGATATAGAACACAAAACAGCTTCACATCAGCGATGCAGCTGCATAAACGTTTAACTTTTAACTTTATGGCACAAAGATAATAATAAATTATCACTTACTAATGTCGAAATTGTATTTCTTGGGACTCTGGGTTGAAATGAAGCAGCACACACCTCTTGATGTCGTTTAGGTTAACCTGAACAGGAGACAAAAATGATCAGTTCACCTCAGAGAAAAGCTCGCACTGCGTTCAACCAGTTTCTTTTTGAAAAACCAAGATATCAGAAAGCGTTTACTTATGAAAAATCTTCACACTTTTTCAGAAGACTATACTCTCATCCTGTCTACAAGGTTTTTCATCTTGAATTACAATGTAACCAAAAAAAAAAACAAACAAGTTTTACTACAGATACCCTTTGAACGTTTATTGAAGGAAACATGTGCTGGAACATGGTGGCCATCAGTTTGACGTGCATGCCATCCATTCCAAAGTTGCTGAGGATAAGTAGTGGATGGTGTGTGAACTGCTGCTCGTGCATCCTGTGCTTCTTCAGAGACGAAATCACGTCTTTGACGAGAGAATACTGGAGGAAAAAAAGTTAGTTTTTTTTTAAAAATAAAAAGTGGATAAAAACATTAAGTGCATATACAGTATTGTAGTGGTATGGGTGCATCAGTGCGTTTACTTTGAAAAATATCACATAACAATCAAATATTTACATTTCATCACCTGAACCCATCATTTTATCAAACTAGCTTTGCTGGTGTATTAAAACATTTACCTTAAGGACTCTGAAATAAAGCATGGGACCTTTGGGAAGTCGAGTAACTCTCTGTAATGACAAGAAACAGACAGTTGGATTAGAAATAGCATAAACAGAATAGAAAGGAAAAAAAAAACACTACGATACATGTGTTTTTGAGTTGATGTTCTCACCATGGTGACACTGTTGGGAGTTTTACCAAAGATGATAAAGTGCGTCACTCCCAGCGGTCCTGCTACTGATGCAAAATCTTTAAGGACGTTCTTTTTTCGAACCTAGGTTTAAAAAAAAAAAAAAAAAAAAAAGTATTGATAAGTGGATGTTCAATAAATATTCAAGTATCTGTTTTGATTTACTACATTTGCCTTATGGTTTATCTGTTTTGCTACTTTGACATCTTTGTTTCAACTTGTTAAAAAAAGTGTATTTCTCTCTTATGATTGTCTAGTGTTGATTGTCCAAGAAAAATCTACTGTTGTTGCTGTTGTCATCATTCTTAGTTTGTTGCCAGGTCTCTCTTGTAAATGAGTCCTCGAGGCTCAATGGATTAAGCTGCCTAAACAAAGGTTGAAAGAATGAATGAATCTCAGAATTTAAGAGTAATGAACGTTTTAGGTCGCCTGCTGAACATGTTCACGTCAAATCCAGAGTTTTAAAATAAAGTGTCTCCCAGAAGTTGCACACAGATGTTTTCCAGCTGACACAGGGACGAACAGACCTTCAGAGACTCTGCGGTGAAGGGCTGCATGACTCTCCGCATGTCCATGACGAGCTGACCGACGGTTTTCCCAATCTGACCCCGGTGAAAGACGAAAGAGTGGGGCACAGATCTGTAAGCATGCTCTGCCGCCTGGTGGGCTTCTTCTCGGGCTTTCTTCTGAGTCTTGGTCTAACACAACCAAAATACAACCAATGCGTTCGTTAAACAGACTTCTCAATGATGCTAAGCTAGCTAGCACAAGCTAAGCTAAAGTTTAAGGTTGGAGGTTGTAGCAATGCTAACTTTACAGTCTACAACACTATAGACTATTTATCAGCAACATAATCATTTGAGTTTAGATATTGAAATCAAACAATGCAGTATTAAATAATTTGGTCTAGTTTTCGTCGATTAGCCATTAGCTAACAAGAAGCGGAGGCTAAGCGCACTCACCTTTGATTTCCCCATGATTTAACTCGACGCAAAGTTGACAAATTTCTTTAAAAACTCACAATAAATTTTGCGAAAGTACACTTAAGTTAAATTAGGTTATGTTCATTGTTTCGGCAAAATGTAGGTAACAACTACAGTACAACGGAAAACCGCTCATCTCACATTCTTCCACATGGTACTCTCTCGGTGTAACACATTAATAGGTCCGTGTTTCTCAAACTGAGTTGGTTTGGTTCCGAGCTGATGTAGCTTTTCCTCCCTGCAATATTTATTTTGATCACCAGAGGGTAGAAAACTGACATTTATAATTTAGAGTACAGTATGGTTCCCGACCTCCTCAAGGAACACTATCCTGCATGTTTTAGTTGTTTACCTGCTACAACACACATGATTAAGTGATTTAAGTACTTCATATTCAAACTGATTCATATAAAAAATAATAAACTTGTTCGCATTATTATTATTGATAGCTACTGTTGTTGTCGTTGTCCATTGTTGTCATCACTTTTTTGTAAAAATTCGGGTCGCTCTTGTAAATGAGTCCCCGAGGCTCAGTGGGATTAACCTGTATAAATAATAGTTGACTTTATGAATATACAGTATTCCAGTATTTCATCTCTTGAATTCTTCTAATTAAACTAAACTGACTTCCTCAAAATACCTTCAATAAGACTACAAATCTAACAACAGGTGTGTCAGAGATTTGATGGAAGTTGTAGCCACATCACATTATATACAAGTTCTGTTCTTCTTGCAGGCTCACAGGGTGGCGAAGAAGGGAGGAGATATCCAGATTCCTCCAGTGAGCAGAGCTAAACAACAAGCACTGGGAGGAGACATCACTGGGATAGTTTGTTATTATCTGTCTCTCTTTTCTGGAGATTCTGAGGCTGAAACTGAGCAGTGCAGCTCCTCCACAAACCCAGTCGCTCACCTGACTGAATCCAACTGACAACTCTGAGCTTTAAATGTGAAGAAAGCTTCTCTGTTTCCCGTATGAAAAATATGAATTTAATGTATTGTGGTGCTGTGAGCTGCTGCTGAACACTGGAAAAGGAACAAAGACATTCAGCATCTGCAATGGTAAATATTTCTAAACATTTCTTTAATCATAAAAAAGTGCTTAGTTGTTTAAAACATATTATTCACTTTTTGATGTTTCCCAAAGTCACAGTAATAATTGTTGTATTTTGCAACAAATAGGATTAGATTTCAAGGTTACCAATAGATTATTTCAAAGAAAAAAGTGATGTTTTTTTAAAAATCAGTTTTCTCTGGTTTTTTTTTTTTTTGTTGTTTGTTTGTTTTTTTTGCAGTTTGGTTAATTGTGAGTTGGAGGCATGTTGATTTGGTCTGGTTTGTGTTGACTGTTGTCTCTTTAGTGTTGACCTGCAAAGTTTCCAGCACGTGGGAATGTGCACGCTTAAACTTTCAAAGGAACATCTGGTGAAGAGACTTAAAAAAAGTTAAATCATGTTGGGGATGGTCAAACCTTTTGTTATCCTCTCATAACTGATGTAATATACATATTTTTTTTATTATTCCTTTGGTGTCCTTAGGTGTTTGAGAGATTCATGGATTCATCACTGACAATAAGCTTAAGCCTTTTTCTCCTACTGTGTATGAGCACACCAGAAGTTGGAGGACAGATGGTCGGAGGCACACAGTCACCACGTTCTTCAGATTCTAAAGCAGGCCGTTGCTCCTACACCTTCATCGTTCCACAGCAGAAACTGACAGGAGCTCTGTGTTCGAACGCTCCGCCGTCTTCGCCCAACCGCTCTGATGTGGCAGCGCTGCAGGCGCAGCTCAAACTTCAGCAGGAACAGCTGGACAAGCTCCAGGGCCAACTGGAGCGGGAAGGGTCTCTCGCCGTGGAGGTGAGAGCCCTTCGCCAAGAGAGCAACAACGTGAACTCTCGCATCGCCCAGCTCTACGCCCAGCTGCTGCAGGAAGTCGTGCACAAGAAGGACCAGGCTTTGGAGCAGCAACGGGTGGAGAGCCTCCTGCTCAACGCTACGACGCAGGTGAGGAACAGCACAGAACGCTGCGTCTAAATCCCTTACCAGCTCATCTTTATGTTTGCTGTGTGGGCCACCTCAGGCATTACAGGTGTCCAGTAATTACAGGGAACTGGAGAAGAAATATGGGGCCCTCACCTCCACGATAAGCTCACAGAACCAGTTCATCAGCAAACTGGAGAAGCAGTGCCAGTGCAGGGATTCCAGCTCTCAGGTAAGACACGTGCTCTTCATGTCAAACATTTGCTCAGAGGGACAAGAGCTGTGTGTTCTGTGTTGGTGTGTGCAGGTGACGACAGGTCCAGCAAGCAGCCAGCCTAATGAGCGTCATAATTACAGCTCTGAAGCCAACAAAATGATCAGTGACGTTCAAAGGGACCAAAGCGCTGCCTCATCCTCGCAAGACAAAACAGGAGATTCCCCCGATGCTCCGACCAGCAAGCCTTTTCTGAGCTTCCCTGTCACAAAATCTCCAGGTACTTCGAACAAATTTCAAAGTAGCACCCCCAAATTCCAAACTGAGTTTTGTTTTTTTTTTCTTCTCTCATCTTTATCAGTTATTTAAAAGCTCAGATAAGCAGCAGAAGCTGACGGAGTCGACGACCTGCTGGTAGAAGTCTTATCTGCTCGGGAAGGCCTAAACAACGTCAAAGCTGCTCTCAGAGCACAGGCGTCACGATGAAACAGCACAACGTTTGCAAATGTTTTAAACGTCTCCAAAAAGCAGAAACGTGCCTACTTTGATTAAAAATAAAGAAAAAATAAAATAAAATTCAAAGTATAGAGGACTGGAGCTGATGACAGACACAAAGTGACTCATCATCACTTCCTAAAGCGCCGCCACATGGAGCTCATGTAACGGTGTTTTCCGTGGCAGCTCATTAGGCGTCATCACTCCAAGTTCATTTTATCAGGGCCTGTTTCTGGACAGTTTCTGAACATGAGCTGAAAAAAAAAACAACAAAAAAAAAAATTCCTTTGCTCAAGCTAGATAAACTGAAGCTGCAGAACATCTTTTGACCATAGACATTAAAGCGTATGTGACATGATTTATGAACTTTGCAGAAAGTGGCGCAACATAAATATCTTTTATCATTCAACTATGTTTGTTTTTGCAAATGAACTAATAAATATATTAAAATTTCATTCCAAGTCATTTTAAATTTGGCGCTGTGTGTCGTCACTGGAAATCCGCAAACTTCGCTTACGTCATCTGTGACGTAGGATTGGTTATCTCTGCTCCGACGTGCATTGTAAATAATGATGGTGGAGCATGTAGAATCAGAAGAATGTAGCAATTTTAATGATGATCTAAGTGATTGTTTTGGAAGCCGAAGTTAGTAAAAGTGTGTCTGAGCTGAACCTTTCCTTAATAAATGCACGTATCAGCTTTATTTAAATAGTTTCGCTTTTACGGCAACGTGCGCGCGTAGCGCAATGAAACCGTAAATTTATCAAAATAAACACCTAAAAAATATATTTGCTTGGCTGATATTATAGCAACAGTGTCTCTGAGCTGAACATTATCTTTAAAAATGTTCAAATCAGCTTTATTTAAATATTTTTCGCCACGTCGGCACGTGCACACGCATCCATCCGCAGACCTCTGCTGATGTATTGTGTTGTGATGAGTCATATTGCATTAAGATGACTTAAGATTTAGAGTTTTATTTTCAATGGGTGTCCTGGCTCAGGCGACCTGCAGCTCAGAACATACTCCAGTCAGAAAGACATTATCAGCAGTATTGTGTGTTTAGATTGAGTCCAGAGCCTAAGCTGTTTCAAAGAAAAATAAATAAGATGCTTTTTACCTGCACTGAAAGATATAAAAAATAAAGTGGAAATATCTTTGAGTCTGAATCCCACCACATACTTTGGGATTCTGACCAATGGTATCAATGAAGCCAAGTAAAGAAAGAAAAAATGCACAGTGCAGAGCATTTGTAGCTATAAATCAAAATAGGAAATGTGTAAATGACGCCTAGTGCTGAGAATCTGTTTCAAATGGAAGAAATCAAAAGAATGTGTCATGAGATGCAACAAAAAAAAAATACAAATAATGTAAAATTTTGTGGCACTGACATGGATTCAAACTAAAGACAACAAAACATCATATTTCTACATATTTTACCTTTTTGTGTAGTGGTGTGAATGCTAATAAAGTATTACAATTAATATTTTCGGCTTGTCCGTTTTCAATCAACCAAGGACTATTTTGCTTGTTTGAATGCTGTCAGTACATCTCATAGCTTTGGTGCAAAATTTATGACATTAGTTAATTAAAAGTAGAGGCATTAAAGTTCCTTTCTCCAAATTGGGATTGAGAATAAATTGTGATGGTGTCACATGAGGAATTGTGAACTCCTAATGGAAATAAGGTAATTACTGCAAAAGGTTTCACCTGTCTTTTTGTACAACATGTGATTTTTATAAAAATTAAACATTTTGATTTAAGTTTATGGTTGTACACCCTATCCTTACTGTAGACATCCATAATTTATGATGACTCTTTAATCTTTGAAATCAACAGAGTGAGCTTACTGTTTGGGGTTTACAAAAAGTTTTTTTTTCTCCTGACCTATTGGTATGATAACACAGGCAGATCCATGTTTTCTTTTAATGCCAGTTTAATTTTAGAAATACTGTACATCCGCTTTATCTTTCTACAGAAAATAAATTTTAAACTTGTTTAACACTAACTTGGCCACCATTATTGTTCTTTTTCTTTTAGCTGCTCACTGCTGCAGGGGTTGATACAGAAAGTGATCGAGCATACAAACTTTGGCAATAGTTTTACACCTGGTGCCCTTCCTGACCCTAACTGGGCTCAAACCTGCAGCCTCATGATTACAAGGTCTCAGCACTAACAACCATGCTACTCCCCTAAGCTGGCCACCACTAGCTGTAAAAAAAAAAATCCAGTGCTGTTTGTTAATGTCCTACGATTGAATCAGACTCTTTCTTATTCATCTGTCTGCAGTTTTTCTCAACTTTGAGCACCAGCTCAGTTTTTTTTTTACAGCTCATTATTCTGATTTATTGTCACAGATCTTATTGATCTTTTTAAGATGTACCTGAAAGCAGCTTACAGCTAAACTCGCTAATAAACTTGTGATTCTCTTCCTGGTTTCACGTCAAATGGAGACAAACAGAAGGAAGTGGGAAACACAAAGATCTGTTCAAACGTGAGAAAAAGCAGATCGATACTAAAATTATAAATTAACTGGTAATGAATAATCCATAGATGTCTGTAAAACAATGTTAATTAAAGAGTGAGGGGTTTATCACCACCTGCGGCAGATATGTGTCATGTGTAGAGCCGAGGGACAAAACATTTAGAGGAGCAGATTTATAAAAAATGTATTCTGAGCTCAGTGTTCTGTGGCTAAAACAGAGCAAATGTTACATGATATGGCTAAAGTAAGAATACAGCATATTAATAATAATAATCACAAAAAACTGTATTAGAATAAAATGTCCTCCTTTGATAGCAGATTTATTAAAATGGACCTAACATGCAAAACAACAAATTAACAACGAGGTTTTGTTTTATTTATTTTAAAAAATCCATTTTCAGACCAGACAGTTACGTGCCACACGCACTTCTTAATTTTTATCGAGTAAATCTGTTTTCCTGAATATTGAAAATAGCTACAATCTTACAAAACAGAGTGTAAAGTGTGCAATATTATAAAGTAGAAGTTTGTTTTGAGTTTGTTTATATGGGTCAGAATAATCAGGTTTTGTCATATTAAAGCAATGATGTGAAATATTTAAACAACTAAATGTTTATTAAATCCATCCCAACCACTTTGTTCTATTTACTGATTAATAATTATCATCACTTGCTTTTTGTACATGCAGGTGTAAATTACCAGTACTTACAAGGCAATTTACATAACAGACTTTAAGGTCCTACTAATATTTGGACTCAGTTTGCTGGATTCAGAGTCCAAAGTGTTAACCATTACACCACAGAACCATTTAACTTCATGAGAGTGAGCATTGCAGAACTAACCGTAAATCCACCCTCTGGATTTAGTCAGTCAAATTGGACAGTTCAGTGCAGCTATACTCCAGCTAAACTTCAAGCTCTAACATCAAATCATCCTGTAGATTGGGAACTTTATTATCCCCAGTAAAGAGTTGGTCTTCAGTCAGTGCTCATCCACCTGTCATGCAGAGATGCAAGCTTTGAAATCCAGCAGAATAACTGAAGTTTTATAATTCATTCTTGATAGTTACCAATAAGAAATGCTCAGGTAGCTACTGGAGAAATCAGCGAAATTCAGTGGTGAGCAAGCTCCCAACTCTCAGGCTTTGCCAGTAATCCATACATCCACTACTGTATATCTTCATTATAGTCCACAAAGATCAGTGACCAGAGTAAACATTTAGCACATTAGCAAGGTAGTGTTGTTACTGTTTAGCAAAAATGTAGCTTCTGCATTGCTCCATTTCTTGCCATGGAAATATTTTGTTTTACATAGGGCAAGTTATTAGCAATACAGAAAGCACATGCGGCTGGCTGCAGTCACTTTGTTTCTGATGGACTACAAACATGAATGCAAAGCATCCTGATGCATGCTCAAAGCAGAAAACAGAAATATGTTTCGCAGATTACAAACAGGCATGTATCAGGACACTTTAGGTTGTAGTGCAAGCAGAAAGGGTAAACTTTGGATGAACAGGGTACAATGTTCATCAAATGAAAAGGTCAAATATCTTTGGTGAACTAGGCCAACCCATAAAACTTGCTGGAAGGTTTCATAGTGGTGCTCTGTCAGCTAACGTAACTCAGTTGGGAGAGCATCAGACTGAAGAAATGACAGTCCCTGGTACGATCCCTGGTTAGGCAGTTGTGTTGTTGAATGCTTCACTGTGTTGTTCAGAAAGATGTGATGTGGAACCTGCAAATAATTTCTTAAGTGAATCTCATTTACTGTCCTTCTGTGAATGACACCAAATGTTTGTAACAATAATAATGTAGTTACTGAACAACTGTGCAGCAAACAGCTTCCTCATGCATTATAATATAAGATTGCACCCTCTGATTTTTTGTTTGTTTGTTTTTACAATTTTATTCCTTGCAATTGTGCCAACTGTCCAGAAAATGAACTGCATGGCTTCAGACACTGAAGAAAGAAATCTTGACCAAGTTGAATCAAGTCCCACAAGGAGCTGAGATGGGAAATGTCCAAAGACCTTTGCTTGTCTTCTCCCACCCTTCATCCCATTTTGAACTATGTTTCTGCTCTCCTCTTGATGAACATCTGAAGTGCCTTTTCAAACTCGAACAGGTTTGCCATGCATGTGATTTGTACAACAAGAAAACCATAGGACACACTTGCAATGTTTGTGATAGATATAAAGAAGCAAAACAGAAGCTCCACTGAGATTTGAACTCAGATCAATGGATTCAAGGGCCAGAGTGTTAACCATTACACCATGGAACCATAGAAAGTGCAGTTTAAGACTTCTTTTTCACCCAAAAGATGTTTTTTATTGTCCCGTAAGAGCAATATTAGATATTCATGAGATTCATTTCTTTTTCCAAATGTCTCATTTCCACTAAGTATCATCATCATACGGGGGGGAAAATGGAAGTAATATTTAAGCTATCTGGCATTATTTCCATTTACAAGACAGGTTTATTTTAAATTAATCTGTGGAATATTTATTAGGTACAAATGTTAAAATCATTATTATTTGAGCCATGTTCTTTTTCATGTTTCTTCAGTTCTTTTGTAGTGTATTTTTATTTTTTTGTTTGTCAGCAATGTTTATGTGTTTTGTTAAATTACAACAGCATGTATTTAATTACTTATCAGTATGGCCGACGACATGAACACCACTTGGAACTATTTTCATAATACTGTAGTTTCATTTATTTTGTGAACAAACACGCTCCTTTTCGCCATTTCAGGATAAAGGGACATGACAGCCCCTGGTTTACTCCTGAACTAGCTGATCTCCTGCATAGGAGAGACTATCTTTGGGCTGCAGCAAGAAAATCTGTCTCAGACACTGATTGGTTGAATTTTCGGCAGCTGAGGAATAAATGCACAACTGCCATCAAAGCCGCAAAATGT
>JARVGV010000412.1:22105811-22118696 GCA_031762435.1 Hypsolebias longignatus | reverse complement strand
ATAAAACTTAAGTAATTTCAATTTACAAAACAAAATACTAGAAGGATGACAATAATGCTTTCTCGTTATAATTCTTATAGCTCTTTTATGCAAAAATAAAAATAGGCTTAGTTATGGTTTTACACGCTGTACCCCAAACATTAACACAAAGCTTGAAACCATTCGGGAAATAACCTGTTAATTACCAGACATTGCAAATATCTTATTTTACACTTCGTATAGTATTCCTAATCAACAATACATTAACATAATTTTTAGCTGGTGTGCACCAGGTTATGAAAGGATACGCTCAGCAGCTGCACAGAAGAAGGCTGCATGGGTGGAGGAATAACCCTCAACAGTTGCGCCACAAAGGATTTCCTGTTTCCTGGGCGTCTGTTTTCCCCTTTAGCTTTCTTTGACTACCTATGTAACTGTCAGAATCATCTGAAGCGCCAGATCTGGGCCCAGGTCCAGTTTGTTCCGTCAGAAAGCTGGACCTCATCTGGGCCTTCCTGATTCCCACCTCTCCTCCTCCTGCATGCTGCTTTAAGGATGCTGCCTGTCAAGATGCTGGGGCTTCTGCTCACATTGTCTCTGTGTGGTGAGTGCAAATGACGAGTTATGAATCATAAACGTTGGAAAGTTTGTTTGATTTTAGCGGTAGGGTCGCAGGTTACTGAGATGTTGGGGTTATTTGATTTATTGTTTGTTTTTACTCACTTTTGGTTTTGAGAAGTACACGTGCTGTGAAATGAAAGGAAGAAAAAGACGATGATTCAGGAAATGACTATTTTGAGAAGTTATCTATGAGGGAATTTTAAACTGAACTCATCAACAGAAATTGAAATAAATGCGTGAAATGTAATTCTAAGTGGGAGGGGTGGGTGTTATGAAGTCGGTGTAAAAACAGGAGCGTGTAAATGAAAACTGGGTGTGGTGATCACTTTTACTAAATACAACTTAACTTGTTAATGCTAGTCTTGGTATAGCATCGATGGCCGTCAGACACGCATGAATGTTCTGTATTTTTTAATTATACATAGAAATGATCAGCAACAATAAATTAAAATGTATCAAATAGCTTATTTTTATGTATATCCTATATTTTTTTAACTCACTAACAATAAATAAAGCAACAGCCGACAAGTTTTTTTTTTCTTCGTGTCTGCAAAAATAACTCGTGCAGCACTGATTGAATGTTTATGAAGCTTATAGGACGTAATTATTGGCTGTAGTTACAACTAATTAACCTTTAGAGTCAACTTACTACAGATAAGTGACCCTGAAAAACAACAAAACGTGGCTAACTTCTTTCATCTTTACAGCAATGGAGCCGACATTTGTTGTGGTAGTAGCTGAGCCTGATCCCCAGAACATATTCTAAACTCAAAATCTTTGATTGGAGTTTTACCACTAACTATGAAGTCAACTCTGTCTTTTAGCAAAATACCTCAAGAACCACCACGTGGATTTTAACAAAACCTTTATGAAATATTCAATGAGCCTCTATAAATCATTAACTTTAGGAATCAACACATGGATGACTGCCACATTCACATGAATTTAGAGTACACAAAATGACTAATTCAAAAGTTTTAAGATATATTGTGGTTATATGCAAGGAAATAGATGTAACAAACTTATCATGCAAGATCTTAGCCTTAAACTGTAATATTAAATATTGGAGTCAACATTGTTTGGCTGTTAGCAAACTATCTCGTGAACTACTGGACATATTGCATTGAAACTTTGAGAAAATTGGAAATACAATTGATTAGTCTCTGCAGTCAATACTGTTTAAGATTTTTATCACAGCTAATCCACATCAGCCAACACAATACTGTCTCAGTCAATTTGACATATGTTGAGGTTAAATTATAGGGTGGTAGTAGCTGAGAGTCGTTCACAACACTTACTCTGAGTGTGACAGCTTGCTGTATTGCATGAGATTACACAGATTATTTACAAAGTGTCTTTACATAGGCAGTCATTTTTCAGCATAACTACAATCTTAGACAAACTGAGGTGATGGATAACATGTTTTTTTCAAAGAAGCTTTGAATTTATTCATAGTTTTAGCTAGAAATGTTAAATGTTTTTCAAAAAACAGTCCTTGCTCTCTTGTTTTTCCCAACTTCATGAACATTTCAACATAAAACTGCTCAATTAGAGGCATTATTCATCAATTTGTGCACTCAGAGGACAATAAAGTCTGCTTTACGTGATTATTTTTCTGTCTACAGATGCAGATGACACATGTCCTCCTGGGATGAACCCTCTCATCCTGAACCCTCCCATACTCATAACTGAATATGGAGAAGACATCCATGTTAACTGCTCCGTTACAGAAGAATATGCTGAAGAAATTATTACCCTACTAATAGGAACACATCAAGCTCAAAGTGAAAGTTTTGACAGCTTCGTTTCCATCGTTACACCTGTGACGGACTGGAATGCTAAGGGGGAGTGCAAAATACAGCTGAACGAGTCTGTTGAATGCAGCCAAGAGATTGAAATTATAGTTTATAGTAAGTGTAAACAGTTAAAAATGGGGTGCCGTTTGTAAAGTTACACAGTCAAAAATTAACAGCAATATTTTGGTTTATTTAGCCTTTCATAATTGAAAAAAAAAATTTTTTTTTCAAAGCTAAATATTTAGCTCCACATGAAGTATTTAGTTTACAAACTAAATGTTTATGTCCAAGATAAATGTTTAATTTAAAAACAATATACAGTATTTAACTTGCAAGTTATGAATTTATAATATCTGCTATATTAATATTTATTTATAATATTAATTTTTAAACTTATTTATAATATTAATATTTAACTTGAAAGTTAAATATTTAGTTAGTGAACTAAATATTTAGGTGGAAATTCAATATTTTATTTCTTAGCTAAATATTTATTTTCAAAACTAAACATTTTTAATTTCCAAACTAAATATTTATTGTCCAAGCTAAATAGTTAATTTCCAAACTAAACATTTAATTTCTAAGCTAAAAATTTATTTCCTAAACTAAATATTTAATTTGCTAACAAAATATTTAGCTCGGCCCTAAATGTTTATTTTTCAAGCTAAACATTTATTTTCCAAAATAAATATTTAATCTACTAACTAAATACTTAGCTCAGACCTAAATATTTATTTTCCAAACTAAAAATGTAATTTCCAAAATAAATATTTAATTTGCCAACTATATATTTAACTTACAAGTTAAATATTTAGTTTGAAAATTAAAAATTTAGTTTGGACATAAACATTTTGTCTGTTAACTAAATATTTAGTGTGGAACAAAAAATTAGCTTGGTAACTAAATATTTAACTTGCAAGTTAAGTACTGTATTTAGTTTGTAAACTAAATATTTAGCTTGGTAACTAAATATTTAGTTTGAAACTGTGACATTTATAGATGTATGAATAACATGGTGAAAATATGACTAAAAATACTATTTTTTATGATAGACTAAATAAACCAAAATATTTTGTTAATCTTTGACTGTGTTATGTTACAAACAGCACTCCATATTTACAAAGCAATGAAGAGATTAAAAAAAAGTCAAATTATGCATATTTAGCAGTAATGTTTTAAAAAAATGTATCCCGTTTTCACAGAAATCCCAGAGGTCCTCCTGTCTGTAAAGACTTTACAGATTTTGAGCGAGACGACAACTCATGAACTTCAGTGTGGCGTCTTCAACGCTGCTCCTGTCCAAAATCTCACCATCAAGTGGTTCAAAAACAATGAAACCATAGATGCACAGTCTTTCTCTGAAACAACCAGAATACCAGTAAATAAATCCAGCAGTTTGGAGGTCAACATCAGCAGAGAGGATGGTATTGTTCAGATTAGATGTGAAGCTCAGCTGGAACTTGAGCCACCAGGACCACAACGTCCTGTTGTTTCTCAAACACACCATCTCTCAGCCCTCTGTGAGTTAACTTCTTGTCTCTGTCTTTTTATTTTTAAATGTCTTTTTCAAAATTATCCAAATCACTGAGAAGATTAATGTTTTTTTGTTTTTGTTTTTATTGTCAGTTGCTCCCGAGTTCCTGGTGAATAACAGTGGTTACATCTCAGTATCTAAGGGTGATAATGTCAGCCTGAGCTGTGAGGCTGATGGGAACCCTGCTCCTAAATATCAGTGGACGGCTGATGATGGAGTGGACGTGCTGGAGAACTCAAGTGAACTCACTTTAACTAAAGTTAATAACAGTGCATCATACACCTGCACCATCACCAATGTTTTAGGAAATAAAACATTGCGTGTTCTTGTTAATGTGCCACAAGTGACCCCAGCAGCCGATCCCAGCCCTGAAGCTCCAGCACATCAAGGTACACATTCATGTTTACTTTACAGCTATTTCTTAATTATTCTGTTTATTGCTCGTTCATTATCAGCAGGACGACTACCGGTATATAAGATTTTTCCTCATTTACCCTCAAACAAGATGGACACTTTTCTTCCCTCTCCTGCCTTCCTCCTGCTTTTGCTCTTTGTCCTGTGTATCAGCGCTTCTCTTTACACATCTTCCAAATTGTAAATTATTATTATGGATCTGGTTAGCTGGTCTCTCAACGTAATAGAAACATTTTTTTTCAAGAGACAGGGTACTGGACAGCCCTAATGCCTGAGCAGACACACGCAGCTGGGTATGTCATGGATAAGACGTGTACATTGTTGGATTTATGATAACAGGGTTTCTGCTTTTTGGATGGTGGATAGGATATCAACAAATTAGGACGATGTTGGCAGCAGTTTCAGCCATGGTAAAGCTGCCAACCTCGTGATGGTTTAATTTGTGCTTCTAGCTCTCAGACCCATATGCATTGCCAGCTCCCTGGAACTCGCAGGCATGTTGGAATTGACCCTGGAGAAACGTTAGAGCACAGACCAGCGGAATGTCCACTAATCTGGCTGTTTGGATTCGCCATTGAGAATTCCAGCAGAAATGAAGGCGAACAGGGACCAGAGTCTGCCTGCCCAAACAACTGTTTTTTATCTGAATCTGGCCTCCCCGCTCAACCTTAGAAGGCCAACTTATCTCAAATTGCTCTTGGTGGATATGTAAATAAAGAAACTATGCTCTGTCTCCCACCCACCCCACCCCACCCCCAGTGAGAACTTCTGTGAACGCTTATCAGAGCTGTACCAGCTGAGACACTGTAACATCTTATCAGGACTATGAAGACTCGTACCGACTGAGACACATCAGGACTATGGATATCCATAGTGGATACCAGCTGAGACACTGTAACATCTTATCAGGACTATAGATAATTGTACCGGCTGAGACATTGTAACATCTTATCAGGACTATAGATAATTGTACCGGCTGAGACACTGTAACATCTTATCAGGACTATAGATAATTGTACCGGCTGAGACACTGTAACATCTTATCAGGACTATGGATACTCCTACTGGCTGAGACACTGTAGCATCTTATCAGGACTATGGATACTCGTACAGACTGAGACACTGTAGCATCTTATCAGGACTATGAAAACTATCTGGAGGTGCTCATGGACAAATGTCACCGTCTTGTCGTCTATGCATATGTATTATGTCTATCTGCGTTGCTTGCTGTGGGAGATTTTTTTTGATACCTTAAACTGTGCCCTGTTAAGGACATGGTATGAGAGATCTTTTTTATTTTTTATTTTTTTTACATATACCTTTCTCTCCTTATGTGTTTTCCCTTTTTCTATCCAAGCAATAAGGGGCAGTGCTTCTTAGAAGCTGCAGCTCCTGTAAACCTCTGTCCATGGCTTTATAGAATGTAATTTTGCTGTACTTAACAGTGCAATAACAATAAGCTTATTCTGATATGCTTTTCTTTCTTTTTTGATTGACAGCCTGCAGTCTAACAATGACACCCCCTGAAACTGTTGTGAAATTCGGAGATCCACTTGTAATTAACTGCAGCACATCCAGTGCAGACATCGAACTTATGGGCTGGGAGTCCTCAGTTGGTGGAACCCAAACAAACTTTTCTTTTGTAACTCTGAAGATTGCGAAAATGGAAGTTTGGAATTTAGATCCCTACTGTTTTGTTACTCCGAACATTGGAAAGCAGTGCAATGTCAAACCAATCATTCACCTCTATAGTGAGTACAAGTAAAGGCTCATGTTATCATGTAGATTATGCTACAAAATATGATACATTGTCATTTTTTACATTTAGTCATGTAATTTGCAAAGGTGCCACTGTCAACTGTGCATCATAGACCGTTACAATGTTAGTTGCTTGTTGAAAATGCCAGTAACAGCTCATTTATTTTACTTTCTTTATTCCCGTTTTAATTTTACAGAGACTCCGGATTTTGTGTCAGTTTCTGCAGTGAGCCCTGGTCCGATGAAAGAAGGCTCAGAGTACCAGTTGAAGTGTGACATAATCAATGTGGCTCCCGTGCACAAACTTATAGTGAAGTGGTACCAGGGGAATAAAACTGTGCACACAGATGACGTAAAATTTTCTCACGTGACCCCACATACTGTATCATCCAGCCTGAATGTCACTTCTAAGAAAAGTGACAATGGATCCCTTTTCAGATGTGAGGTTGAGTTGCAGCTTGGACCCAAAGAACCAGAGGTTGTTCCTTCTACAGTTTCAGAACCTTTCGTTGCTGTTGTACTCTGTAAGTTTCACACACAATATTTTGTATTTAAGGGCGTCGATGCACGACACGGTGGCACAGTAGAGCTGTTGGTTCTTAGTAAGAAGGTTGCTGTATCAAATCCCGACCGGGCACCTTTCTGGGTGGAGTTTGCATGTTCTCTCTGTGCATGTGTGGGTTTCAGGTACTCCAGTTGCCTCCACAGACCAAAAACCTGCATGTTAGGCTAATTCTAAATTGTCCCTAGGTGTGAGTGAGAGTGTGAATGGTTGTCTTGTTTGTCTCTATGTGTTTCTGTGATGGAGTGGAGATCTGTCCAGGGTGTATCCCGCCTCTTGCACAGTGACTGCTGGATATGAGCACCAGTGATTCCCAAAACCTAGAAAGGAAAAAGTGAGCAAAGATAAGGGATGGATGGACAGATGGATGGATGGATGGATGGATGGATGTGTGGATGGATGGATGGATGGATGGATGGATGGGTGTCAATGCATCAACACTGAAATGACCTTGGTACCACTCAGATTAAAATTTTTGTACAGCATCTCATTGTGCAGCTTTGAAATAAATTAGATACATGCAGCTGAATCAAGAATTGACTTTTAGCAGGGATAGGTCTAACAGGATAATCAAAATGTGAAAAAATATATAAATAAATAAAAACTTCAAGAAAAAAAGGAGATGAATGGAATTTTGGTGTAACACATGAGATACCCCAGGCCTCTTTGGAGTTGTATGGTTCAGACATGCCTCTCATTGGAACCACCGCTCAAAGTTTAAATGGGTCACAGAAAGTTGGACTTTTCATGTCCGAACTAACATTTTGATGCATTTTATGGTTTTATACAATCACTCACAGTTTAAAAACAAACAAACAAAAAAAAAAAAAAACCACTTCTTGTCCACAGAATATTCAACTAACATTTGATGTCATACACATAGCGTTTGCAAACACATGTTTATTACATGTAAATATATTTTAGTTACATCTACAAATTATGCATCAGAACAAGCATTTCTGTCTCCTTTCATCCAGAGTGCCACTCACTGCTACAGGACACAGTGGTTTATCTTAAATCCCCTTAGAAAACAGAGAATGCACCCCCAAGCTTCTATAGACTTTAATAATATTTTAGCTTTTGAAACCAGGTAGTGAATGGTCTTGGTTTTTTTTGTAAACTTGTCACATCGTCCATGTAAAACACTAAACATAAAATATCACAATATAGTCAAAATGTTCTAGGCTTATTTTGTAACCTGTGTCTTTGTCTTCCTCTCGTTAAATTGGCATTCAGGAGTGACAGACAGGTGTGTGGTTAACAGTGACCACAATGAGCCACTGGCAGTAGCTTTAATGTCCTTTGTTCTCAAATAGTCCATACATCAAAATGTAGACGGTTCATCTTAGATTAATGAGAATTTATGTTGGAATTCAATTTAGTACTTTTCATTTGCAGATAAACCCCTCATCAACTGTCCACACAAGCTCACTGTTCAGGAAAACCAGTTCACTTTGAACAATCTGTCTTGTGAAATTGATGGGAACCCACCTCCTACTGTAAAATGGTACCATGAAGAGAGAGTGATAAGCTCCAATAAGACCCTCAGCAGGATGGACTCTGGAAGCTACACGGCTGAAGTTACCAACACCATGGGCAAGAGTTCCACCTCAGTTTTTATCACAGTTGAATGTGAGTCCATAACGCATCTTTCATGCCATTACTGTACTACTGATTAAGCTTGTTCTCAGATTATTATTGATGTATCTTCACAGACAGCCCCAGGTTTACTTGCGGGATGCACTATGAGGTTGAAGTGAATGAAAAACCTAAACCTCTGTGTGAACCAGAAGGATTGCCTCCTCCCAACATCACCTGGTTCAAAAATGGAAAAAAGGCTGTTCTCCCAGAGCGCTGGACGAAACACGACAGTGGAAACTATTCACTTCACTCTCACAACAACCACGGACGAGCCACACATGAGTTCACTCTTGATATTTTGTGTAAATCTGAACTTTTATAATCACATATCAACCACTATATGAAGCGTTTCGTTAAATCCATCTGCCGTATTTTTCGTACTATAAGGTGCATCGGATTACAAGGCGCATTAAGTGAAATAAGTTCATTTTGACAGATTTTTGAGCATGTGCACATAAAATTGGTTTGAGGTCCTATGCACAAACAGAATTAATACATAAGGTGCACCTGATTATAAGACTCCATCGATTTTTGAGAAAATACAAGGATTTTAAGTGCGCCTTATAACCTGAAAAATACAGTAATAGTTCATGAGATATTTCGCTAACAGACTGTATTTAACACTGAGAATATGTGTTGGAGATCAGCTTAAGCAACACCAATTTTTAGCTTGGCTGCTGTACAGTTGACAGAAATGTAGCCATTTTTTGTGTTTTTGAAGTTCATTTACTGTAGCTGTGGCAGCCATCTTGAATCATGTTGACTCCAAACGTTAATCAGTTGTAACCATGCGTCCAGTGATTACTTTCTGCAAAGTACACACTCTAGATGATGACAAAACTAAAAATCAATTTATTAAAACATTATTTTCCCATTTCACTACTTTTTTTATATTTAAAAGATGCACCAGAGTTCAAGGAGGAAAACGTCCGTGAGGTCTTGATCCCAGGTGGAAATGTGAGCTTTCGCTGCAGTGCTGAGGGAAACCCTCGCCCTGAGATCAAATGGAGCTACAGGCCTGCAGACAACCTGAAGGAGACCACAGAGGGGCACCAGAGGATCATCACAGTTACAGGAGCCACGTCTACCAACGCCGGCCTTTACGTCTGTGTTGCCACGAATAAAGTTGGGAATGTGACAAGAACTGTTTCACTGGCTGAAAGAGGTACGAGCATGCAGAACACTTTAGCTGGTTTTACAATACATGCTGCATTTTACAGAAAAATCTATAGAAAACATCAAGAAGTGTGATGGATTCTCAATAGACTTTTTTGTTCATGTTTTTCAGACAAATCCAGTGAAATGTTTTGGTGGCTACTAATTTTACCCTTCATCCTTATTGTCATTGGGATTTTCTACTGCTTAATCTACTACCGCAAAGGAAGACGTGGGCAGTATACTTTTATTTCGAGCACTAATGGATCCTCTATCCCCATGACTGGAAACTCTGCAGGGAAAACTGAAATGAGCTAAAAGAGCAGCCTTTGTATAATTTAAAATGAACCATAAAAGCAGACCTCTGTGCAGAACATTTGACCAGATGTGTTAAGGTTGCACAGTAATATAATGTTCTCATGTTGTGTTTCATTTTAGTTTTTTCTAATACAGATTTTATTATTTTTTTTAAATATGAACATGTCATGATACATTTGCATTGTTGTATTCTCATCTGTTGAATGTGTAAAAACTTGAATTAGACGTCGACCAATATACGTTTTCCTGTAGGCCGATGATATTCTTTAAAAATCAGGGCAACAACACAGAATTTTACAGTTTTTGTCAACATGTACTTTTTATTTAACAATATACAACAACAATACCGTAGTTTAACCTAAAAAAATGTATTTTAACAACACTTAGAATAACTTCTTCTTTCAACTCTCCTCGGGGTCACCACAGAAAGTCATCCTCCTCCATCTCTGTCGTCTCCATCATGTCCTCTCTAACTGCATCGGTAGAATGTCTCTGTCTTTTTCTTGGCAGCTGCATTTCTAACATCCTTCTACCAATATACCCACCGTCCACACTCTGGACATGTCCAAACCATCTCAGTCTGGCTTCTCTAACTTTATCCCCCAGTTGTTCAATATGTGTTGTCCAACCTCAATATCTTCAGCTCTGCTACTTCAAGAAGTTGTATGCTTAAAAATAATAAACAGAAGAGCATTCTTGCTTTAAAAGCCTAAAGTGGTTGTAGCATCATCTTCATGTTTCTGTTTGGTAACAGTTCATGCATAAATTGTAAATAATAAGGACATCTCTCATGCGAACCAGCTTTCCTGTCCAGGATAAGTTTTAGGTCCCGCCCCCATTATGTACTTGCTGCTTATGTTCAAAGAGAAGGTGGGTTTTAAATTCCCACATTGCTGATGGGGGTGCTACCGAGGGGGACCTGGGAGCCAGTGTTAGATACATAATATATTTTCTTTATATAAATTTTGAGGAAACTAAACAGCCACTGGCCAAAAGGATGGCCCAGCACCGCAGAGCAACATCATCAGGCCAGGACTCTGTGGTCTACACTCATCTCCAGGCCAGCGGTCACTCTTTCAGGGATGAAGGTCACATCCTCAATAGTGAGGAACAATGGTTTGAGAGAGGAGTAAAGGAAGCCATCTTTGTGAAACAAAACCATCCATCATTAAACAGGGGAAGAAGTTTCCATGTTCAACAGTTGACTTCTTCAGTCTGAGGAGCTGCAATAAACTCTTATAATTAGCAGCATCTTCTATAGTGGCTCAAGCAGTTTGCTGATGACATCCAGAACTAGCTGTTCCCATTTAAAAGGAGGACCATCAGCCTAATAATTGATCAATAGCACCATGATGGTTGCTTGCTATTCACAGAGGGCTGAGTGATACTAGCAATAACAGCATTGTAACAGGGGGACAGTACTGTTATTGCTCTTATCAGCCCCCAGTAATTAGCAAGCGGCCATCAGGGTGCTAACGATCCTTCATTAGGCATCATGTGGGCAGCTAGTGTTGAATGTCAACAACAAAAACTGGTTGATCCACTGTGAGAATGTGCTATTTATTATAAGATTGAGCTTGTTACAGCTCCGCAGACTGGACAAAGTCTTTTGGATTAAAGATGTTCATTTCAACAAGTTTTGTTGTTGTTGTTGTTAATCCAACCAGAAGACCCGACTTAATGTTTTCTTCTTTTTTTTTTTTTTTTTAGAGCATACAATATAACCTATATGGCCACCCCACTATTAACATTGGCTCCCATGTGGCCACCTTTAAAACATTTCTGGAGGCGCCCCTGGTGCGTTCACTGGTTCCAAACCGTTCCTCGTGGACAAAAAGCGTGGACATTTTGGTTGTTTTAATAAGTTTATGGAGGCATGGCTGACAGCCAGTTTTATTTGAAAGGTGGACTGATTATGTCGGCTGATTAAGCGACCTAACTCGAATAACCGCACCTAATGGGAGTTACTGAACAGAGGAAATTTTATAATCAAGTAGCACGGGTTGACCCTGGGCGGATAATTGGCGCGCGGCCCCTTTAAGACTTAGGATTTGGGAGTGACGCGGACAGGAGAGCTGGTTTGTCCCTGTTTCCTTCGCTACGAAAAATATCTGGACTAACTAAACCAACTGCTGGCAACACGAGTGATTTGGGTTGTTATGATGCGGGTTTGTGCAACTTGTTGAAGAAGGCGACCCCGGGACCCCTTTTGTTTAGGGCCTGATTTATTCTCCCGTCGGGATTGTTGTGTTTGTTCGGGCCGACCTCCGAGCGGTCGGGATAAACTTTTTTTTTTTTTTTTTGTGGAAAAGTTCTTTGTATTCAAGCCGAACATGGACTGGGGCACAGAACTTTGGGTGAGTCCATCATCTGACTGTTAATTAAATTAGCATGAAGATGGCATTAATGCAGTTTTTCCACATGTTCGTATGAAGTTTTGTTTGCAGACGAGTTGAGCGGTGAAAACGATGCGTTCAGGAACACGCTGTTTCCCCCCTGAGGCGTTTTTATTTATTTAAACATGTACTATTTATATACTGTATCATAAAAAAAAGTTGCACACAGCACCTTGACGTCACATAAATTGATTTCATTTGTTTTATCAGGTCATAATGTTTGCAGCACTTTTACCACGAGTGGATTTTAAGTTAAATCTATATAGTTTCTGTTTAAACAGTTTGATGCGGGTTGTATCTTTAGGATGCTGCTCTGTTTATATTTTGTCACACTTGACTTGGCTTCCATAGAGATGCTGAGATGTGACCTGGCAACAACCATCATCACTGATCAAACGTTTGATGTTTGTGCTCTGCACGCTCTGAATGCTGGTATAAATAGGTTGTCATCGTTGGCTGCCTGTAAATAAGCTGTTAACAGTGTCAACCCAAAGAGAACGCAGTCTTGAAGCAAACTTTGAACCCCTTCCTGGAAGCAGAAGTGAAAGGGCTCACTTTATCCTGAACATAAACAAAACCAGCCATAGTGCTTTCATGTTCTCAGGGAACCTGGTTTGTAAAATGGAGCATTGCAGTATGGCAAGCCCTTTTAACATAAAATCGGGTATCCTGACTATCCGTAATTACATTCTAGATATCTATAAATGAATT
>JARVGV010000412.1:22066938-22079244 GCA_031762435.1 Hypsolebias longignatus | reverse complement strand
CATATATATATACACATATATATATATATTTTTTTTTTCTTTTTTTTTGGCGCCGACAGCAGTTAATATCAACAAGCTCCAGTTTTTTTCAATTGTTTCTGCCGTCAACCATTTCATGCAGTGTGGCTGCCTTTTGAGCCATTGTCCTGTTGAAAGCGTTATTGTTGCCCACGTCCATCCTGCAAACTGATGTTTTCCGGTAATCTGAACGTAGCTTTCACCTCAGGGATCATCCACGGTCTAAAGATCACCAGCAGGGCCGTGCATGCAGCAACCGGTCATGTGATGAATCTGAGCAGAAACGTAGACGCTGTGCAACGCTCCAGTGATGCAAGTGCACCAGAAACATCTCGTCTTTACGACATCAGTTCCTTCAACTAAAACGTTATCAATGCATAATGACAAGAACAGACTGAACCAAATCAATTCATTGATCACAGCCGAAGAGTTTTATGTTTAACCATCTGCACAGTCCGACGTGTGCAGGACCAAATTCTGCTCGTGCAGGTCAGAAGTCCATGTTTCTGTACCCAGTCTGCACTGACTGTTTGAAGTCAGCGGGCACTCTCTGTGTGTGGCTTCAAGCGCTGAAGCTTGTTTTGCAGCGGATGCTTTTTGTCCCTGAAATACAAGACGTTTTATGGCTGTGCTTGCAGACAAGGTGGTGATCAAAGCAAGAGATTTGTCCCCAGGAAGTTCAGGACGCCGAGAGAGAAGAGGACAATTCCTTACTGTTTTATTGGAAAGGTCAAAGGCATAACTCCACTAGTACTCCTTTACGCCAGGAGGAACTGGCTAATGGAAATTTGCAACCTTATTTTCCCAGTAGGTTAAGTCCAACAACAACACAAACAGGACAATAAAAGAACGCATTGATTCACTGATGGCATTTTGAGGCATGATCTGATTGTTACATACTGAAAATGATTTCCTTGCCAATAAAACATCTAATCTTCCACTGCTTATTTGTAGTCGGGTCGCAGAGGCAACAAGTCCAGGAGAGAAGATAACCCTCTCCTCATCAACACTGTCTAGCTCTGCCTGGGGGTGAACTCGAGGCATTCCTCGGCTAAGATCCACAATCCTTCCAATGAGTTTTGGATCTGTCCCGGGACCTCCAGCCAGTGGGACATGTTCATTAATCTCTAAGGCTGAGCCCGCCCAGCCTACGAAGGAAGCTTATTTCAGCTGCTTGTATCTGGGATTTTGTTCTTTTGGTCATGATCCAAACCCCATGACCATAGGTGAGGGCTGGAACATATACAGACCAGTAAACCGAGAGCTTTGCCAACTCTGAATCAAACTGGTCCTTTGGTTTAGGCTGCTAACTGATAATCATCTCATTGTGAGAGCTTTTTAGAATTACAGGGAAACGGTCTGTTTCTTCTTCAGCTCAGAGTAAACACACAAAAATCAAAGTTTTTTTTTAAGTTTTTTTTTTATGTCCGCTCTACTTTAACTTTAAATTATGCAGCGTTAACTGCATCTCAGATGTGGAACGTTAACATTCTTCTTTTATCACTTGTTGCAGATAATACATGTAATTGTTGGGTTTTGAAACTTTGAGTTTCCATTTGCCTTTTTTTGTTGATCAGATTTTTTTTTGTACTTAATAGGAATATAAACAGTTTTTTTAATGTTTAAAAAAAAAAAGATGTTTCATACTTCATCCAGAGGACTTCTTCAATCTGAGGAGCCACAAACAAACTGAATCCCACAACCAGCGCACTCCCATAGTGGAAAAAAAACCCACCTGGGTCTCAGAGGAGTTGACAGGGGAGAGGGCGGGCCCCTGATGCCATCTTATCACCAGCAACTGTTTTTTTTTTTTCCCAGTATGGGAGTCTGCTTCTTGTGGGACTCAGTTTGTTAGCGGCTTAGACTGAAGAAGTCCTTTGGATGAAGGATAAAACATCTCAGCAATAAATAAATCAAAGAAACCATCCAGATGGCCTGACTGAACATTGCTGGATTTGTACCTGGTTTATTGAGCATGAACTTTGGTGTGTTTTTTTAAAGAGATTTTAAATACAAGGTTCATATCTTTTGAAGTAGAGCTGTCTTTTCTAACCAGGGTCCGAAGCCCAGCCCAACCAGACCCAAATTTGTGGTGGTGTTGGGCTTTTGATTGCGTCAGTGGATCAGCCGCTATCCAGTTACATGGCAACATGACTTGCCATAAAATACAATTACATGGCAACATGGCTTGCCATACCTTCACCAGCCGCACACGGCCATTTCACCGCAAACTGGCCAGTCTTGAGGTAAAATAAAGTTCAGTTAAGCTTCAGATGGGACTGTACTGCAAGGCAGCGACCCATCGCCCAAATGGACGTTCATTCAGCTGCTGCGCTCAGCGGACGCACGCAGCTGATGATCCAAACAGGTGAGATCCTGAAGCAGACATGTCAGAGCAGGGTCCATGTCCGAATAATGCAGAATGCAGGCAGAAGCGGGGTTTTAATGCACTTTGATGGCCATGAAAGGACAAACACTCGCTCAGCTCTGATCCTCTGCCCCTTTTCCTCAGCCGCTCCACTGACCGTTAATAAATATAAGCAGTCAAAGCTCAATTAAAAATATCTGGGTTTTATTAATTAATTATTTAGGGTTGTGACCTGTAATTACGGTTAATTCTTTGGGTCAGGTGTTGTTTGGAAATGATGGCTATGGGCTGGGGTCGGGTCCGATCGGAATTTTTTGGGCCCAAATGCAACTCTATTTTAAAGTAGACTTTTGTGGAAAGGTTATGAACATTCAGTGTCTTACCTGTTGCAGGTAGCTTTTTTACTTCGGGCCGAACTGATGAGCCAAACGCTGGTCCGAGTAGTGACCAAGGTGGATCATCTTAAAATAACACCAATTCTTAAACTTTCACTCCACTTCATACAAACTATTTTATGAACCTTTACTCCAGTTTCACACAACAACATCACACACATGCTATGATGATCCTACAGGAAGTATGAGCTGCACAGGAAGTGTCATAACTAGCTATGTCTGCTGTTTGCAATAGTGAAGAGCCATAGAATGCTATAAACAGAACAGTGTTGTGCAAAATTGACTGTGATACGTTAAAATAGCTTTTACATGAACTGCTGTAAGATATTTGAGAATAGAGTTGTTTAGGGATCTATTTTTGTCTACTTGTCCACAAAACCACATTTCCCCAAGCTGAGAATAATCAAAACTATCTACAAATGTTTCTAACCCTTTATTGCAGAACCTCATTTTTTTTAAAATATTTTTCTAAACTCATAGTTATGACATGAACAAATCTTTTCTCAACGTAGACTCGAGTTTGGAAATGTTTACTTTGTGCTGCTAGTTTGAACCCATGTGGATTTTTATTACAAGCATGAAAGACATGGAATACAATTATAGGATTCAACTTTTATCATCGCCCCAAGCAAAGAAAAGCCACTTTCAAATCTTTGTGAGAATACAAAATGATGAGGCATTTAATTTGCACGTCTGGTTTAAAAGTCCTCGCTGCAGCCAAAACCAGAAGTTTGTGGTTTTCTTTCGTTGATGCTGTCCGAAGCTACTGAAAACAAGGTTCCGACCTGCGTCTCAAAAGCCCAGAAGGTATTGAGTGTTGTCCAGCTGTGAACAGAGAGTGCAGACTAAAAGCTGCTCCTCACCTTCTGATAGGTTGCTCTCTGCTGTGATGTCATCAGGGCTTGGTTATATTAATCCTGACAGGCTCAGCTGCTTCAAAGTGTGACTGAGGGCTGAAAGACGGTGTCCTTGCATGAATGAAAACAAAGTGGAAGAGCAGGAAAAGAGTGCACGAGCGACACCCAAATCAAGAACTGATACCTCAGCAGAAAGTGGAGAAAGAGCTGCCGACAGAGACTTTTCAAACATGTTGTGGATTTAAAAGCAATGGGGAATTAAACTCACTGGACTGGAGCAGAGGACAAAGCCTGGAGGTAAGCAAACAAACACTGCAAGTCTGATTTACATGTACACCCTTCACTCACACACACCAACACACACCACATGCTGAACTCCCACGGGAGCATTTACACTCACATAAAAACACCCTTTACCCATAATGACACTCTGGCTTATTAAGTAGTACGTATCAAAGGGGTTGCAGCAGGGAAACTGACATTTGTGCTCATAAATTCACAGTTTCTCAACATTTTTACTGCACATAATGTGTGTCATTTCCTCTAGAGCCACCAAAGATGTCCATGTCAGCAACTGTGTGGCCATAATGTAGTGAACCAATAAATTTGGGGGTTTTCTTATATTTATAACCATGTCCAAGTAGTTTAACCAGAACCTTTCAGATTGTTTTTACTGCAGCTTTATTTTTATGACAGGTAAATGAAAGAAAAACAGCCCTGGCTGAGAATTATTCAGCAGTCACCCCCCCCCCACCACAGTGAATCCAAACTTGCTTTTATCTTCAGCAAGCATGGTTTATGTTATGTGGACAGCTAAATGTTTTATGTCTTGTTATTAGAGCGTTTGTGCTTTTTACACATTTGTACACCACGGTCTGCTGACGTTTGTTGATTCTGCTAAGCCTGTCAAATGCTGGTGTTATAGAAGCTTATGCACTCTAGACAAACTGTGGCTGCGTGCATGTGCAGAGCTGCGTGTGCCTTTTGGTCCAAGTGAGCCACGCTTGGCTAAATATTCTGATTTCTATGTGTCGGCAAATCGTTTGCGTTTGATTATGAGCCTCAGTGCTGCTTAAAATAGGTTTTGTTATTATATCAAAGCCAAAAATCAAAGTTTCTTTGTCATACGCAACACATGTGGTGCATGTGGTGGAACAAAACTGTGTACACGGGGTCCCAGTTACATCCAACAAAAGTATAAATTGTAAAGAAAAACAATGTTAAGATCTAAGATATGAACTAAGAAATACGCTAACTAAGAATAGGCTAAGCGCTAAATATATTTGGTATGTGCATATATGGTACAGTAAATGTGGTGTGTGTCCGTTTAAATGTTTTAGATGTGGTGCGAGTTGTGTGACTGCAAGAAACAAAGTTGCTACTGATCTGATCGGTGGGGGCAGTGAACAGTTACAGATTACTCCAGGAGTCATCAGGCTAAAAAGAAAGAGTCCCTGCAGGAAAGTGGATAATAAAGATTAAATGCGTTGAATGGTTAAATTCAGTCTGCAACTGAGTGCGACCCATGATCATCTGTCAGGGTCGGCCTCTGCACTGCTTCACGCATTGCAGCCGAAACGGCCGCTTGCGCACTGGTAATAAACGATCGATTTCCAAAGTGAGTCTGCAGAAAACTTTCCAGCCCATGAATCATCTTTTTGATATTCTCAGAATATAAGTATTTTTTCCCAACAATGACAGACGCTCACACAAACCTGTTGCTGTGTGTTGCAGACCGAACGACTGACAAAAACCAATGCCCATGACGAACAGCCGAGGCCTTTGGCAGCTGTTGTAATTTCACCAGGCTGCATTGTTTACTTTGGAAAACCGGCTTGTGAGAGTGGATTCAAAGCAACAAACTTGCAACAGCCAACCTGAAATTCAAAGCGTTGCTCGCTGAATGGCCGGGTAAACACTTGTGAATCAATGCGCCTCTTTACAGATGCCATCAAATTAAGTTCCAAGGGTTTTCATTATGCTGGAATAAAACTAATTTGCAATTTAGGCCAAGTTGTGTGAGTACACAGAAAATCCAATTAACCAAACCGGTTGTAGATGTACATTTAAAAACACACCATACATGTAAAAGCTTGGAAACAGCAAATCTTTACAGCCCTTAAAGTAAGCACGTAGAGCAACTCAGAAAGTATCGTCCCTATAGCATCTCTACTTATTCTAAATGGTGGCTGACAACAGGACAAACCATTCCCTGCCAGTGTTTAACATGGTCGGACAGAATAGCCAAGGGACACCATGTGTCTGCCGTCAATTAGGTATCTGCCGTGAAAGAGCCTTTTTGCTCAACCGTCTGGCCGTGTGCAAATAAAAGTGTTTTGTTATATTAGATGCATGTAGGTGAAAAAAGATACGCACATTAAGCCAAAAGGTTATGATCATGCGCCGATGCAGTAAAAGGTCACAGTGGGCAGCTACTTGCAAACATCTGTGCACAATATTTTACTCGCTGCCGCTGCAAAGAGCATCGTAAACAACAACGATAACCGTGCATGTCATTACAATTTCTTTAAATTAATCATTGCAAAGTTATGAAGATCAGTCAAAAGAAAAGTAAAATGTATAAAGTTAATCATAAAATCTGTTTTTTTCATATCAAGGGTTTGTGTCACTAAATTAAAAAAAATTTTCAAGCAAAATTTGCGTTTGTTGAATGACTGAAATAGCTGAAGTGACTGAAAGTAGACTAAATATGTCTATGTCTATAAAAGGTTCATTTGAGATCAAGTGGTCCATCCATCATACTAATACTTATTTGCACCCGGATTTGTTGATTAAAGTTTATAGATAATACCATATTTTTCAGACAGTAAGGTGCACCGGACAATAAGGCGCATTAAGCAAAACAAAACAGTCAGACAAGTCAAACTTTATTCAACTCATTCACAATAACCACATAAAATCAGTTTGAGGTCAGTAAGCACAACCAGAATTAACGCATAAGGTGCATCAGATTACAAGGTGCATTAAGTGCGCAATGGATTATAAGGCTCACCGTCGATTTTTCAGAAAATTAAAGGATTTTAAGTGTGCCTTATAGTCTGAAATATATGGTAGTCATTTTACAGATATGCAACAATTTGAAGTGCTTATTTATAGCTGAGTGTCCTTCAACATGTACTCTGACATTTTGTTAAATTGCACAAGACAGCACATCATATTTTCTAGGTTTGATCCATAGAGCTACAACTCTCATTTTTAAGTGCATTTAACACAGTAAGCACATTTTTATTCTTCTTTTGTCCTTTTTATCAAGAACTGGTTGACAGAAGCTGGAGCTCGAGGTGAAACAATGCGATATAAAATCAACACTTTTAACAATAACGGTGCTCACGATGCGCTCAGGTAAGATTATTTCTTCCAGCAGAAAAAAATAATGCTTGAAACACAAAATCAGGTTAGTTGTGCAAAGAAAGTAGTTTATTTGTTTGTTTGCTTTTCCAGCCCTGATGGAGCTCATTCTGATGAAACTCCTGCTGATTCTTCTCAAGCCATCTATGCCGAGTTTGATGATGATTTTGAAGACGAAGAACTAGCAGCTCCTATAGGAAGATGCACAGCCATGTACAGCTTCCCTGGTATGTTAAGAGTTTCAACGACTGTATTTTCCGCCGTATAAGTCGCATCAGTCCAAAAATGTCTAATAAAGTGAAAAAAACATTAATACCTCACTTCGCATCTATTATGCGTCACCGTTGACCACCCGGAAACGTTTTGATTGACTGCCAAAATAGCTGCAGGAATGCACACGGGAGGACTTTTAACACAAATTTAACAAGCTCACCACCTAAAAACAGTTATTTGTTTGCTTGACATTGTAGTAAAGGTGCGTTTCACTTGAACTTTTCCTTAATAAATGCACTTTAACTGTCAAATCAGCTGCATGTTGCCTGGGAGGTGCAGTGAAATGCAGCTGATTTGACTGTTGCCATGAGGCTCGAGGGCCCTCTAGTGGCTGCAAATGGTAATGTTTCATATTCTTCATGTCAGAATGAATGAAATCGTCAGATCTCAGCCAAAAATTGGGTTAAAAATATGGGGAAAAAACTTGTATTATCGATTCGGTGTATAAGTCGCAGGACTTGCAAATTTATGCAAAAAGGTGCGACTTACATGGGGAAAAATATGGTAAGTGGTTTCTTTTCTAAATCAACATAGCTTGATTTCTAATACTATAAGTCACAGTCTTTGGCACTATGAAAATAAATTCACTGACCAATCAGAGTGCATTTTAAGAACTATTCATTCAGTTTCCCCCTCATAGTTCTGTAAACTTGTTTTAAAATATCACACAGATGTCTCTTGTCACTCTTTTTCCCCTCTCAGGTGCGAGTGAAGGAACCATCTCTATGCAGGAAGGGGAAGTGCTGGCCGTGGTAGAAGAGGATAAAGGGGATGGTTGGACTCGTGTGCGAAGGAACAATGGCGATGAAGGCTACATACCTACATCTTACGTCTCCATCACTATAAACAAATGAGGAAGAAGAAACAATCAGGTCAACTCTTCCTGAAACTGTTCGCAGCTCTTCCCTTTGTACCGATCACGAAGAAGCATGTGATGAATAGGAAAGACTGCCAGAGGATTCAGAAGTGCTTTGATTTGATGAAAGAGGTGCCCTCTGTGTGCAGAGGAGTGGCACATAAATGTAATTCCACTTACCCACTACAATAACTGCAGTTATTTCACATTTTACCAAGTCACATAGTCTCATTATTTGCACAGTTTTGGTGCAAAAGCTTTTCTCCTTCCTGAATGTGAGAGAAGGTGATGGAAGGGAAGGAGCGCTGCTGCTAAGTCTGAACACCGTTGATGCTCAAGATGAAGTTACCTCGCTTGTGTGTGTCTTCAGGTAAAAATCGAGCGGCTCTAACCCACCGCAGAAGAGCTCAGAATTTACAACTTCTTTTCATTTGTCCTTTGTCTCAAGTGTGCCACGTTTCCATTCGCGACGCCACTCGAGCGTCTCCACCGCTCAAGATTTTGTACGAAGAACTTTTCACTCTTTTTTTTTTCATTTGTTGCAATTCGTGGGGCTCAGCAGCGCGGAGAGCTCTCCTGTCACGCTGACAGACAGACACACACGCACAAAAAGAGACCGTATACAAAACTCTTCAACGTTCAGACAATCACAACCGTATCGTGTAATTTCAGACCTTTAGCAGTAAATTCCAGCAGCTGTTGGTGCATTTTTACATCTTGTCAAAAATAACATCTGCTGTTTTGTACTAGAAATTGTACTGAAGATAATTTATTCCAAAAGTGTGATTTATTTTGAAAAAGAGTTGTGCTTTGAATGCAGGTTGTTCGGACATTGCTTTTTCTCCTTGCACAAATCGTGGAATGTCTTTAGCCACAAAGGGAGTAAAAATTGTACACTTAAAATATGTTGTATTTATATAATATATATTTTAGCTACAACAACACCACTATTGTCTTACCAGCTTTTAACCATTCAAATAAAGATTGTTTATAAGAAAAAAAAACTGAAGAGTACATAGTAATGTTGATAATTATGTTTATTTCTATACATAGTTCACAAGCCGATCATTGTAATATTTTCTAGCATTGTTAACGGCACAAGTGAGATTATTATAACCATTCTGGTAAATACCTGTGTCTTTGGTGCCTTTTTGGGTGAAACAGTTGTGCAAATGTACCATTTGAATACAAGTTATTTTTTTTCCAACACTTACTAAGTGTAATGCACATTTCAGTTTTAGAGTTATGTAACCTCTGGGCATGAAAAATAAATAATTGAAATGCAGATAATCATATGTGATTTGTGTATGTAAAGTAATTTAATACATGCAGACGAAAGACAAACAAGGAAACTTAAAGAAATTAGTCACTACCTCAACTGATTATTTTAGAGTTAGACCAATTTAAAATAGTTGCTGTAGCAAAATGATCTTTAAAAAAAAAACAAAACAACAAATGAAATATATTGACCCAGATTTGTTGGCGTCATAGCTGAGGATGATCAGCAGAACATTCTGAGCGCTAACGAGCTGTGATTTAAAACTGCATGTACAGCTTGATTAGCAGTTGGGGCCAAACAAAACAGCTTATTTGAACACAACATATTTTTCAGTAGGTGGCAGTGTTGCATCGTTTCTTAAAGCTTTCATCTCTACATAATTACTTTTGCAATTTAGGTCATGCATTTGCATGCCTGATTAAATCGCATTGGCTTCAAAACAATACGGTTTCTAATAACTAATTCAAATAACCCTGACTTGGAGGGTGCCCCACTTCATTATTGCATTTTTCATAGTAAAAGTCGAGAGAAAAGTCGTTTAAACTTGGTTCCTATCAAGGTTTAAATAAAAATATTTTCTAGGGAATAAATCGGAAGAAGTGATGATCTGTTGTTCTGTGACACCAGCTGATCAGATGACTGAGGGATCCGGGCTTTATTTACATGCAATATTCTACATCTAGATGAGTTAAAGGTCATCTTTTCAATAAGGATGCCGCTGACATCCTGCACCTGCCTACAGCTGGGAGGCAGAGCTGCATCCTGGGATCTCGACCCACCGCAGTGGGGAGATTAATGCGGAAATGCACACGAATCACACAGAGAAGAATAAAAGAGCTGTTTCAGACTGCTGGGAGTTCATCTTTTATGCATATTGCACCCCTGGCTACACCCCGATCTGCTGCAAAAACTCTTATTTTAGGCAGTGCATTGGCTTTATAGTGGCCTTTGTGAATTATTAAAGAATGACATTTTAAAACTGATAATAAAGATGACCTGATTTGACCAAATATACTGTAAAGGTACGGCATCAAGGAGATGTGGATTTTTAAATGTCAGTGCAGAAATTCATTATGTTCCACAGAAAACTGAGTCGAGCTCCACAGATCGACGTTATGCACTTAAATTCTTGTAATAAGTTAAAACTTTTGTAAAAAATGAACACAAAACAGTGATACGATTGGGTTCTTCTTGATTTCTTTGGTTAATTAAAAACGTTTTCTCTTTGTCCTCGAGTAAAAGGCTGTCTCCCACTCTGCAATATCAAACAAAACGAATAAGAATAGACTTTTCATAAATGATTGAAAGGATTTTGGTGGAATAACTTGGCCTTTTATGTGTCTTATAGAAAATATGAGTGTTCTTGAGCTTAAAAAAAGTTTCATCTTAGCAAACCAAACAAAAAGAAATGTAATGGTCCTCACCTTCCACCTAATTTTACGGCTCAATGGTTATTAAACTAATAAACAACAGAATAATCATCGGCAATCTTTTCAGCCCAATTAAAGCCGCGCTTGTATAGAAATAAAAGCTTCTCTAAACTTCTGGCTGGAATTCACTAACTGTATCTCCACAGGAGTTGAAGTATTGAAGCCCCTTTATTAAGGTGGGCGCTGTTACAAAATAAGCAATTATTTCTCTGCCTACCTCACCACAGGTGTTAAAGGATCTAAGAAATCAATCTTCCAACGCTCGCTGCAGGACAAAAACAAAAAAGATATTGAAGAAAACCTTCATGCTTTCAGCACCGCGCTGGAGTCTAATGGTATGTAATGGTAGTTTTCCAGAAGGAAGAAGAAATGTAAAAAATAAAACTTAAAAGATTAGTAAGACAAAAGAATAAATTCAGGTAAAGAGTTTAACCTTATTTATTAAAAGAATAAACCATGAAATGTTGCATGTACTGAAGAACCTATAGATTTAAATCCCTTACATTATTCTTTGCCTCCTGTTCGTCCCTGCATCGTTCTTGAGTTGAATGCTCTCCCTGTTTACCGCTTCTGTCTTTGCACACTCGTCCTGAAGCTTTGTCTGAAGCCACGCTGGTGATGTGAACCCAAAGAACCAATAAGCCCGGAAAATCAAATTTTTTTTCTACTGAGTTTTACTCAACAGAAACAGTAGCTTCATTACTCACGTATATGGTGTTAACACATTCATTATCTTTACCCGCTTTTTCCTTTTCGGGTGGCGGGGGTCACCCAGCAGTCACTGTGAGAGAGGCGGGGGACAACCTGGGCATGTTTCCAGTCCATCACAGGGACACAGCGAGACAAATGAGACAAACAACCATTCACGCTCTCACTCACACCTGGGGACAGTTGCCAATCAGTTCTAACATGCATGTTTTTGGTCTGTGGGCAGAAACCGGATTACCCGGAGAAAAGCCACACATGAACGAAAAGAACATGCAAACTCCATCCAGAAAGTTTTCTAGCCTGGATTTGATCCAGTGACCTCGCTGAGAGGTGGCAGCTTTACCAACTGCGCCACCGTGCCGCCCAAAGGGAGCACCATGTCACCGGTAATTAATACAACTGCAAGACTGAATTTATTCCTCTTTCACGCTTTTCACAACTTTCATTAGAATATGTTATTTTGTAAGTTGTACATGTAAATAAATCTAAAAGGAGTTTCTGTACAAAGATAATTTTGCAGGAACAATCCCTAAAAGCATTCGATGTTGAAACCTGAACAATGATTTAACTATGAAAATGTAGAGGAAAACAACTTCACAATGAGCACCTTTGAAAATTGTTGGATTTCATACCTGGATTATTGAGCATGGACTTTGTTGATTTTGAACCAGTTTGACATGACTGTCGAGGGAGAGGGCCGGCACCGGAGGAGGGGGCATGCCAAAGAGCCCATCTTAGCACCAACTGGTTTGT
>JARVGV010000412.1:22053941-22066838 GCA_031762435.1 Hypsolebias longignatus | reverse complement strand
AGCTTTACCAACTGCGCCACCGTGCCGCCCAAAGGGAGCATCATGTCACTGGTAATTAATACAACTGCAAGACTGAATTCCTTCCTCTTTCACGCTTTGCACAACTTTCATTAGAATATGTTATTTTGTAAGTTGTACATGTAAATAAATCTAAAAAGAGTTTCTGTACAAAGATAATTTTGCAGGAACAATCCCTAAAAGTTCTTGGAATAACATGAAAGCATTCGACGTTGAAACCTGAACAATGACCTTTATTTAACTATGAAAATGTAGAAAAAAACCTCTTCACAACGAGCACCTTTGAAAGTTGTTGGATTTTATACCTGGATTATTGAGCATGAACTTTGTTGGCTTTGAACCAGTTTGATATGACTGTCGAGGGAGAGGGCCGGCACCGGAGGAGGGGTCGTGCCAAAGAGACCATCTTAGCACCAACTGGTTTGTTCCACTTTTTCTTACATTCTTATTAACAACCAATTTATAAAATATTTATTATAGCTACTTATGAAGGTTTTCCATGAGTTTTTAAACATTTCATGAAGCATTTATGAAAAATTATAAAATGGCTATAAAACAGAGGCATACTCACCATTTTTAACATATACATTTTTAAATAAAATAGATGCTATATCCAAGCATTTGTCAACAGTTTACTTGAATGTAATTATCTATAGAGGAAAAATGTTATTTTGAGGTTGTATAAAGTTATTTATTTAAATGTAAGCCAAGCAACAAACAATAATTAACATTTAACTGAACAAATAAAAGTACCAGTTACTTGATCTTGCCAAATAATGAGCCTGCTTCAGTGTATGAACAGTGTTTCATAACTTTAATAAAAGATTGTTAATGCTGTGTGAAGTATTTACAAACTTTTATAAATACTCCATTTATGAATCCGTTGTAAAAGAGTATTTTGAAGTGGTACCAAACATTTTTAAAACCATGTTTTGACAATAATTATGCTCTTATAAAACCGATCTTAAAGAGAAGGCCATAAAATGTAGCAATAGGAGGTAAAATGTTTTCCTGAAAGCATAATTAATCTGTATGCTTTGGTTAAGATGTAAACTTTGAGTTTTAAGTTTTAAAGGAATCCCAATAAAATATTTTATCTTGTTTTTTTTTTTTTTTTTTTTTATTACTAAAAACAAAGAAATTGATGTAAAGTTGAGCTACTTTTGCGAGAAAGACTAACGATCATCAGATCTTAAAATCCCTGTTGATTTTAAATGTCATTTTTTTCTGATTTCAACAAAGCTCTTAAATGATGTTTGACTAGAAAAACACTTCTTACAGTGAAGATGTAATTTATTCTCAGACCACTCATTCTTCGAGCTCTGGCCAAACTTTTGGGGCCGCAACCTTTTGTTCTCGTCCAGACAACAAGATGAGAGACGAACAGACCCGATGAGTCACAGCGATGTCCTGCATGCTGCTGCCATGTTGATCCAACATAATTTATTTTTCAAACTCCATCATAATTTACAGGATCATGGTAGATGAACTTATGCCACATGACTAAAGCGACAACGTGTGGCTACATTTTTCCAGTCCTGCTGAAGATTGTTCGCTTCTGTTCACTGTAAATAAAAATGTAAAGCCTAGCTTTCCTTGAAAGGTTGCAGGTTACCAACCTTCTTTAAGTTCATTTTATGATGAGAGGACTATTTTGGACAAACCTTGAAAATAAACTAATGCATGATT
The DNA here is from genome assembly GCA_031762435.1 of Hypsolebias longignatus. NCBI lineage: Eukaryota > Metazoa > Chordata > Actinopteri > Cyprinodontiformes > Rivulidae > Hypsolebias > Hypsolebias longignatus. The sequence goes on along the minus strand of JARVGV010000412.1, from coordinate 22,065,131 downwards.
TCATGCGGTGTCATGAGATGTCACACTCAGGATATGTTTTGTGAATGACTGTTAGCTACTACCACATCAAACGTTAGCTCAGTTTATGTTCGATTGACGGAGTTAATATCCATTTTTGTACTGGCTAATGTTTAGTTGTAGTGGCAACATAGAATTGGATTGATTTTTGTACTTAATCTAGACACTTTTTCAGTTCATACATACTTTATCAATCCCAAAGGGAACTTTAATGTTGTAGCTTGTTATCCTCGTTTCGTTGAGATGTTCTGATGCTGATGGCTGCAGGCAGGAAGGATCCCTTGTAAAGGTCCATTCCATTGTGGATCTGAAGAAACTGGCTCCAGATGCCGTCCAATCTGTCCACCCAGACTAGGCTGGCCTCTCAGTTCCTCCGGGCAGCAGGACCACCCGAATGCTGGGCAGAACTCCTTCCAGAGCCATCTCAAGAATCTGAGAGGAGGCCACTCCTCCCAGCAGCCTGTTGAGCTCCTCATCGCTGCAAACAGCCAGCTGCATGTGCTAGGGGACTATCCTTTCTGCTTTCACGTGTCACATTTCCTGCCAGCTCCAGGATCTCAGTGGTCAGGCACTCGAGCACAGCTGGCAAGGAGACGGGAGTGCATCTATGGCACCTCCTTTTCAACTCATTTGAGGATTGGGGCTGTAGCTGAGATATCATTTGAGCTTTTGAGGTGTTGATCCACTGCTCCCCGTTGTTAAAAAAAAACAAACAAAAACAAAACACCTTGTAAAGTTTCCAAAAGCAAAATCTTAGAATGAATGTATCAGAGCTAATCCAACATGCAGCTACCCCAAGCGGTGCTATTCTAGAACTAACACTTATACAATTGCTACTTATACAACTTGTACAATCCTTATACAACACGGCGAGCTGTTCAGTCTAATTCACAGCCTCCATCATTGGCCGAAGAGCTGGACTTAAATTTAAACAAGTTTGTAAGCTCAATCATCCAGATAGACGACAACAAAAAATGTTCAATTGTGTAATCTGGACCTGTTTCTTTAAATGAGAAACGTTTCATCCCCCATCTGGAGGACTTCATCAGTCTGCGGCCTGCCAACCAGATCTGTCCCATAGATAGACTTCACTGCTACCTATGGGACAGATCTTCACAGAGTACAGCCATTCCAATCAATCAATCAAATTTTTTAGGCCAGGTAGCCAACTAAACTGGATTTATTGATGAGGTTGGAGGAACAGGAGACAAACAATCCAACCAGGATGTGGAGAGATGCCCATTGGGAGGTCAGGAGAGGCCAGCAAACCACCAACTGCACAGTTTAATGCAAGAGAAACGACCTCATGCCATAATTAACGATTGACTCCAAAAGTTAATCAGTTCTAGGTGTGCATCACTGATTACCTTCTGCAGGTTTTGTTAACATTTGCTCAAAATGGCTTTGCCTTTCCCTTTTACTTATCAGTAATAAAAATAATTCACATAAAGTCAAAGATGCAATTCTTTTTTTCTTCTATAAATTTTAATTTTAAATTGTGCATTTGTTTGACCCAAACATGTAGTGAATCACTGAACGTACGAAAACGTCCTTGCAGTTTATGTAATCGCATGATGGGCAGGTTAAGTCTAAAAGTTCCTGAGTCAAACGGAGAAAATCTGAGCAAAGTTCAGATTTGAAATGCAAATGGGTTCAATTACCTGAGGGAGGCAGTTTAGCTTCTGTGAACTGGAACATATTTGTATTGTACTTATATCCAGACTGAATGAACTGGTAACAACAAAGAGGACAAAATAATTCTTGTGCCCATGTCCTGATTGAACTAACTGTTTTCTTTGAGGTACAAGTTAAGTGCTAGAATTCGATTAAAGTGGGAGATTTACAGAATTGTTTAGCTTATTTGTGGTATTGGAATAAAGAGGTGAGATTTGTATTCAGCATGAGGGGAAGTTCTGTCTGAGAAGCTCAACTGAGGGCAAGAAATGCTAATGAGCTCCTTTCAGTGGCAGAAAATGCAGGCTGCCAAAATGTGTTTCCTCCCACCATATTCCAGAAAGTTTGGACCAAGATGAAATACTTTTGTGTGCCTGGGGAAACACCGAGCTCCTCAACATCTTCTCCTCATTTTGGACTGAATGCAATTCGTGATCTGTTTCTCATTTTTGTTGTACTTTAGCACTGTTATTTTAGCACTCCTGCTGCTAACACGGAGCTGGAGTGAAAGGGCCAGCACACAGAACAAGATGTTTGTCTGCAACCGCAGCATGACAAAAAACATTTTATCCTTTTTTTAAATTTTTTTATCTGACCTTCATTCTAAGAAACCAACAAAGCACAGAAAGTAAACAGAGACGCTCTACAAATAATAAATGAGAACAAGCTACAACCCAAACATTATCCAAAACACACAGTTTTAAACCTTCATTGATAAAAACACATGGAAGTGTGTGTGCAGACCACAAGAGAAAGCTTTTCCAGGAAATCCCCTCCTCCGATGAATATAGCAAAACCACCGTTTTTACAATTTTCAATCTGTGATGCATTGCAAGAAACAATTACAAAAATGTTGACATCTTTATCATTTGCGATGCTTATGATGTATAAGACATTCAACTTGTCAGTAACAAAACAGAGCGGCATGGACACACTTTAAGTATATCCTTATCTTGTTTCAGCAGAACATTTCTGCTGAAGATTTTATTGCATTGATTAAAATAAATGTCAGAAAACAATGTTTTTGTGTTTACTACGGTGGATAAAACTACCTTAGATAGAAAAATCAAAGCAAACCCTCTGTTTTCTGATTTGATCTTCTTTTACAAAGACCTGAAACAGGTCAAACATGTTATTTTAGGCTCCCAACTAGGAATTGGAAATATATTTGGACAATACATGCAATATTGTTTGTATAAAAATGAGAGAAGATTCATTTAGTTATCAGCCAGTATTCATAACTGCTTCTTACATCTGTTCTCATTTACTTTTTCTAAATTTGATCATTAATACTAAACGGTAAACAGACTTTAACGCAGTAAGCTGTCATCAAGGGAACATCATTTTTAGAGAAGGCCTTGTGTATTTGTAGGTCAATCCCAAAACCATATTCTGCTGTGGAGTTTCTGTTTTTTGTCCTGTGTTTTTCTCTTCCTTGTGTTCTGCTCCTGTCCCACCTGTCCTGAATCCCAGTCACCCCAGGTGTTTCCCACACAGTCTCGTTAGCGCTCTGTATACAGTCCACTCCTCTGGTATCCCTTCACGGTGTCATGGTCTGTGTCTGCTCTGCGTACCGTCATCTCCCTGTAAGTGTTGCTGCCCTGTCAGCATTTTGTTTTGTTTATTTAAAAATAAATTATGAAATTATTTAATTGTTTGGCATCTCCGTTGCCTTCCTGCATGTGGGTTCGACTCCTAAACAGCAGATCATGTCATTTGCTCAAGTTACGAGTTTGTAAAATAAATAAATAAATAAATAAATGCTCTCAATAGACCAACCTGAGAAAAATTATATTTTTGTTAAAAAAATGTTGATCTTCTATTTTGACCCACCAAAAACAGCCAGATAAAGTTTTAGTCTTTGTGTGTGTGTGCTCTTTTGTCTGTACTGTTAGCAAAATATCTCATAGATGTTCAGGCTGCTGTTTGATACACCATATTTACATTATTATTATTTAGCATACATCTTAGATCCTTGTACCATTTCTTTTTATACTGTATATTTTTGGGTGTAACTGGGACCTTGAGTACACAATTTTGTTCCACCTCATGTATCACATGTGATGTGAATGACAGTAAAGAACCTTGAACAGATTGTAAAGCACCATTGAACTCCTTGTGTTGACATTGTTAACTTTTTGAGTCAAGCTGATTTATGATGGTCACCACAGCACAGCAACATTAGCAAATGTTGATCTAAGACTGAAGAAGTCTTTTGGATGAAAGACAAAATGTTTCTACAATTTTTTTTGCTTTTTGAACCCATCCAGAGGACTTGTTAGTGGTTGGGAGTTTTCCCCACCAGATGCATTTTAATGAAGCTCTAAGAAAGTATTCACTTGTACATCTAGAACTGATAAACCTTTGTGGTTATGACAGCCACAGTCAATCAACCTTTTCTCCCACAGGAATGACTAAACCTCCATAAAGTTGGTAAATATTCAAGCGGTGGTACCTGATGGTCGTCTACAAACAAAAACTCCCAAGTGTTAACGGAAATCCCAATGTCACTTGAGGGTGTGTCATTTCTCAACATCAGATGGTCTTAGTCTGAAACTGTGGTGTGAAAATGTGATATTGGAGGAATGTTAGACTTTTAATTTACTCAAAGCAATAGTCATTTTAAAAACAAAGTTTTCCCATTTTATTTTTGCACTACTCCAAATAAAATAAATAGTTTAACCTTTGTTGTGAAAGTGGCTTTAAATCCTTGACAAGAATTGTGAGGAAAACCATTTTATCAGACAGAGAAATGCAGAATCGCTTGTTAGATGCAATTATTCTTTATGTTGTAATTATGTTCTGAATGTGACAGCTGCACTGCGTATCCATGGATGAAGGCAGCAAAGCCTAAAGGCAGTGCAAAGGAAAGGTAAATCAGAGCAATATTGTGCAGTTAATCTTCTCTCTCGTTACCGTGCTTCCTGCCAGTGGCGATGTATGGGCTTCTTTAAATAGCACTGATTAATTAGGAGTTTTAATTGGATGGGTGTTGGTGGCAGCTACACACTCTGTCTTCGCTCATCCAGTCATTTAGGGGAGTACACATGTCAAAAAGACACCTGGCACTGTCTGACTCAATGCCATCAGCCGCTGTGCTCTGCCTCTTCTGTATCGACTTAACAGCCTCAACCGTCACTGCGTCCTCTCTGTGTAGGTGTCACTGACAGGGGTCTTGTTTTTGTCTTGCTGCCAACATCCCATGTTTTTTTCTTTCTTTCCCGTTCTCTCCTTTGTTGCTCTTTCTGTGTAGTTGCATCACTATTTAATTTCTTTATATTTTGAATAATTAGCATTTCACGTATTCCCTCCTGTGCCAGATCTTTTGTGATGGTTTTCTTGCATTGCTTTGCGTCACGGTGGGACTTCCTTATGCCGACTGCTTTTACTAGATTTATCAGTGATGTCAAGTCTTCCCTTTCTTACGGTGGCCGTGAGGTGTAAATGAACAACATTTCAAAAAACAGAATTACATTTCAAAAAACAGAATTACATTTCAAAAAACAGAATTACATTTTAAAAAACTGAATTACATTTCAAAAACAGAATTACATTTCAAAAACAGAATTACATTTCAAAAACTGAATTACATTTCAAAAACAGAATTACATTAAAAAAACAGAATTACATTAAACAAACAGAATTACATTTAAAAAAAACAGAAGTACCTAAAAAATTTAAAATTAAAATTAAAAAATGCAGAAGTACATTTCAAAAAACAGAATTGCATAAAAAAAAACAGAATTACATTAAAAAAACAGAATTACATAAAAAAACAGAATTACATTTCAAAAAACAGAATTACTGTACATTTAAAAAAACAGAAGTACCTAAAAAAAAATAAAAATTAAAATAAAAAAAAGCAGAAGTACATTTCAAAAAACGGAATTGCATAAAAAAAAAAAAATAAAAAAAAAACAGAATTACATTTAAAAAAACAGAATGCATTAAGCCAAAACAGAAGCGGCTGAAGGAGAAGGAAGTGGCCAGAATCACATTTGAAATGATGGAATTACATTTTGAAAAAACAAAATTACATTTGAAAAAACAAACAAACAAAAAAACAAACAAACAAAAAAACAATTACATTTGAAAAAAATGTAATAAGCATAATAAATAACAAAGTTAAAAAAATAAAAATATAAAAACACTAAAAACAACCCCCACCTCTTTCTGTTTTGCTCAATGTATTTCTGTCTTATTCAAATGTAATTTCTCTTTTTCAATTGCATTTTCATTTTTCCAAATGCATGTTTTTTTTTCACGTGTGATTCTGGTGTTTTCCCGCTTTGGTTTAATGTAATTCAATTTTTTCCAAAGTAATTCAGTTTTTTTTCAAATGTAGTTCGTTTTTTTTTTCATGTGTGATTCTGGTGTCTTCCGCTTTGGCTTAATGCTTTTCTGTTTTTCAAATGTAATTCAGTTTTTTCAAATGTAATTCAGTTTTGTTCAACGTTGTTCGTTTACACCTCACGGCCACTGTACTCTCTTGCACAAAGTTGCAGTTAATTGCTTTACACACTGTCTTTCTGTTTCGTTGAGTTTCTATTGAACTGTAAGTTTTAATATTTTGCTGGTGTAAGGTTGATGTTTTGTGTCAGCCACACCTGCTGAGCACAGCTCCCTGAGCCGACATGCACTTTCTAACGTGCCTCTCGTGTATCGGCTGCTTGTTTTCTTGCTGCTTCTGCTTTTTAAGGACAGAAGTAAACTTTCTAGGACACTCGTAGAGATTCTGGCGCAGCGTTTGTAGTAATTTACATTAAAAAAAGATGAAATAATTTTTCCCCTGTTTCAGTACATCTTTTCTTTACAAAACACCGAGCTTGTTTTGTCTTTTCATTGAGCTATTTTGCCCCTCTTTCATTCTCCAAGTGGCTTCTGAGCCAAGTAAATAGCATTGCTTGGCCTTTTCCACTTTCTGCAGCCTTCTTGGGTATGCACAGTGGTCCCTGTTGATTGATGAGTGGGCAAGGGCAGTGGAAATCTATCCCCAGGTTACAATGCTGCTCTGGTGATGGATAGCCCCTTAGAGGTCTTTGCGGGACTGATGGGTCATGGGCCTAAGTGAGCCTAAAGCCAAGAGTGGGAGGCAGAAGACTGATAAGAAAAGAAAAGACGGGTGCACAGAGTACAAAAAATGATTAGTAGAAAACAATAAAGTTGTGGCACAAAGGCTTTTTCTTCCAATGCACAAAAAAATCATACAAAGTATTAGATGGGCCGTGTGATACTGTCACCAGGATTAGTTTGTGGTTGTTGCATAAACAGTCGAATGAAACATTTGTTTCTTTCTCAGCTGCACGCAAAACTGCACATTCACAAGAATAAGATGAACAATCCTCCAAACCAGGGATCCCCTACTTGAACCATTAACATTTATCACTTTACACTGTGGAAGATATCATCAATAGATCAAAAAACAAGGTAGGCACAGGCCTAAATTGGGGAGCTGCATGTCACCTGGTACATTTGATGCCAAAGTTTTAAACCAAGATCATGGAGAAATGATGATTTCTTTATAATTTGCTCAGTGGTTTATGAATAAAAAATTATTATAGACAGGCAGCGCCGACTCCAAATACAATAGTCAATGGTAAAGTTTTAAACAGTGATCTTGTGCAATCTGTTAGAGCTCAAAATGTATGCTGAAGATCACTCTGTCACCACTACACAAATTAGTAATACAAATCTGTAAACCTGTCTACAGTCATAACTATTTTTGTGTTTTAAATATTAGATTTACATGGCAGCTATTGAATTGAGTTGACTCCAAAGGTTTATCGCTCATACGCTGATCTAATCATTATTTTCTGCAAGTTAATTAAAAAATTGTTCAGTGGTTTATAAGATAATATGCTACCAGACACACTAAACACACACCAACACATGGACAAAAACAGTATAACCAGACCACCTTTTGGTGGCATATTGTACTAAGAAAGTTGAATTGAGATTAAAACAGATGTTTGTGAGAGAAATGAACAGATTTCCTCAGAAAATGGGAAATAAAGTTTTATACGTGTGTTCTGCTTGTGACAAACTGTATTTCAGCATAATCTGAAATTAGTGTTTGTGTGGCAGACACTTGGGAGATTTATTGAATCATCCTCCTGCAGAGATTTTAAATTAAAATCAGTCATTATGAAGTGCGGGTAGGATGTGGAAACTGACAGAAAATAATATAATTTGTACATTTAACATCACAGGAGATGCAGCAGATGTTTTGGAAGGCAGGCAAGGACTGAAGAAGTATTAAGTCTGACAGGTGGAGCTTCATGAAAATATATGACTTGCACTCTTCTTTCTTAAACAAGTACTTCTGCACTCACCTTAAATGCACTTATTATCACATTGATGAAAGAAACTTGGTGATGAACCTCTCAATAAACCTTGTAATGCTGGTTTCCTCCCCAGACTATTGAAATATCCATTATTGCATCTCTTCTCAACATTAAACTTGGCCAGCTTCCATGCATCCATCCATTAAAATGTGCGAACATTCCTTTATGACCACTCTTTATCTTTCTTTTCACAACCCATTACATCAGAAGCAGCTCCCATGCACATAAAACAAAACCGATAGAAAGAAAAACACCTGTAATTTGCTCTATCTGTGCCACAGGTTTGCTCTGAAGCAATAAAGCACCAGGTGGTATCACCTGGGGCGGGCTTCTGCGCTCAAGGAATCGTGGTGATTTAGTTGTCAGCACTGGAGCAGATTCACCCTCCGTGTGAATGTGAGAAATTATCAGACACATCAGTGCATGATCCATTTTGTACTGTATGACAGTTTCAGACATGATGATCAGCGGCGCCACAAGTCTGACATGAAGCTAGCAGATCTGTCAGTTGAGACGAGCGCTACATGAAGTTTTATATTCATTTAACCTTTATTTATACAAGTTAATCCCATTGAGCCTCGGGGACTCATTTACAAGAGACCTGACTTTAACAAAGACTGATGAGAACAGTAGACAACAAAGATAATAACGGACAATCATAAAGGATGCGTACAATTTGAGATTTTTTTTTAAACAAATGAAAATTAAATGGTGTTTAAAAGAAAATGTAAAAATAAATAAATAAATTAAAAAAAACAGCAAAGTTGTAGGGTGGTGTAGATAACTAAAAACAGGAACATGGCTGCATTGGTTTTTGCCAGGAACTTAGCAGATGTTTGAAGCCACTTAGAGGTCAAGGTCGAAAGCTTCCGATCTTTTTGCCAGATGTTCCAGGAAACAGTCGTAGGAGAAGGCCCTTTCGCCTAGTTCAGTCTGCACTTTGGGAACACTGCAGGTAATAATGTTCTGAGAGTGCACACTGTAGCTGCACTCACGCAGAGACATGTAGGAGGAGATGTAAGAAGGCAACAGATCGAGAAGTGATTTAAAGATGAAAATGTACCAATGGGAGAGTCTGTATGAAGTTAATGATGTCCAGTTAACCAGTGAATACAGGGTGCAATGGTGGGTATGGTATGAATCTTAGTGCAGCATCCAGCATCTGCAAATATGCTTGTAGGGGAGTTTATGTAAATAATGTCACTGTAGTCAAAGGAGGGAAGGAAAGTCACAGTTACAGGGCGTTTCCTGCATTCAGAGTTAGACTGGATCTATTTTCTGAAAAAGCAACCCAGTTTAACTTCCAGTTTTCTTACTAGGTTTTCCACATGGAGCTTAAAAGAGATATGCAAATCGATCAAGATACCCAAATATTTGTAGGAATCGACAAACTCAATAGGAGCACCTTTCAAGGATAAAATCAAAGAAAGAACTGCTGGTACCGACTTCCTGTTTGAAAAAAAAACATCCCTTTGGTTTTGTTGGCGTTTAGGACAAGTTTGTGACGGAACAAATCTGACTGGATGATGTCAAAAGCAGATTGCAAAAGCCGGAAAGCCTTAGCAACTGTTTTAGCTCGACAACAAACGACTGTGTCATCAGCATAGAAATGTAAGGATGCATCAAGGATGCTCTGGCCTACTTTATGCAGATTGTGAAGAGGGTTGGACCTAAGACTTAGCCTTGTTGTAGGTTTCCACTGATTGAAGTCACTAGCTTGACGCTCTGAGGTGTCTTCTCTTCCTCAACACCATGCCTAAAAATTCCACAGAATCCTAAGTGGTCGAACACTTTACGTCTTTTTTGCAAAAATCAACAATTTGTACAAAATAAAGGGAACTATAGAGACATAGAGGGAGAGGTAAAAAAAAATAACTGCGGCTCCACTATGCACCACCTGACTGCTGACAGCCTGACTAATTGTTTGACTATAAACGACACCCACCCCAATACAGGCAACCATCAAAACACCAAATTTTACAGACCCCATTGCCTTAAAATTGGTACTCAACTGTTTCCTTACAGTCCCAGCTGAGAGTTTGCCTTTTTCAGCACAAAGAAACTGGAGCGGATCAAACGTCAAATCACCACAGATCTTGAACTCTGTTTGCACATTTATTAACGTCAGACTTGGCATTATACATCTTTAATACATCAAGTCCAACATAACCTTTTTTGTCTAGTTTCGATACAGCTCAATCCTGTGCTCACAGCAGCAGAAAGTTCAGCGGTAAAGCAAATTGAGGAAAATTAGATTAAACAATGCTTAGCTGTTAGGAATTCATTTTCTCTTTGGCTATGCTTCAAAGAAATTTGAAGCTGGATAGCTCTTCAGGATGAGAGCTTGAGGGTGTAAGTTTTGAACGAGCTTCCATGTGAATAGCTTTTAAACAAACAACTTGTGAAGAAATCTGATCAAACCAAACAAAATAAGAACTGAAAATGTGCCATGTTTTTTTTAATCCTTTCATAGGAATCTAGGTATCTTTTGAGGAATTGGATGTTCTTCTGTTCCTCTGAATGAGCGTCAAAGAGATTGTGAGAAGAAATACTGTGTGCACTCTGTATATTGTGGGAATGAGCTGCTACTATAAGCGAATGTTGAAACCGATATCTTGTGCTTTGGCATTATGAACTTCCATCTTTGCTTAAAATTGCTGCTATTCCATCATTGCCTTCTTGCATGTATAAAATGTTGTGGTTGCCCAGAGGCTCATTCTATTTGTCCTCCATTCCTAGTATAAAAATAAATAAATATAGAAGCAATACAGATAATTATTCATGCATTTGTTCACTCATTTGTTCACTTTCTGCTGCTTATCCAAAGTCAGACTGGGGAGGAAACAGGTCCAAAAGGGAAACTCAAATACAGGTCAACCCCGATTTACGACCCTCTCGGTTTAAGTTTTTTCGCGTTTTCGACCCGCCTCCCCAGTGACGTCATCACACCTCACAGATTTTTTATGCAGCATTTTACGTTTTTTATGCAGCATTTTATGTTTAGTTTTTTTTTTTGTTTTTTTGAGGGTATTGTGTTAGCTAACTGCTTGGAAACACATTAAAACGGCGTTCTAAGCGTGCAGTTGTTGTTTTACATTGAAAAAACGTGTTTAAAAAGACGTTACGGCCGCCGAGTGGTTTCAGTTTAGTTTCA
>JARVGV010000412.1:21964923-21975960 GCA_031762435.1 Hypsolebias longignatus | reverse complement strand
CGGTGCCGCCCCCAGTGATGTCATCACACCTCACGTTGACTTTTTTATGCAGCATTTTATGTTTTTTTTTTTTTAGGGTATTTTGTTAGCTAACTGCTAGGAAATACAGCAAAACAGCGTTCTAAGTACGCTGTTGTTGTGTTTCATTGAAAAAAAAAAAAAAGTGTTTAAAACGACGTTTACCGTTCTCTTTCCGACTTACGGCGAAAAATATCCGGAGTTACGGCCGCCACGTGGGTAGCGCTCCGACTTACGGCAAAATCAGGTTACATACAGTATACTGTATATATATCAGGGTACTGTTTCCCTGCAATAAATGAGGGGCTACTATATATATTTTTGGATTGTACAGTAACACCTAACTCTTTCTTTTCCTGCTTGTTTCTGTGCAGTGTTGCAGGGGTTTGATGTCTGTTTCCAGAGGTTATTGTGCCAGAGGTGGTGTACACCCTAAGTATTTCATCAGTCTCCCATACAGACACAAAGAGCAAGCAAGTCAATCACCTGCACACATCCACACCTATTTAGAGTAGCTTTTTACACAAAAATACTTGTTTTTGTACTACTGAATAAAACTGGAGTACCTACTGTATAACCCCATGAAGAAGGAGAACAAGCAAACTTCACAGAACAGCGCTCCAGCCTGGAGTGGGACCTGCAACCTTCTTGCTTGGAGGCAGTGGTGTTCCAACTGTGCAGCCCAAGCAGGAATAAAGCTGTCACTTACAGACACAGGCTGACAGGAACGCTGGGTCACAGCATACCACAGTTTTTCTGTGGGCATGATGTACTTTTCTGTAAATGTTTGAGGAATTATAAACACACAGATCTATGAGAGGCCCTCTTGAACGCTTTTCATGCAGATCCATAGTTTTAGACATTTCTGCCTGTCTCCAGAAAAAGATTATCTTGTGACTGAAGCTTATCAATTAATCCTTTTGTTACCATGTTGTTTTCCACCTTTATCTTTCTTAAAGAACACTCAATGACCATCAGCCCATAATTTGTATTTGGTTAGGCAGTGTATGACATAATGTGAAATTTTCACTCCACATTTTGCCACTTCAGACTCTGAATATGTTTTGTTTCTACACTCGCAGCACTTTCATGGGCCTTGCAATCAAACTATTTCCACCACCACAATCTTTGATGCTTTCAGTTTGTTCAGTGCAGCACTTCCATCATGCTTCAAATTGTTTTGTCTTGAAATGATTTTTCTGACAACCAAAACCTGAACATGGCTTTGGTTCATCATCAGTCACTCTGACTTTAATTTTTGTACATAAATAATCTGTCACTCTTTTTCTCCTCAGAACACTAATTGATGTAAAAATGTATCAAATGCGCTTAAGTGAGACTGTCGATGCTTTTCATTAACCAGATGTGAGACATTTGACAAGTCTTGCAAACTGTTCTGAAAATGGGCTGAATTTCATATAGTGATAACTTCTCCTAAGCAGAGCATTTATTTCACTGATGTTTTTGAACCTTCACAGCCTTACAGCTTCAGTAAGTCACACAAAGGCTTTCTGCCTTCACTTTTAAATGGAACGTGTAAAACTCACTCATTGAAACTCAAAAAATGATGGCTGAGTTAATGCCAGATTTACTTTTATATAGCAGCGTTAGTTCTTAGTGCTAGTTAAACATTTTCCTTAGAGCTTGATAAAAATAATTATGATACAGGCAAATAAAAATTCTAGGGATGCATGATATTATCGTCATGGTATCGATTTCGGCCAATATTGGCGATAAAGTGAAATATCGGACATCAGACATTCCATCAAAAATAACTCACTGATGTAAAAGTGATGTTTGTTAAATATATTATATAATTGTATAGTGTTAGATCATTTTCAGCCCCCTTTTTGGCATCTGCATTTGGTAACAGGCCAAACTGACACAGACCATGCAGAATAATGTAGTATTTTAATTCCACAGCAGAGAAAGCTATGTAGTCTGTACGTAAGACTTGGAAAAAAATATTGGTTATTTGCCAAATAAGTTTTAAAAGCTTTAACATGGCTATCGGCCAAAAATCGAATACAGTATTGTGCACCCCTAAAAAATTCCCACTCAAACTACCTATAGTTGATCTTTATGCCTAGTTTTTGCTTGATGACACCTTCTAGTCACTATAGCCCTATGCAATGAACTCCAAGGGTTTCCCACTCATTAGGAAACATGGTTTTGCACTATACAAATGTGCATAAGCACCCAAGCAGTACATTACAGAAGCATATATAAACCCAGTCAGCTGTGTAAAAGATCAGCTAGTTAGAAAACAGGCGCATAGCAGACTTTAGCTCTTAGCTGGGAGAAGAAAGCCACATGCATGGGTGCCATGGTGAGGAGCAGCCATGCTACAGCCCCTGGCACGCCAGCACTGGAGTGTCACAAGTCCACAGCTAGATTGCCTTTGATTGGAGCTCGAAACCCTTTGTGAGTCATGCCCGCTCCTTAGACCATCTCAGGAGGCAAATCTCTCATTAATAGTGATGCGACTTTGAGGCAAGTTTCCCATGAAAGTTTTATCTACTGTCGTTGTGGAGAATACTCTCGTCTCAAACTGAAGGTGCTGTTATAATCCAATAAAATGTAACAGCATCAAACTAACTGATAAAACTTTGCTGAAATGAACTTTAATAACTTCATTTTACTCCATTAGTTCTGCTTGATAATTCCCTAAGATAATCAGGCAGTACTGTAAAACAATGTGTGATAATTTATTCAAATTAGTCTTTTGAAATGCAAATTGTAAAAATATAAGCCACGAGCCTTGATTTGAATTAATTCAACAGCAAGAAACTTTATTTATTTATTTATTTTTTTCCACTTGTAACATCAGACATAGAGAATCTCTACACTGATGAATGTTTTGACAAGACTTTGCAGTGGATATGTGCGTTTAATGTGATTTAAAAAAAAATCTGTGTTGAAAACAATTGTTTCATTCAAACATTTCCTGCTGAGATAACTCCACTGCTCACAACTAAACAGTTCTGAGCTTGACTTTTTAACAAAGAGATCAGCAGGATGTCCTACTTTCTGTTTTTAGTGGGGGGTGATAAAACGTTTCCGTCTGATGCTTCATGGCAGAATTTAGAGAGATAAAATGTCAGCTGGGTGTTATGAATTACAAGAAGTCCCATCAAACAGACGGACTTCACCCCTGGGACAGGAATGACTCAACACACAAAGACAGCACACATACATACTCTTGCACAAACATGTGCACAGAAACATGTCCAGATGGTCATACACCTCCTGGGATGTTCAATTTCTGTCATTTCAACATTTGCCTAATGGGTAAGATGCCATAAAACTCACTCAGGATAAAACAAACATCCACTAACTGCAGATTTGACAGAAAACCTCTAATTCATTCCCTGTCGTGACAGTTCTCATTTTTCATCTTATTTTTGCAAAATTAGAATGGAAAAAAACCTTCGTTTTTTTCAATAGAAATGTAATATAAAGTTCTAAAACTACATTTATTTTTAAAAACGCCCTAAGTTTCTGCCAGTATGAGGTCACTGGTATTGAATAATAGACAGCTGAGATGATTTTAAGAAAAAGTAAGGGATTAAGGCACACACCAAACTGTGGGACTGTCTGGAGTCTTTGCCATCACTCTTAAATATGAGCACCGTCTTTCCCACCCTGGAGCTCACTGACAGATAAGATCAGCCTGAGCATCACTCAGGACAGCTCTCCACCTCCCGTCACCCTGCCAAAAAAACATATGACTTACCACAGAGGCATTCACAAATGCTCCACCACTAAACTATAGCTTTATTTTTTTGTGCAACATTCACAGCTGGCAGCTCTATTCAACTCTTATCACACACGCTTCAGCTCATTCATTTTAAATCTTCTCTTTTCCTGCCTAAATCTTATCATTCTCTTCCGTTCTTCATGTCTTTTATTACATTTACCAGAACTTGCTCAAGCATTTAAAGCAAATTAAGTCATACTCACACTTATAATCCTTTCTGAGGTGCCTCCTCTGGAGACGGTGGTGCCATTGAGTCCCACAAGTGAGGGCAGAGTCTGAGACATCCAGTTGGTCACCATGGCCATAGTGCTGAGCACTGCCCCGATCTTGAGCATAGGGACACTCATGGTTGCTTCCTGTGTGGCCCGGCACAAATGGCCTGGCAGCCAGCTCTGCCCTGCCCTAGCCTAGACCTTCGCTCCAGTCAGCCCCCTTGTTCTGCAGACGGCCTGGGCAGAGTAACAAGTCAGTCAGCTTCTGCTTCAGGTCTGAATGGCAGCAGATCTCCCAGGATGGGTAAAGCTCAGCTGTAACACGTCCACACACCCCTGGCTCCGTCAAACAAATGGACAGAGACCAGTTAAAGGAGAGCAGTTCACATCCAATAGCATCACACTGAGAGCCTTTCCCCTCAGAGTGGCTGTCTCAGATTCAGCCCTGGTTCCCTCCCTCCCTCCATCCCTCTCCCCTGTCTCTCTTCCTCAAGATGCAGAGCTGCGCATGGGCTGTTTCTTTGTCTCATCCCCTCCCAATCAGCCTCTCCTGTTTCATGTGTTTTCATTTTTTGTTGCCAGCCCTGTTTTGCATGCAGTTTTCTAACCAGTCTTCCCCTTCCCTCTTGTATTCGCTGACATTTGGCAGTTTTTTTTTTAATGACTCACATCTTGGTGTGTTTGTGTGTAGATGTAAGACCGGCTGATTTCAAAGCTCTGTTGTATATGTGGCTCGTGAGTGCCTGGGGCATCTGACTACCTTCCTTTGCGCAGTCGACTGTCCCGCTGTCTAATCTTATGGTCTGGAATAGATGACTGAGAATGTGACATGATAGATGTGAAGGCTGGCCACATGGACAGCTGGTTCTGCAAGGTATTAAAATGGGAGAGATCCAGGTGCTTCTGCCCACTGCTGCTTCTGACAGCTCATCTATCACTTTTGCTTCATGACAGTCTAGACATTTTGTAGCTCGCACTGTTACTTCCTGGACCACATCCATATTCTATCCAATCATTTCACTTTGCCTAACCCACATTACATCATCACTTTCACCAAACAACGTACCACTGAGCCCCGTACACTTCTCTAAATGTTGCGTTCAACTCTCCTCAGCAGCCAGTTTAGTTAAATATGATAAACGGGAGCCAGAATGCTTCTTTAAACATGAATATATGCAGCGTTTTAAGAAGTATGTTTCAACCGATGCGTCTGTAAGCACAATCCAAGCAGGTAATGATGCAATCAGACATGCCAGCTGCTTGTTTGTGAATTTTTTTTCCCAACTCAGAGATAGCTTCCTAAACCTGATTCTAGCCTTTTTTTTAAGGACACACTGATTCTGTGAATGATGGGGAAATAGTTTCAAATCAAAAAGGTGCATGTTTTCCTCTCCTTATAAAGAAACTTTCACAATTTTATTCACTAAACTGACACACACAATGAGGATAGAATGGCCTAATCTGACAAAAAGGCCAAGTCATCTTGTCTTCCTGGTCTGATGACTTATTAATTTTGTCAGCCATGTGGGGCTCTGCTCCCCTGCCTGTCCTGATGGGTGACCGATACAGACTCCTCTGAGGGGATGAAGCAATATGAGAAGAGACAGCTTTCTGCTCTCCATCCAGTGTCAGCACACTGCTCACCTGCTGGCTTCAGCTAGTTAGTTACATATTTTTGTATCAACATTGCCCCCATGTGGTTCTCAATAAAACTGCAACCAAAAGCAGCCTTTTGTTGAGCTGCAGTGAATCAGGTGATGGATAGCCTTCATCTCATGGGGATGTTTCAGTTTCATATCCATCCATTAGGGTCAAATGTTTATTATAACTATATTTTGTCTACAAAATATTTAATGAAGCAAGGAACACATTTGAAATCGCATCAAACACAAATGCATGTACTGTCTGTTCCTTTAGATTAAATATATGTATGTCACATGAATAAATATTATCACTGCCATTTTGATAATGATCTTGCGAAAAGACATTTGCTGTCTTTTTCTTTCACTGCAGCATTAAAAGTGTAGTAATGTCATTTCCCCAAATTTCCACTAGGTGGCAGCAAATATTAAAACATGATGCAGTCAGACTTGCCTTGACCTTGAATCTTTGAGCTTCTCTTGTCTGTGTTGTATTAAAGAAACTTAAAACAAAGAACCAGGTTGTTGTTAACTAATATACTATTGTGGATAATGAAATGGGCACAACAGCAGCTACTTTATATAAAAAATGGCATGAGTTTGGCAATAATATAAGAAGAAATTCAAGTTTAAAATGTTTATTTTTTATGATGTTCTGCAGTTAGTTTGATTGCTGCATGTCCACATAAAAAAGATAAATGCAAGTCAACGTACTTGTCAATTTTCATAAAATTTAGAAAACACAGCCTTTGAAAAGTTAAAAAGGGTAACAGTAAAGCATAATAAAATTTCTGGGATTTAAGAGAAGACGTGATTGTTTAATCCTTCAGTGGCCGCAAAAAAAAAAAAAAAAAAAATCCATTGTTTTATTGCGGGCATCAAATAAAAGCACAAAGGATTCTGATGCAGTACTTCATCAGCTCATTTTAAAACCACGACCACAGTGAAATCAGTAACAAAACAAAGTCTCTAAAAAGTTCATATTACTATCTTAACGGTGCTCAATTTTAAATCCAATTAGATTTTAACGATTCCTGTGACCCAACTTTGATGTTACATTTTTATTTACAAAGTGGAGATCACAGGCCATTTTTCTAAAGTGATGGAGGATGAAAATAAGGAGAGAAATGCAGATGATATGTCACACTTCAGAGGCTTTAAGGCTCCAACAATCCACTGACTAATCACAGTCTGTTGGCGGATCAAGCTTTCATTAAGGAAGGCAGCTAGCCATTTAACCTGTATTAATTTAATCCTTTTTGATTAATTTTCACAGCTATCCCATTCTTCATAATTTCCACTCTGATAATTGGCCGGCTTAATTTCCTCTGTAGCTCTGCACAGTCATTACATGCAAGTTTTCTATTGCTCTCGTTTTCCCTCCTCTCACCCTCTTCCTGTTTTTGTTGCTTTTCTTGGCCTCTAACAACGAGGAGAAAAATAGTAAGTTATCATTTCTTGTGTCCACGCTTTATTGTTTCTAGCTTAAGTTAATGCATTTTTTTTATTTATGAATATTGTTGTGTGCCTATGCATAGATTTGCCAAACAAATATATTGGAACGTCAATAAAATTTTAATTTGAGAAGCATTTTGTGCTTCAGCAACAACTTACCAACAGAATCTTGTGCTTCATTATAAACATTTTTTTTTAACTCTACTTATCTCCTTGCCTAGGGCATGTTGTATAGAGGACATTTTTAATCAGTTCAAATGGTGAAAATTCCCACCAACCACATGGATTCAGCAGAATTTCTGCAAACCCATGGATGGCAGTAGAGCACTACAAAGCCCTGAGGCCACAGACACAGGCTCAGGGTGAGGTAACAATACTGAGGAGCAGGAAACACCAAGCAGTTGCTGCATTGTCACAGAGCACACACAGCCAGCTGCAGCAGTCTGAAGCTAAAACACACCTCAGCTAATGTCACAGCCAGCACGCCGATTTAAATGATGATGAAGGGATCGGAGATGTTCAGAACGTGAGCTCCGTCTGAGCTCGAAATATGCTGGAGGCATCTTGTTCTGAGCACACGGCTACTTTTCTGAGTCATGATTCCTTAATTAGCTGATGGACAACAAAGCCTGGCGTCTTCTAAATGCGTTAACGTCAAAATCATCCCAAACAAAGTGGGAGCTTATTACCATGGCAACTACTGAAACAACATACAAAGTAAATAAACCTTGCCCCAAGGTTCAGGTCAGAAGAAACAATGTTTTCAACATGGATTGTTTAATTTATTAATGCTCCTTTGGGCCTTTAATAGAGAAAACACATTCGGTGTTTTAAATTTCACAGCGACTGACGCCACAGGAGGGCGAACATATTCAGTCAAACTGACATCTGCATGTATAACTCTCAGGGAGACCATGCTATTAATATTAATATGTTCAATATCGCAATCAGTGAGCGATCACAACAATAAAGTTGGAGGACATTTTAATTACAGGTGATTATATTATGAATTAATGTTTAAAGCTTGCTGGAACACCTTACACATGAGCCTACAGCACTGCATGCTTAGCTCACATCAGCACAGCTTTACAAGCCTAAAGAGGATGAAATCATTTCAATATTGACTACGTTTCTATGATAACAAAAAAAAAACCTGCATTAAAATGGGACTCCTGTGCAGATGTGTTGTGTATCCACCGTTTTGTTTGTGTGCATCAATACTTGCACAAACAAAGCGTTCTCTCCACTGAGCTGTAAAATGTCCTTACATCTCTTGGATGGTGGTTAATGCAGCGTTGTGTGAGCGGTCCAGGCTGAGCCATGCCATGCACTTTACAGTAACCACCTCAATGTGAAACAATAAGAAGAATACAAACAGCAATGCTGCATGAGACACAACCCAACTGTTTTAGTGGTCATCAGTAATTGCAAATGTCTTTTTCTAGTCAGAAACAGTAGTAAAAAATCTGCTACAAAGACTATTGGCTCTATTGACTGCAACACACACACTGTAAATGTGGTGGATCTTTTTTTTTTTTTTTTTTTTTTTTTTTTTTTTTTTTTTTTTTGGTACTTAAAATGCATTTATTTTTGCAGCACACTAAATAACAGATATCCCTGACTTTGAGTGTTTTACTGTGGCTCCCATCTGGAATCAAGCTGATCCCAAAGGTTCATCACCAGCAAATGTCAACCCAATGATTACTTTTGGAAAGTTTTATTAAAATCTGTTAAATCATTTATGAGAGTTTTTTTTTTGTTGTTGCTAGTGATGTAAACAATTACACACAGATATTATGGCTCAACCTTTGCCTTTAGCATAGGCACTAATTAATGTAAATGCCTACCACAATTCAGTCTTAAAAAAACAACATATTGTTATACAAATGGAACAAAACATGCAGAATGTTACATCCCAGCAATTTATTACTTCAAGCAAATTGAGTGAAAAGCAAACTTAGATCGGTCTATACTGAATCTCAATTTATTCCTGGAACTCGCATTCAAATGTATTCATGCAAAGATTGATTGCTCTTGATTGCTTTCTTGATTACGATCCCGTCAGTCCATGGGATTGCATGCAGAGTTATTTGTTGGACATTGGGTGTGACAAACTATATATTTGTCTTGCAGATAGCTCAATCAGGCTCAAGTAAGATGCCACATTTTGCCTCAGGCAAGCCAAAGAAAAGCCTTGCTCAACGCATTACAAAAGAACTACATGCGCCAATCAGCTGTCTTGCCTTCTGCAGCACAGCATGGCTCAGCGTTCTGCCCCTTTCCATGCCAGCAGCACCAGTTGAACATTACTCACTGCAGCCCCTCTCCAGGCAAATATGCATTTAGAAATTGCCTCCACATCCAAAGCTAAAGGCACGTGGGTATGCATTCATACTCATAATTACAGTGATGTGCTTCTGTCCACATGGTGACCTGATGACATCACATAAACCTTCACATTTTTTAATAAAACAGAAGCAATCCAGAGTCACTTCATGACCTTTTGTTCCCATCCAGCTAATCAAACGTTCTCTCTCTTATATAGAAAATATTTTTCTGTGAATGGAATAATTACTGACGGCAAATTGGAACTGCCAGCAAAAAGGTGAATGAAACTCAAAATGAAAGCTCTTTGAGACTGCGCCTACTTGCCTCTTCAAAATGCCCTTTGCTGAACTTAGGATGCTGGCCTTGTCATCAGAATTCAAAATGATTTAGTGTTTTCCACCCATAACTCATCTTTATTGAGTTCTGGTAACATCACTAACAGTGCATCAGTTGTTAACATGGAATAAATACACATCCTCTTGAGGCTGCAGGCTCCAGTTCCTCAATCAAAAATACTATTTTAAAACATACTTTTGCACTACTAATTTTACGTTATCTCACTGTGATACTTTCAATGTGTTTTTATTTTGTTATTTTTCATTCAACCTTTATTTAGGCAGGTTAATCTCATTGAGCCTCGAGAACTCAATCAGGTTGATTGATTGATAAATCAATGTTATTGATGCATGAATCTTGTAAGAATTGTTGCTGACAGCTGTCAAAAGGCGAAGGCCGACAGTTATGTTTTTTGCTCATATCTGTGTTTGAATATGTTCATGTTCCTGCCCCATCAAAATATTTTATGAAACACAGAAAAAAAAACAGGATTGAAACTTTCAGAAATTGTTTCTTAGATCTACATTTAATACATTTTTGGAGGCATAATCTATAATGTACGCTACAACCACATACCGAAACACTAAAACGGCAATGAGTCGGGTGATTTTGCAGCTATTGTGTTAAGATTTTAATGTAGTAGGAGCTGAGAGTCATTCACAAGATAAAATCTAACATGTAATTTTGCATGAGCTTGTGCATAATCAGAATCATAATCAGCTTGATTGCACAGAAGCACAACAAAGTTACATTTCAGAACAGCCTATCCAAAGAAAACCAACCAACCAAACAAACATCCAACAGAAGGGGTAGATGGAGTGTCTGAGGCTGCAGCCTCACTGAGAAGTGCTTCATTTTTCATTAGAGAAAGAGGAACACAAAGGAAGAGGAGGTAAAAGAAAATCATATCTCTGCAAAACCCTGCAAAACATTAAAAAAATAAAATCAGCACAAAAAGCAGAGCAGTAGGGGAAAAGCGTCCACCTTCGCTGAGAGCTAGAAGGGAAAAAGAAATGAACATTATTTTCAAGGTTTTACCTAAATTGTTAAAACTCTTTCACTTCTTATCTTAAGATGATCTCAGTCTCTTCAGCGGCTTCGGATGTTGTCAGTCCATTAAATGGACGTTATTAGTTGTTATCATTACCATTCGTATGGGTCAAACTGTCCCTCCTGTACCTCCTAACAGGTGCAAAATTACGTTATTATCATGATTTTCACTGTTAACAGGCAGAGTGTGACGTGTGCAAACCAGGAAGTGTGGGTTTTTTTTTTCGGCTGACGTCAC
>JARVGV010000412.1:21927736-21938790 GCA_031762435.1 Hypsolebias longignatus | reverse complement strand
TAGATAGATAGATAGATAGATAGATAGATAGATAGATAGATAGATAGATAGATAGATAGATAGATAGATAGATAATTCCATTTTAAAACAGCTGAAGGAAACCATGTTAAGCCAAAACATTGTGTGTTGTGATTGACTGTTACCTACTGCCCCATCAAATTTTATTTCAGTAGCTGTAAAATTCATTGCAGTTTGTTTTATCTAGACTGAGGTTGATTTGCTGTTGCAGCCAGCTTGAACAGGGTTTACTTCAAAATGCATTCAGATGTAGATGTCAATCCAGTGAAAGCTTTCTGCATCATTCAGCTCCGTTCAGTGATTCTTGAGATTTAAGAAAATCAGTGCAGAAAAACAAACGTGAACTCAAATGCAGAAACAAATGTAAAAACATTATCACTCTGTCTTCACCTTTGGCAGCAGGTGGTAAATACATGTATGTCAAAACAGAGAGGCTCACTGGGGTTTAAGCATTATGGAATATATGTGCTTTGATTGCGATGATGATAGTGAAATCGCTGTGGAACAGAGTTAATTGAATAACGAGTTGGGTTTCTGTTAAGTAGCCTCTTCTATGGGCCAGCTATGCGAGTTTTTGTAATGTATTATTTTTAAAAGAGCCTGCAGCTTATTGGTATTCTGAACTGGAAAATAAATGACACAACCTGTGCTGCCCATATCTGCCCCCAATCCCCACTTCTACCCCACCCCCCATTGATAAATGCTCCTTTAAGTAAAAACACAACCTGTCACCTGTAGCGATTCTCTTTGACCAGAGTCAAGAAAGCTAAACCCTAAAAACCAAAGCAACAACAACAAAAATAAATAAATAAAGATTAGAGGAGTCAGTTTTCTGTGTTTATTTTTCAACACACACAGACATTTTAAAATTAAAGACCTATAATTCCTGGATATAATGCACGTCACCCTCAGCCTTTCATGCCAGAGTTTTTAGAATAAGCTCATCATACATTGAGAGGTTACAGAGTTGTAGGTGTTTAGTTGAAAATAGTGTGTGCAATTAAGGTCATGTAACGTTGTGAGATGTATTTCTCGGAGTACTTTGTATATTTTGAATTACTCTTAGCTATTGCCACATCATATTATAGCACAAAATCTGTAAAACCAAACAAATATGGTATTTGTGTTTTCCATGGTCAGTTCAGTTGGCTATTGAAGTCATTTTGAACTGGCTCTATAAGTTAATCAGTTGTAACTGCACATGTATTACTTACATTATGCAACTCATTAAACTAGAGTAAATCTTTAAAGGCAATATTTTAAATAAAATGATTGCACAATGTGTAGATGCTTAAAATATATGCATGTTGAAGACCAGTTTCAGCTACATTAACACCAGGTTTTAACTTAATTCCTCCTAAATCAATAGAGGTAAAGACATATTTTGTGGTCTGTATGCTCAGTAGGTTGTGGCAGCAATCTTGAAATGAACTCACTCAAAAGTTGTTCTTGTACATTCATTGATTATTTTCCAGATGTTTCATTCAAATACAGTATATTCATTGCCTTTGACATCATGTGATGACTTAGGAATGCACAATATATGAGACGTGGTGGTGCACCAATAAAATGCATATTTCTGTCTCAGACCCAGAACTTGCTGTATCCACTTATATTTAGGTGCATAATACAAGGCAGTGATATATTACCTGAAAAAAGCATCAATGTCATCCCAGAAAAAATCAGTTCCCCCGTTATTGCTCTGTTTGATTTAGCAGCATGTCGAATGTCTCCACTTCTGCTGCCCTGACTGGTATGGTGCACACCCCTGTAGTTTCACAGGAAGAAAACAGGACACGAGCAGATGAGGTGAGTAGGGAAATGGAGCAGGAGAGAAAAGTGTGAGAATCATAGAAAAATCAATGGCAGCAGTTACTCCTACCTTCCTCTGATGTTGCTTTTGCCACCATTGCTGTATTATAGTGTGCCACCTAGAACAGTGTCTGCTTGAATGTACAATAAGCATGAAGCTATAATCAAAAGGACTACAGCTGCCAAGATGAATAAAACTGAAATTGAGTCATTGCATGGGGCCAGAGTTGACTGAGTTGAATGGTCATGCACTCCTTTTTCTTCTGCTGCTTTAGTCCTTCTTCTTTTTAGCTCTTAGAAACAGAGGCCACTGATGAAACTGGTAAATAACTTTGAGGAAAATACAAACAAAGCATGACTCGTTTTGTCATAGATAAATCTTCTATTAATATTCCTGAGTCAGAAAGCCAAGAGAAAACTGCAAAAATCACCCAAGAGTGCACTGCTGGTTGCTTGAGTTTCATTATTGATTTGATCCATGATTGTGCTTTATATCTATTCTGT
Source organism: Hypsolebias longignatus (assembly GCA_031762435.1). NCBI lineage: Eukaryota > Metazoa > Chordata > Actinopteri > Cyprinodontiformes > Rivulidae > Hypsolebias > Hypsolebias longignatus. The sequence goes on along the minus strand of JARVGV010000412.1, from coordinate 21,936,456 downwards.
TCATATGCTACCACATATGTTTCCAAGTGTACACCATGTGCATATTATTATGTCTAACAACCATCAGTTTAACTATGTTTGTAAGCTGTGTGAGTGCTCTAACATCTTGTTTGTGGAAAAGTAAAAAAGCTTCAGTACCAACAGTTCAGGTGAGACTATTTTTCATTGAGCCAACCTACATAAGTCCATGTTTAAAGAGAATTTCCGTTTTATATTTATTTATTTAATTATTTACTATTCATTTTATAAAAATAAATACACAACAAACACATGTATCGTGTAAAATAAAATATACAATACAAAATGAAAGGCAGCAGAAAGAAGAAAAAATCTTACTATATCCGCCCCTTTTCAAAACAATCAATTCAAACAATCATTATAATTTCCGTTTCCAAGATGCGACACTCCACAGGGAGCAAGTTCAAACACATTCCTAGAGTAAGAGCTGCTTTAAGTTATCTGTGTTTACTGTGACTGTTAATCAGTGAGAGACTTGATTATAGATCGACATACAGACAGACTGGGACAGTCAAACTTAATTTTGTGAAGTCAGAGTGTACAGGTTGCTCCATCCATTGAGGAAACATTACAGAGCTTATGGTTGTTATTGATCTTTGTAATGTAACTGTTGCTGTCAGCGTTGCTGAGTTATTATGCAATAAAAGCGAGGCACCATATGCTTTCTAAGTGAATCCAAAATGCTGAGTCTGGATTATTTTGTCTGATAGGCATGTGGAACGTCGGAAGCTTGTTTAGTTTACCGTCTTTGCCTTTTGATATTAAAACTCTTTGCATGTTAACATAATAAACAATATGTCATTCCACAAAGAGGGCGATATTAACCCAAAACATTCCTTGAAATATCACTAACATATGCGCAAACAAACAGGCTTTGTGGAAGCACATTTATCTCACACTTTAAACAACCTTGATGAACGTCTAATTTGCTTTCATGGGTACAAACAACAACAACTATTTTGTAAATGTACAATCTTCACACAGATGGACTGCCACAGCTTACTATCCACCCACCTAACAAGTTGTTGTTTACTGTAGCAGCTGGAAATAAACTCCCAAATTGTAATTTAGGATAGTTCGCAACAAACATCTGGTTAATGTAACCATTTTTTACATTATCTAATCAAATTGAAGGAACGTTTATCTTCTGCTGCCTTTAATGACATTATTTTATATCCCTAAGGTTGATAGAGTTCTAGCCATTTTAATCAAAGGTTGAAAACAATATATTTATGTAATGTCATGCAATATTGCAAGATGTGCCACTCATTGCATTGTGAATGATTCTCAGCTGCTGCCTCATCAAATTTTAGTTCAGTGTCAATGCAAATTGGATGGACTCCAAATAAATAAAGTCTAAGTTTTGAGCAAAGAACTTGTGTGAGCTCTCAGCATTCACATAATGTGTTGAGGAACAGTATTTAGCAGCAACTACTTCAATTTTAGGCTAATTGCTGTAAAATTATTTGTGTTATAACCACTTATGGGTTTGTAAAATCAGCTGGCTGTGGCAGCCATTTTAAATTGAAGGATTCATGGTTCTTTATTTGTCATGCACACCACATGCGGTGCATGCGGTGGAACAAAATTGTGTACACAGGGTTCCAGTTACATCCAACCAAAGTATAAAATGTAAAAGAAAACAGTAAATCTGATTACAGAAAGACTCACAAACACATGTAAACAGACATGGACAAAACCATTAGTGCCTGACTGACTCGTGACACATCCTAATTTACCTGACGGGATCTTTCCTAAAAGAAGTTTAAGGCAATTTGTTGTTCCAAACAGCAAGTCCTTGCTTGGATCAGGGAAACATGAACAACATAGAGAGGCCACAGTCTGGTAGATTTTTGAGGAAAGTGATGCTACAAAGAAACGCATCGACACACCTGCCCATCCATTTCTTCCATTCAGTGTCTATGTGCAGGCTTTCCTTAGTTCTGCTCCTTTTTGACTTTCCTACAGAACATGGAAGGAACAGATGTACCCATGTTGTGCTAAACAGGATAAAAAGATGATGCATAAAGCAAGAGTAAAGAAGCATGAGGCAACCAAAGTCCACATCGCCCACAGCAAGAGAAATCAGCAGCTATTTGTTGTAGACATTTTTCTCTACTGCTTTTTTCCTGCTCCATTGAAGCTGCGGCAGCTTCCTGTTTTTTTTTGTTTTTTTTTTTGTTTTTCTCATGCATTCTGTTTATTTTATTTATTTTTTCTGTTTCTCCTGGAGAAGTCTGCCTGTGCTGTGAAGTTCCTGAGCATCACAAGATTTCACTTTCCACTGCCACACTCCAGAGAGTGAGTGCAAATGGGTGTGAGGGAGTGTCGGCGCCAGTGAGTGCAGCATGTACACGGAGGTGCAACCATCTCCCAAGAAAATATAGAAGTAAAGCTTTGATGTAGGTATGCCAAAAAAAAAAGAGGGTCAGGTTTTCTCCATTAGAGATTTCAAGAAAGATGTTTTCTTTTTTTCTTGCTAATAACTTGAAGCACACATCTTCACTTCTTTCCCTGTAGAGCAGGAGACCTCTAGCAAGAAAATAGGCGCCAGAGATGATGTGATCCTGAAATCTAAAATGAACTTGAAAGGGAGAAGAAAGGAGAATGCACTATTCATTACCTCTGAGATGTTTTAGCGCTCAGACCAGTAAAATGTGGGACGTATAAAGAAAGGTACTAAAACGCTCCTGAAAGTGATGAGGGTCTTGTGTCTTCTCTTAAAGTAGCTGTAGCTGGCAGACCTCATCTCTGACAGAGGCTGTTGTTAGCTGGCAGTTCTCTCTCAACTTTATTTTCCAGCAGTCATTTAAACTGACAGCTACAAGCAAATGTAATGTGTGTCTCAGGCTGATATCTCCCAGTTTGTGACATTCGTTCTACAGTGTTATTATGAGTTTAGGGGAGGGAGGCCAAGATAAAGAGCTTGACACTAGTGGGATAAAGGAACGGTTTTACATAATTAAGCAGATAGAAGTGATTACAGCAGCTTATCCATAGAGCACAAACTGCACATACTCTGTCTCATTATGAAGTCAAAGACTCCAAACTGTCGCTGATGGCTTAATTACAGTTTCACCGTGGGAAAAAAAAAAAATGCTAGAGCCATTACAGCAATTCACAAACCTTTTCTTGATCACAGTCATCAGAAGAGGTGCTTTCTTTCCTCCCTAATTTTTGTATTATCTTTCTACTCCTTTCTAGTATTATGCTTACGCTGCTGTCTTCTGCTTCTGACAAAACACGGATCCATCGTTTGCTTCCGCTGTGACCGTCGTAGCAAAAGGAAAGGGAGCGAAACACGCATGTTCCTATGAAATTGCTTGTCTATGCCCCCCAGTCTTCAAATGCTCACTCGGGTCTCTTGCAGGGCTTTAACTTGTGTAGTCATTAGAAGCTTAGGTTGTCCCTCCGGCCTCCACAAGCTGCACAGAGGTGGGCCAGCCAGCACCTAAATGTGGACTCAGCAGTTCTTGGAAGTTAGTGTCAGGGGCCAGGCAGAAGGGTTTTTATTCTCCAGTCTGCTTCTGCATTATTGAATCATGTGACTGCCTAAAGCCGGAAACTGGACACATCTGAGAGGCAGTGTGCAGATTGGTTAAATTAATATTATTTTTAGTGGAGTTGGGTTGAACGAGAGGAGAGAAAGGACACTGGCACGACTGGGTCATTTAGAAAGAACAGTGCTTTCTTTGTGTCCAAGTTGTTTATCTCTTTGAGGCACTCAGTTATATGTTGGCACATACATTTAGAAGCCCTGACTGACTGTATATTATGTGCTACACAGTCCTGCACACACACTTGCATGAGCATGTAAAACACACATACAAGCACAAAACAAACAAATCACACATAGCCTGTGCGCCTTCCCCTGAAGGCCTTCATTAGATAAAAGGAAAACAGCTCTTTCCAGAGCTGCGGTGCAATTATTCAGCGTAGTCAAGCATGTCTCTGTGTGACAAAGCAAATTGCTTTTTTTCAGTTTGCCGTTCCCGATACAGATAGAGCTTTCAAAATCTAAGGGGAAGCCGCGCACCACTGCTCCCAATGCTGCGAGAGATACCAACAGTTATTTAGGCCCACTGTGTGCGCCTGTGTTTATTCATCAGAGGGCTTTATGCACGCATGTGTGCACGTGTTAGCACTATGAGGGACACTGATGCATGACAGTCAGTATTTCTTATTGCAGTTTTTTTTTAAACATGGCTTGATTGATGGAAGACTAGAGTGTCTTGGTGTATGATCTGAATAAAAGAGCTTCATGAAGCGCACCTTCTTGTTTTACTGTCGTAAAAGCAGACTGGTAAATGATACTCCTTTATGCTTCACAGCAGGATATTATGGGAAAGATACTAGACGTTCAAACCAGCTGTCTTTGAAGCACTATTCTGTCAATTCAATTTCAAATTACTGGATAATTTTGACAATTCTAGATTTTTTTTCTAATGACTGAACTATGACAGGTTAAAAAAAAAAAAAAGAAAAGAAAATCTTATGTGACCGATAAAGCATTTCTCCATTAAAGCTAAGAAAACATCATTACATTTAACATGGGTTCAACCGTTGAAGTTAAGTTGTGAAAATGATGACCGAGGGCGTTTGTGTGAAAGTGGTCCGAGAAATACGCAGCCACACGCTCAGGACTGGCAGATGATTATTTCTCCCTTCATGTTAAACTGAGTGAGAGAGCTGTTCTCAGCCACTGAGTCCTTATTTATCTTATCTCTGCACCCTCCACCAGCCTCCCAATCAATAACCAGGGACCTGGAGCAAGACAGGGAGAGAGAGGCAGTGGGAGAATAAGCACAGGAACAGAGCACAGGCTGGACATTTATCTGTGCTGTCCGCTGCTTTGTGGCCACACAGGGAGACAAATGCTTTTGGGAAGCGTCAGAAATCTTCTATATGATTATTGATTATGTCAATTGATTTTTTTGATAACTTTTTTCTGAATAATGTTGACATTTTTTTTTATTTGTGAGCCGTAACACTACCTCATAATTGCATAATTTACGATGAAAGAGAAAGCAATGAAAAGTAGGACCTGTTTTTGGAGACAATTTTGTATGAAATGTCACTTAAAGGCCTGTGTAAAGTTTAGGAGTAGCTGCTATGTTGATTATCATCAACACATGCTTAAAACGAAAAAGAAAAAAGTGATTATTATCTGCTGTCCTGCCACCATGAATCCAGTGGAAAGCTTGAAGGAAAAACTACATCCAAATTTCCAGGAATATACTTTCTGGTTAGCTTGTTGCCATAGAGACCTACTGTTGTCATGCCAACAATTTACACAGCATGTAATGAAACAATCACAGGATAAGGTGAGCAGATCTGACCAAAAAAAAAAAAAAAAACATGTTACAACTTTGCTGTGGAGGAACAAGTTGGTGGTTGTTTTAAAAACTTGCAGACACTGCGAGCACAAAGCTCAGACAGGATTTCTTTCTTTAGGGACACTATTACCACATACTGAGATGGTTCGGGACGAAAAGCACAAAAAAGAGGAGAAAGCGAGGCTTGTTGAGGAAGAAGTGACACGATGTGCAAGAGAAAGATATTTGGCAAGAAACCAGCGTTGAAGCTCCACTGAGTTTTTTCATGTCCTTACAAGCAGTCTGAAGATGACACTTCAAAAAAAAAAAAAAAAGATTTATGCCAGTCAGGGCTGTCCATATGTGCCTGGAATATCTGATCAAAATCCACTGATGTAGCTTTATGCCTGCTGGCTGTGGGGGGGGGGGGGGGGGGGGTTGGGGTAAGGCGAGAAGAGGGAGCGAGAGAGAATCACAAGTACACAAAGAAAAACAGTAGCTGGGATGAAAGAGACAACAAAGAGCAAAAGAGAAAGACAAAAAAAAAAGGAAGATTTGACATTGACTGACAAAAGATTGTTAGACGCTAACAAAATTAGAGCAACTGGATGAAAGGCAGATGGAAAAAGAGAGAAACTGAACAGCACTGGGCCCTGTGGAATCCAGTGACCACTCCAATTATTGTCTATTTTCCTCACAAATGGTTGGAGTTATTGTAAGTCAGTCCCGGGGGACCCAGACCGCTCCTCATTTTCTCTGAGATTCAATTCCACTCCATTCTCTTCGTCTTTTACATATAAAACACTTTCTTCAATTATCCCTCCGACATTCATATCTGTATTATTTGACGCCTTCGCCCATTCAGAGTGACTGCTCATTTCGCCCCGCTCTAGTGTGACTAGAATCAATCCCAGGCTCATTCCAAGATGGGCAAAATGACCACGTGTGTGTGTGGGTGTGTGTTCACCCCCATGTGTAACTGTGTTGTGTATGACTGAGCACAAGAGCAAAACTGAAAGAAAAAAAAAAGTCGAACCAGTGATGAGAGGGCAAAATCCTTTAAAAGTTGCATGCAAATGAGATTTTGTAGCCAGTGAGTGTGTTTGGTGCAATGAAGGTGTTTCTACTTTAACCATGCCCTGCTTTCTCTCTTACCGATTATTTATTTGTGATCAAATGTGGCCACAATTTCACAGAGCACGCCTTTCTCCTTCAGCTGATTAGACACACAGGATGATTCCATCAGAGTTTTGTTTGAGGGTGTTTCAGTCTATACAGCCTCGTCAGCTTCTCCTTCTCTCCTTTTTCTCCTGCCTTGTGTGTTTTTAATTACCTAAATATTGCCCAGTGTGCAGATTTGGGCCACAGCTAGATCTCATCAATCAGTCTCTCTGTAAATACCTGGTCCCTGCATCAACTCCCTGCCAGATCCTTAAGCTACTAACACAGTTGGCTAGCCAAATGCATTTATTTATTTATTTTGTGAAGTGCATGCAATTACTTACAGGGTTTCTACTCTTTTTAGACCTATAGCATCAACAAACCTTTTGCCACTCGCAGCAGATTTTGTTGCTGTAATTTATTTGATATCTAGATCAAAAGCGGAAACGTTGCGCTGAAATCAAAACATTTCGCACCGTATTTGTTTTTCTTCACACTCCAGTCAATTTTCTAGCATAAGCCTCTTGTCTCACAAAGTCAGCCAATATGTAAATAAATGTCAGACTTCAGAACAAAAACTGCTCTATCATCTCTGTTGTGGAGCCCTTGAGGAAATGTCAGAAATCTAAAGTTTACTGCAATAGTTGTTAATCCAAGATTGCATAGCAACTTGGAGAATTGTTAGGATGACAGGAAATAAGCAAATTCATAAACCACAATGCTCGTCAGACGTCTCCAATATCCCACAGGCTAAACAAGAATTCCTCCTTAAGCCCGAAGGCTTCCTCAACTCCAGCTTTCAGGGATTATAAACTTGAAAAACCAGGGAAGTGCTAATCTTTGTACATGTTGTCTTGGTCAGCAACCAGCCAAGACTTCTGCCTCAAACTGACACCCAGTTCAAATCTGCTTTGACATAAAGAAAATATAATAAAAGAACTGAAATTTATACAAACATGAAGTATCTGAGTCACTTTTCGTCTGAATTGTTCCTTTATTTCCCAGAAATCGAGATGAAAAAGCCAAACTTCAAAATATTTGCTCTCCATCCAAACTGTTTCAAAGCACTCATAAAGTGACTCTCATTACTTGTGGAGGTACTGCCCTGACCTCAATCTTTTGCACTCTTTGTGCTCTGAGCCTCATTCACAATTTACTCCATGCAGCTCTTTCCATATTCAGAGCGGCCCTTGCTCTGGGGGGACTGCTCACAGGTAAAAGGCACGTTGGTTGTCTGTGGGGAAAAATGTGATCAGTTTTCTTTTGACATCTAGCGTTTGAGACCCAGATGAAGGGGATATGAACTCTGTTTTCAGAGGGTGTTGAAGCGAGGAGTGGGGGGTGTTGAGATCTACAAAGTATGTGGACCTGTACATGTATGTATTTTCATGTCTGTGTGTGCAAACAGAGGGAAAAGGCTGCCGCTCCAGTTTTCTGGCTGACAGACAGTCTCTTGGTTAATGAGCAGCTGTTGGCCATCACTATTCATGAGCCCTGTCACTCACCTCCTCTCTCAAAGCACCAACACCTGAATCCCCCCGCCCCCCTTCGCTCATTAGCGCAGCAGCATAGACACACATCTACATGTAGTCTCGATCGTACCCACTTTCATCCTACAAAGTAACTACCTGCACGTAATAATGTTAAAAATGTGTGAGGATCAGCAGAGGTTGGAGTTTCAGTGGAATTAAAATCGAGACCGTGTGATCTGAGCGTTTCATTCAAGCTGCAAAGTGTCTGATAACTTTGTCTTTGCTTTTTCATCTGGAGCTGCAAAAGGCAAACAGATGGAAGTTTACTAAAAAAAAAAAAAAAAAATAGCTGTTTGATGTGGACATACTGTTTTTGCCCCTGGATTCTGAGTATTTGCAGAAAATAAAACAGCAACATTTAGGCTTTTTATATTGTTTCAAGTTCAAGTTGTGTTTATTTGTCATATGCAAGGTTAACACAAGGTTGACACAGTTTAACAGCACAATGAAATGCTTAGGATGAGAAGAACCAATTTAAGTCGCTAAAAAAATCAAAACCAAAGAACAAACAAAGAAGAAATACTAAAACATGCACTAAGGGTACAAATATAAATTACCAAAAGCGAAAAAGTTATTATAATATTTAAAAGGGCTTAAAAAGAGACAATAAAAAAACAACATGGTAGAATATAACAATGCAAGCAGAATGAATTTGAATGAATAAATATTTCAAGGTAGTAAAATAAGCTAAAAT
>JARVGV010000412.1:21879794-21911917 GCA_031762435.1 Hypsolebias longignatus | reverse complement strand
TTTTATTATCTGTTAAATAAATGGTCGCATTATATTTAATGGATCAAAGATAAAATAAGTCTCATGTACAATTTCTTCACTCTCATTTCATTGTTAAGATCACAGAAGTATGTTTAATCCAAACAGAAGAAGAACCCGTGTATAAATCAATAATTATTGTTTTGAGACTCAAACGAGTGCTGTATAATTATTGAAAAGTGTAAAAGTGAATAAGCTAACCCTTATCTCATTACACAGGCATGTGTTGAAGTGTCCCTGGGCAAGACACAGAACCCCTCACTGGCTCTGATGTGTGTCCCATTGGTGTTTAAAGGTGACCAAAAGCACTGATTAGTCTCTACGGATTCAGATTAGCTTTGTAGAGATATAGTAGAGTGCTGTATGAGTGGATAAATGACACAGGTTGTAGTGTAAAGAGCTTTGAGTATCTTGATAAGATAGAAATGTACTATATAAGTACAGTCCATTTACCATGTAAACATTTTTTATGTCTATTCAAAAAAGACTAATCTCACCCTTCGACCAGGTGGTCCTGGAGGACCGGGCTCTCCAGAGGCTCCTTGTGGTCCCTGCATGAACGGATACATGTTTAAATAAAACATCTTGTTGCACAAAATCAAACATTAAACAAATACTGTTGTAGTAAGGTTTCTATCCCTTGGACTTCAGCCCGTCTTATAAGAGATTGTACACATGTGCTGCAGGTGAAAAATACAATTATTTAAATATATGTATATCTCTGCTTACTGCTTTCCCAAGTTCTCCACTGTCTCCTTTAGGTCCAGGTGTGCCGTCGATTCCCTGGTTGAAGAAATTATTGCAGGATTATTTTTAAGGGTTAATGGTAGATTAGATAAATATTAAATAAATGAACCTTACATTGGCACCTGGTTCTCCAGGAGGCCCTAAATCTCCAGGAAATCCAATGGGACCCTGCGAGGAAAAAAATGAGTTAAAACAATCCTAAATGGCATTTAAAGCCTAAATGGCTTGAAAACAAGATATTGTCATTAATTTTATTCACAAGGTTGCCCTTAGGTCCATCTTCTCCTGGAGAACCTCTGGTCCCAGGAGGTCCAGCTGTTCCAGGGGGGCCAGAGTCACCCTTCTCCCCTACGTCACCTTTAGCCCCCTGGAGCACAAGCAAATATAAATAGTCATGATGGAGAAGAGTAAACGACAAGCAGTACAAATAGATGAACCAAGACAACGTTACTCACAGGAGGACCAGGCTCTCCAACTGTTCCAGGGTCTCCCGCTTCTCCATCCTCACCCTGACAGACAGGAAACGTTTGATGGTATGAAACACGTGCACGCTGAAGCTCCAAGACTCATCATTGTACTGAATATGCACAGAGACATGATTTGCTGACCTTCTCTCCAACAAGTCCAGGCTGCCCAACTCCACCAGACGAACCAGGTGGGCCCTGTGTCAGAGGAGGAGAGAGAGAAAGGCTTTAACTAAAACAAGGGCAGGTTTTAAATATTCATTTACTTTCCAAAAATCTGATTCTGCAGTATTTTTATTTGCTTGCCAACAGCTTGGCTCACAAAACGCTGAAAGTGGAACAAAATGATCTCATTAGAAGGAATTATTGCTTCAGTCCTGGGTGAGGGTATTGTCTACATCACGGATGGGTTGACTCCGTTTTCTGTATTTTAGTCAGGTTGCCTGTTTGTGCATGTGCATTTATATATTTGTTGATCCATGTACTGTACCTTGATGTTGAACCGTGTACCTTGAGATGAAATTGGGTAAACCCTATTTTAGAAGAATGCAGGTACAGGGTAGATTAACAATTCCCGCTGTGAACTGCTTTTTCACGTCTAAGCCATTTTGTTGTTTTCCTCTGTTCTTGGTATCTATCTATTTATAGATTCAACCATCACTGCAGTGCTATATGTCTATACTTCCCGTGATGAAGAGCTAGCGTGAGGCTCAAGCTTTCTGCAGCTGACTGCTGAATAATTGAGCAATATGAGAGGCTGCAGAGGGACAGCCATTACCAGAGGTAAATATAACTGCCTCTCTGGGATAATAGTCCAATACTTCTAAATGATTCATGGAGCAGTAAATATAACTCTTTCACAGGGATTACATTCTAATACTAATTAATAATTCACATTTCAAAAGCAGAGGAAGGCCTATGGCAATGCATGCTCAAGGAGGTTGAAAATATAAATTAGTAGTAAATTAAACAAGCAGTTGTGCAGATATCTGGTTAACATTGTTGTGTGAATGTTTATGAAGCATTCACACTATTGTGATCCATTTTTCTTCTGTAAGTTTTTCGGCACAAGTCTCGTCCTGCAGTTCTCAAGCTATTTTAACAAATCATATATCAAAATGTTGAACTGTTCCAGGACCATCCTGATATGACTTTTGGTATTGATGCAACTTTAGCTTTTTGAAATATTTAGCCTTTTCTGCAGATTATTTTTTCTCTCATAGAAAATGAACTGAGCTCATTTTCCATCCTTCATATCTTTGGACAACCTTTTACTGCTCCTTTCACATTTTGTTCTGGTTCAGCTTCTTTCATCTTCCTTGTGCAAATTTAAACATCTTTCAGGTATTTTCAGCTAATTTCAGCTTTTTCTGCTATCTCAGCTGTTTTACGCTAATTTAAACTTTTCAGCCTAATTTAGCACAAATATGCTCTCTCCACTTCATTCTTGTAATTTCAGCTTCTTTTTGTCTTTTTTTTTAACTACTTTTAAGCTCTTTTTAAAATATAATTTCAGCTTTTTTCAAACTGTGTCTGCTTTCTGTGCTCATTTCTGCTTCTTTCAGCCTAATTGGACAAACCTTTCTTCAGCTAATTTGGGCTTGTTCTAACTTTTCAGCTACCTTTAATTTTTTTTAAAAAAAATTGTTTTTTTTTTTGCTAATTTCAACTGCTTTCAGATAAATTCAATGTTTTTCTTGTTAAATCATGCTTCTATCAACCAAATTAAATTATTTCTGATAATTTCAGCTTGTGATGCGCCTTTCAGTTTTTTCTACTAGTTCCAGCCTTTTCTGCTATTTTGGCTACTAGCTGTTTTATGCTAATTTTAGCCTTTTCATCTAATTCCACTTTTATTTTTTATTTTTATTATTTATTTTTTAGCTCATTTCAGCTCTTTCCATTTACTTCTGGCAGTTTAAGCTTCTTTTGACCTTTTCAGCTTTTTAGATTTTATTTTATTTTGCTAATTTAAGCTTTCTTTAGCTGTTTTCCTAATTTTTTGCTCATTTCTGCTTACTTAAACCTAATTCAGCAAATATGTGGTCGTTTGATTTCTTCTGCTAATTTAGGCTTGTTCTTTCATTTCAGCTATATTTCATCATTTTTTTTTCGGCTGATTTCAGCTGGGGGTTTTTTCAGCAAGTTCTTTGACAATAAGCATTCACAATGCATTTGCGCAGGAAATGCAATTTCTCTAGTTTTAATTAGGAGTGTTCTTATGGAATTTTAAAGGACTGCATAGCATTACCTAAAAAACATTACTACTAGGCTCCTCCATGATCTGCACCTTTTCAAAACTGATTTTTAGATGCGTTTGAAATAGAAAAGTTTACTAAATGAGTGACCTAGCATTAATTATTTACATTTGATTAACAAATCAGAAAAATAAATAAAACACAGTTTGAAACTTCAATAATCTGCTTAAAGGTGCACAGATATTAGGTTAAATCTCAGGCTGACATTAAGCAAAATTATGCACATTTATCTGTTGTGAGAGATAGTTTTAATACATGGAAATTATAATTATGCAGCAATGTATTACCAAATAGAATGATGCATGTTGGTGCATTTATTAGTCCAACTACCAGAATACAAATTATACCACTGAAACACTTATGTGACGAATAATATCTTTAACCAAACATTTGCGTTTGTGCTGTGAACATGCATAAGATAAACATGTTAATATAAACAATAGTAAAACACAAGATGATTTTCATATTTATGAGTACATGGGGGTTCTGTTTGCTTTTCATATAATGAAGCTGTGACACCAGCAACACCATCATTTTATTCCTAATGTTGGATAGTTAAAAAATGTACAAGTTGCATTGTACCTCAGCACCAGTGGGTCCCTGAGGGCCTCGTGGGCCATGCTGTCCTGGAGGTCCCTGAGAAAAAAGAAATTACATAATTTTTATTATTATAACATAAAACATTTAGAATTTCAAAATGAATGTGAGTTGGTTCAAAATGAAATAAAAGTTTGATGTCAGCCAACGCTAGATTGCTTATGCAGAGGCCCTATTACCAATGATTATTATTACACTGACATGATGAAGATGCTCAGACAGGTCATTACCTTCAATATGACACAAATTCTGACTCCTTCTTTTCACCTCCCACTGCCTCTCTTATTAACAATTATTAATAAGAAATCTCTGGCCTGTGATATGCACAAGCATACTCTCTCAGCCAGAGATGACATGTGATTTGACTCGTCGCCTATGCAGCTTGAGAGCACCAAGCAATTAATCCTAACGGTGCTTGGCTTCGGTTTCAGTTGAGTTGCTGTTGAGCCATGTTGTGAATCACTCTGACGTCTTGCAGGGAACTTTGTGCTGCAGAGACACTGAAACAGAGCGACAGACAAAACTGCCCAGAGGGAGATTGTGTGGAACTGGAAGAAGCATGCCCTTCTGCAGAGACACTTCAGCGTTAGAGGGGAGAACTCTGTGATCCGCAACACTGACGCATGCATAAAACTTTCCCACTGTGTCCTGAGCATCTCTCCTCTCTTCCGCCTTTTGTTTTGGCTCAGTTTTGATGCATTCGCTTCCTAATCTGACTGGGAAGAAGGGGGAGCTATTGTGGAGCTTGTTGAGCATGCGTTCATGGCTGAGAGCGTTGTGAGATGACTGTCACAAAGAAGGGTGCTCATTAGAGCGCCATGGCTGAGGCTAATCTGATTAGCAGCTGTCACACCGTCTTCCTGTTCACAATGAGTGCCCCGCCTCTTCCTTCCACTTCACTGCTTCACTATCTCCTTTCTGTCACTACTTTTAAAAAAAATCTGTTTCCTTCCTTCCGCACTCAGAGCTATCATGTTTATTCTCTGGGCTCGTCGTTTTTGCACGTGAAATTGTGGATTTTTACAACTCATGAGCCACAAAGATCGATCTTGCGTGGTTAAAAATGTGCTGACCTTATTGAAGGTTTAAATGTCCATGGCAGGTTTTTGCTTCTCTATAATAAGATAAGAGAAATAGAACTAAAAGAATGGCCTTGCCACAAAAACAAAAAAAAAAAAGGTCTACCGGTACATTTATAATGGAGTAGAAATGGCATCTTCAAAACTTCAATGTCATAAAATTAATCAAGTGTCATCCATGCAATTATGTTGCCTTCAACAATTTATTTCTTAATTTGTCTTTAATGTTGCCGACTTCCTGGCATGATGTGCTGGGATTTATTACACGGAGTAAAACCGCAATTACTATTATTAGTTACACCTGAGATTTTTCTGTTATGACAAATTAAATTGTTTGCTTGGAGAAAAAAAAATCACTGAAAATGTTAATTTAAAGTGTTCTGTGTTACATTAATAAAGTAGGAAGTCAGCTCTAAGCACAGGTTGGAGACAGAAAAGCATTTTCCATTGAACAGGTAAAACCTTGGAGCTGAACAACACTGAGACTAATCACTGACTGGAGCAAACTCAGCTCCTTCTTTAGAGACCACTGGAGACTGGGAGCAGTTAATGTTAATGATTACCAGCAGAAGAAAATGTTGTTTCATAAGTTTGACACAATCAGCGCAGCTGTCGCTAATTAACTTAATGCGTAGTATTAATCAAAGTTTAACAAGCTCAGGTGGAATGGCTGTGCTACAGTTCACAGACTCTTTGTACTTTTACAGTGCAGGCAGTAAGAAGCAAACTGGGATTAATGGTTCAAACTTCTGTTGTAGCCCTGGGTTTGTTGCAAAGGTGGTTCACTTTTTATTGGGATGTTTGAAGATGGTGAATCAAGTTTTAAAAAAATCAATTGTGTTCCTGGGCAGGCTATGTTCCAGATGAGCAAACAGAAAATACTGCAACATGACCTGCTGACCAATTACTAGAAGGGGAGTAACAAACAAGCGCGTGAAAAATCTTGTTGTGCTCCTGTCTCAACCTTTTGGCTTTCGTTTACAAGCCTCCAAATAAAATCCATAAAGATTGTCAGCAAAATTGAGCTTCTTATCAATAACAATGTCTCATTATAGCATAAAGTTCACAGTACACATTTTGAAATTACTGTTCATTTTTTCCCTTGTCATTAAAATTACAGGATAATGAAAATGATTTTTTTGTTGTTGTTTTTGTTCTTGCGTTTTTCTTATGTTTCCACATTAAACTGTATCAATGTACATTTGTGTGCCTCTTTCTAAAAAATTTCAACTGATCAAATAAAGAAACAATGCCCTTTCCATCAAAACAATTTTTATCTTTGAAATTATGCTCATTCACCCTTTTAGTTAAAGTTTTTGTTTGTGTTTAATTGGTTTCAAGATCACCAGGGCTCAGTTTAAAAACTAGCAGTGCCTTGCAATATTTACAGATATACATCACTGAATTGCATTTATGTTTTTGCAGCTTTATAAGTTGTCTGCTTTGCATTGGCTGTCTTGCATGCTTTAGGTTGCTAAATATGTTGTTTTTGTTTGTATCTATGGTTTTGGACCCAGTTTGCTACCAAATCTGATGTTTTATGTCAAAATCTGGTTTGACAGTTGGAGACAAAACTATATAAAAATTAAACACAGTCCCTGCATATCCAAAGTTCAGTCAGATCCTCTGGACGGTTTCTTTTTGGGGAAACGTTTCGTGTTTCATCCAAAATTCTTCTCAAGTCCGAGGAGCTCCAACAAACTCAGTCTTATAAATAGCGCCTTATAGTGGGTCAACCAGTTTGTTCGGTGGTTTCTGGAGTCCGCCCTCTCCCCCACCAACTCATTTGTTTATCGAGCATGAATCAGGATGATTTCAACCACCTTTGGCCATGACTGCCTCAAACGAGTCGGCAGGGGAAAGGGCGGACTCCAGAAACCACCGAACACCATCAAACTGGTCGACCCACTATGAGACGGTGCTATTTATGAGATTTAGTTTGTTGTGGCTCCTCGGACAGAAGAAGTCTTTCACCGAAAAGAAACAGTCCAGAGAACCTGACTTTTGTTGGATTTTTCTACCTGGATTATTGAGCATGAGTAAGAAATTCCTACACAACTTTTACTGTACTATTGTTTGTTTGTTTGTTTGTTACATTGGGAGTTCTGGTGTGCAAGAACAAACATATTTCAATTAGTACCATGAAGCTCAGAGGGGGAACAAACTGAGCTGAGTTGAATTATCTGAAAACTTAGTGGCTTGTTCAACGTGAGAAGATTGCTTGGCAGTGCTCACCATCAAACCAACATGACCGCTTTCTCCTTTTTCTCCTGGTGGTCCTGGCATTCCCTACACAATGACAAACATGAGGAGGAAATGGAGGTTTAAGTAGGATAACATGGCACTATGATCAATGGAGCTGAGAGCAGATTTTACCTGTAGACCAGAGGGACCAGTTGGCCCCTTAAACCCCCTAGGTCCTTCATCACCTTTTGCTCCATGCACACCCATTTGTCCACGAGGACCTGGCTCACCATCTGTACCCTGAAATATGCATAGATTTTTTTAACACTGCAAAAATATATATATTTAATACTGTATATATATTTTGTATGTTTTATATTCTGAGGAATGCTTCATACAGATGCTCCTGGTTGGCCCACAGACCCTTGAATACCAACAGGTCCTGATGGTCCCTATAAAAACAAATGAACAGTTGTATTCATCTTTACTGAGGCAAGAATCATTGACATTTATGGAAATACTGAATCAAATATCCCAGCATGCATCGGGACAAATATCCCAGCCTTTTCTTGATTGGAATTGAATGCAGCAGGATCTGGTTTATGGGAGCTATGGTGTATTTTTGGAAGCCATGTCTGCACAGTAGGGATGTGAAACTTTAAGTTCTGCCTACTCCCTCACACACAATGATGGCGTTGACTTTTTTAAAACTTGAAATACAGCTAAACATAGAAGAATCAACAAAGAGCATTAAGGTATAACCTACGGGAATCAGCAAGAGTCAACACCTGAAATAAGAGGTGTATTTTTTATTTTAATAACGCCAATGTCCTTGTTTATGTAAAGAACTGGTGTGGGTTAAACCCTGGGCTGGCTTCAAGTTTTGTGTTCCTGTACAATGTTCAATATTTCCTTAATGTCAATGGTAAGAATATACAATAGTAATATATTTCTTTACATCAGAGAATCCATTGTCCAGAAAACCAGTAATGACCGATAATTGCCCAAAACAACTATAAGATGTTATTCTCAACCTCTGAGTATTCAGTGGTAATGATGTCAAATTGGAAGTATTCACATAAAAATATGTTCTTACAGCTTCTCCTTTGTCTCCTTTGCTGCCTTTCTGGCCGGGTCCTCCTGGCTCGCCCTACAAATTCAAATGAATGAAAATATAAGGGTTCAAGAATCAGCAAGAAACTTAAATTCATATTTTCAGTCTAGTCGTATTGTTCAGTTCAACTACCTTGTCTCCGTCCTCCCCAGGAGGTCCAGGCGATCCTGCAATCCCAGGCAGCCCTGTAGGTCCTGGTTCCCCATCACGCCCAGCTGGACCCACAGCACCCTTCTCTCCCTAATGCACAGATGGGGGAAACAGCACACATCCAGGCACTGCTGCAGCACGACAGATTGATTAATGGGCTTTTATCAATGGGGAAAGTCACTTTCAGGAAATTAAACTTGATCACAATTTTTTTTCTTATTCTCTGTTGTTTTCTGTCTCATAACAACACATTCTAAAATGAGAGCACGTTATTTCAAGCAGCAGAAGGAGGTGAGGGTGCACTATGTGTGTGCTAGTGACAACAGGGAAATTAGCAATTCTCCAAATCTTACTGGCTCGCCTTTCTCTCCAGTAGGCCCAGCAGGACCAGTGCTGCCTGGCCGTCCTGGCTGGCCAATAGCACCAGCTGGCCCAGCGGGACCCCTTTCTCCTGTGGCACCCTGGAAATAGAAGAATATGAGAGGTGAAGCAAGTACATCACATGAATCATACCTTTATTTAAGGCAGTGGTCACAATCACTGGTCGCCATGGAAACAGCCCACTTTTAGAGTCTTAGCGCCCTATGTGACATGAACATAAAGCGGGACATGGTATAGAAAACTACAAAATTAGACTTACAGTAGATCCTGCCACACCAGGTAAGCCTTCTCCTCCCTTTAGACCTGGAGGTCCCTGAAAAAAAACATCACTAGTGCCATCAAATCACACATGCTTTGTATACCATCAAACTTTCTTGATATAAAACACCTGCACAAATTGTGTCTGCTTTATTTAACCTTAATCAAAAGTGTACATTTGAAGATGATCAGTTTTATATAGTAAAAGAAGTCCTGATATCTGTTACCGCTGCACCAGGGGTCCCTCTGCTCCCTCTGAAGCCTTTAAGCCCAGGAGGTCCATTTTTTCCTGTGATTCCTGGCGGACCTGGATCTCCCTAGAATCCACACGAGCGCACACATGTAATTAGATAAACAGCCAGTAGCCAGTGGATAGAAGGACCTTACGCAGTCATAAATCACACAAACCAGCAAGTCACACTAAGCAGGAACATTTATCTTTATGAGCCACAATACACTCAACAGCATGAGGTTTCTTCTGTTATTTATTGGCAAATTAGAGATCAGGATTAGACCCAGGAGATAAGATATTCAGACAGTGCTGAGAGAGTACTTGCACTTTATCTGAGAATATTAATGATGAACACAGGGGATTATGATTCTGACATTAGAATAAAAAAAATCACTCACCTTGGCGCCCTCGTTTCCTGCAGTTCCTGGTAAACCATGCTCACCTGGTGGTCCTGGTGCACCTGGATGACCTCTGTCTCCAGCTGGCCCTGTCTCACCAGTTTTCCCCTGAAAACAAGCCCAGCATGCAACATACACTATGTAACAAATATAAAATATTTCAATTTTGACATGACCTTGGTCAGTCCACTCACCTGTGGTCCAACAACTCCTGGTGGACCAGGAGGTCCATTCTTTCCTTGGAAGCCCTGGAGAAAAAGACAATTGAGTCATCTGACCTTCATTTAAGAGAATTGGAGTGGGTTTGTACAGATATCTTCCTCTCTGCAGCTATTAAAGTATTTTCATTGGATTCAGTGGAATATGTTATTATTTGCTGTGAATGTGCACTCATGGTGAAAAATACAACTTTATTTATTTTATTGTGACATTTTTAAAAAGTGACTCACTGGCTCTCCTCTCTGACCTGGATGGCCTGGCAATCCATCTTTTCCAGGTGGACCCTGAAAACAGCGCTTTTCTTACATAACTGTAACAAACTCAGTTTGACCAATCGTTAACGTAAATGTTAGCAAGACATACTCACATTGGGCCCTTTAGGCCCTGGTTCACCGTGCCCACCCTGTGCTCCTTGAGGACCCTAAAAAAAAAAAGAACTCGGGTTTTTCAGCTTATACTACAAAAGTGTCAGGTTTATTTTTATTTGCACGACTTATTACACAGTAATCAAAAGATTACCTGGTCTCCAGGAGCTCCTGGAGGACCATCTTGACCAGCAGAACCCTACAAGGGAAGGCAAGAAATCCAACTGAACAAAAAACGCCCAAAGAGTTTTATTTATTTGTTTATTTTTTTGCTTCGTTGACAGCCAGCAAAGCTTTCGCTCTCCCAAGTTGGATTTTGTGAGTGTGAATATAAACTGAAGCACCCCCTGCCAGTTGCTTCTGTCTGTGCCAGATGGCCCGTCATCTGAAGTGAAATGCAGCAACCAGTTTCATCTCAGCCGATGCATTCATTCATACTCTATGAGGCAGCCAGGTGTGTTTATGTGTGTGTTTCTGTCACCAAGCTCACCTTTTCTCCAGGCTTTCCAGTTGGTCCCTTTGGTCCTTTTCCTCCCCGGACTCCCTATAAGAGAACAAACAGCTGTCTGGTTAGCATATGTACAAAGAACTGGGAAAATAAATCCAGTGGAGACCTAATAGTCTGGCTTCTTTCCACAAGTTGTAAACTTGCGGTACATAATTAGACACAGTGTTGCTTTGCATATTGCAGGAACATGATGAGTGTCCAGCATACTCACATTAGGACCTCGTTGACCCCCTGGACCTGGCGTACCAGCTGCACCCTGCATTGCAAAGGTCAATAATTATTTATCACTTAGCTACTTTCACTGTTTGTACTGTGTACAACGTGTTGTCGACTAAAATGTCAGCACTGTCTTACCCTTCTTCCTTTCTCTCCCAGCATGCCGGCTACACCAGGGAAGCCAAGTGTTCCCTGCAGATGCAAGTAGAGGTTAATCAGCCTCAGCTCTCCATTTATCACATGACACCCCCAACGTCCCATTAACTTATAATTAACTACTGTATCAATTTAAAGCAATTCCAATCCATGCGCTCAGCACAGCTCTAAATACATCATTCATCAACATGTAATGAATTGATGTCACTAACGAACTATAAATAATTTTGCCTTTTTCGAATATGTCATTTGTCATACTTTATTTTTAAATCAGACAGAAAATAGTCAGGGGAAAAGTTTTGCTGCTTAAAGCTCCAATAAAGGAAATCCCTCTAACTGTGACGGACCAGCAATGCTACATTTACCTTTGGACCTTGTCTTCCTGGGTAACCAGGTAAACCAGGCACGCCAAGTTTGCCCTGCAAAGAGAGCAAAGCAAGAAATAAGTGTGACAAAGTTGAGGAAAACAGAGCAACCATTTGAGTGTTTTTATTTAATTATAAAGTTTCAATAGCGTACACAATAACATAAGCAAACTGTTTTGTCTGTTCTAAATAAGCATAAGATTATTGCCTATTTAACATAAAAATTAAATGGATAAATATTTATAACTGGCAGTTTTTCCATCTATCAGATGTGATCAGGAGTTTCTTTTATGACATCTGAAATATTAGCCTCATATGCATGTTTTTTAAAATCAAAACCTGAATTAGAACTTCTGCTACTTATCATTATTAAAGCAACAGAATAAACAGAAGTTTAAATTATTGTTGTCGTATAACTTTTCCACTAGTCTGATTGTTCTTTCAATGCTCATCTTATTATGAAACATATCTCTACTACTACTACTACTACTACCACTACTACTACTACTACTACTACTACTACCAATAATAATAATAATAATAGTAATAATAATAATAATACTAATAATATACCTTCTCGCCTGCTATTCCAGCTTGTCCTGCATCTCCTACAGGTCCTGATTGACCCTTTAGCCCTTCTGGTCCATCCTCTCCACGAGGACCAGGAACTCCATTATCACCCTAAAGTCAAAAATGAAAAGAAATCAAGGTGACTTTGATTATTTTACATTAAAATTCAAAAACTGAGGGAGTGAGTAGAGATTTTCACCCTGTCTCCTTTGACACCCATGTCACCCTTTGGCCCTGGGAAGCCGTCTTCTCCCTATAATAAGAGGCAAATTCTGACAACTGCTTTGAAATGTCATCATTACAATCTAATTTGTGGAACATACTGGGAGCCAAAGTCCACAGTTTGACAGTAAGTGATGAAATAAAAGCTGTATTCGTTGTTCTCACTTTTTCTCCTTTGCTTCCTTTCAGACCTCTAACTCCATCTGCTCCCTGTAAAATAAAAGATAAAAAGCAACTTTGTAAAAAATCTCAGGAAATTGTTCACTTTTACATTGCCTTGCTTTCCCCTGTAAATACCTAAACATAAAACAGAGTGGTTATGAATGTAGTGAATTTTTGCTGACAAAACTGTTTTGTCGTAGAGACTTTGTTGGCCTTGAAATTAATGTATTACAACTGATTGCCATAAATGCAAGGCTTCACAAATCTTCACAAACTCAAGCCCTGTGCAGAATTCATTTCACTTAGTCAATTAAACTTTATTCAAAATGGACATCTCTGCTACACAAACAGTAACTGACTCTCTCTCAAGCACATCAGATGCTTTCCTTTGCTGTTCTTAAATGTCCTCCTGAGAACCGGGGTGCTCGCTCACCTGTCAACTGTCCGTTATTGACTTGAACAGCTTGTCCATCAAAGGTAGACACAGGGGCAAAATACAGTAGACATGGGAATAAATATATCTGTAAACAACATCTGAGATCACGGTGCATTTATGTCTCACCTTGACTCCACGAATGCCTGGATACCCAACAGGGCCCTGGATGCCAAGTGAACCCTACATTAAAAACATAATGGACATCAAAAGGATAATATTAATTTCAAGCAACAGGGAAATAAAACATAAACAGGCTGAAATAAGCAATGCACCCAGTGACTGTGGTCCATCTTTTAAGGCTGGGCAAAATGCAAAATACTTTGATGAATACATGGCATGAACTTTAATGTCCATCCTTAATGGGAGTGAATGCACTTCTACAGCAGAGTGAAAAAAATAAACTAGAGAAAGTGCACCCATCCTCTGAGAGGGGCAGACTGAATGGGACAGACCGAAATCAGACTGCCTGCTTCGGATCGAACGAGGGGAACACACCGCTGAAAGCTGAAGCCATGGAGCTTTAAGGTCCAACGTAAAACTAACTTCACCGCGGTCCCTGGCTAAACAATTCTTGTGCTCTTTAATGTGGTATTTTTCCAAATGTTTGATTAAGTTTGTTTTACTGTAGGTCGCGACAGAGCTTCCACCTTGCAGTACAGCGCTCTGCAGACATTGCACGTTGATGTTTTGTGTTTCCAGTGTAAAATACTTCCACACGGCGGACATGTTGCGATGAAAAGTTGGTTAGCCGTTAACCACAGTGCTGCTCGGTCCTCAGTATTCACACACGTTTAAGCTCGCTGCAAACTGTGAAATGGATTTCCTGAATGTGAGCAGGGTCTTATTACTCTGGGTTTCATGAAGCACACCTCCGTTCAGGAAATCTATTCCATAGTTTGAAACCAATGTGCATTGCAGCCGGCAGAGAAACATGTGACGTTTCGGCAGACACAGACTTGCATCATGGATCGGAAATTTGCAGGTTGGATTGGAAAAATCCTATATGTAAATTATGCTGGTATCAGAACTCGATACCGGATCGGAGCAGCCCCATCCCTAGTTGTCTCTGGACATGTTCACCACCCTTGCGTCCCCCGCTACCACCATCATGCATGGAATGTTGGCGTCATTATGTGCTTGTGAGTTTTTTTTTCATTATCATGCTGTTAATCTTCAGCCAAAGATTAAGAGCGTGTTAGGAATTGTTTTGGTCTCTAAACCGTATGTGTCATTTTCACCATGTTGTCTGTCCAAACAGGTCTCACTTGTAAATGAGCCTTCGATAAAGGTTGAACGAATGAATGTATTAGCTTTAAAAAAAAATGCTAAAAAGGTAGCTAAAAAGGTAGAACAAGCTTGAATTAGCATTTAAAAATAAAAAATAATTAAAAAGGAAATTATCTGAAAAATACATGAAATCACCAAATTGCTGTAAAGAAGCTGAAATGCTGAAAAGAAGCTGAAGTTACAAGAAGGAAGTGGAGAGAGCTCATCTTTGCTAACTGGACTGAAAAAATCTATGCAAAAAAATGTGGAATTAGCTGAAAACGCATTAGCAGAAAAACTGCTAAATAGTAGATTAAATAATAGAAAATGCTGAAACTTGCAGAAATAAGCTGAGAGGAGCATAACAAGCTGAAATCAGCAGAACACAAACATGTAGAAAGAATCTGAAAGGATCACAAAACAGCTGAAAAAACTGCTAAAATTAGCTGAAAAAAGCTGAAGAAACGTTTACATTTGTACAAGGAAGCTGAAAGAAGCTAAAACAAAACAAAATGTGAAAGGAGCAGTAAAATGTTGTAACAGATCTAAGGATTTGAAGGATGTAAAATGAGCTCAATTCATTTCCAATGAGAAAAAAAATGGCAGAAAAGGCTAAATATTACAAAATCTAAAGGTGCACCAATACCAAAAGTCACAGCTGGATTGTCCTGAAAGAGCTAGACGTATGCAATTTGTTGACATAGCTTGAAAACTGTGGGACGAGAATTGCACCAAAAAAAAAACATAAAATGCATCACAACAGTGTGAATACTTCATCAGCATTCACACACTAAAACAGCTAAACGAAACACGATTCAGCTGCTTTAAAATCTGATCCAAACCCCACTGAGGGGGAGCCTCTGACATGCAGTTACCCACTTGGATGCCTTTTTCTCCTGGGGGGCCCTCTCTTCCTGGGTGACCCTATAGCAACAAAAAACAAACATTACAATGCATGAGACCAGCTACAAATGCACCATTTTCATATCTCTCCCTAACAGAAATTTCTGAATGCAATTAACAAATGAGAAAAGTGTCACAGAGTGAAGAAGCACCTTCAGGTATCATTGTGACACAAAGCTCTGCAGAACAATGTGAAGAGCCCTATGTGAAACTCATACAAATGTGTTGGACTCCACTGAAAAATTAATTCCTTGAGATGAGAAAAGCCTCCATGTAAGAAGATCTGTAGTCCTCATTTTAAATGTCAGTCTGCTTCGGATCAACTCTGGAAATGCCTCAGGTGAAAAAAAAAAAAAAAACTACATAAAATGTAAGTTGGCAAACTCTGTTCATTCAGTTGCATTTAATTAGATTCAGGATTTCACGTGTGAGCAGACAGACGTGTGCGCATGCACCGAAGATATTCAGCATGCTAAACTGTATGGAATCGTGTCTGAATTCGCTTTATTTTTGGATAACGGATGAAGATTTGTTTCACGTGGCATGTTTGAATAAAGATCTGAGTCATGTGTACATTGACACTGAATCACTTGTGCTTGTATATCTGTTGTAACTTACCGGAGGACCATCAACACCTAATAGTCCTTGTATGCCTTGTTTACCCATAGGACCCTGTAGGAGATGGAAGGAGGGAGTAATTTTAAACACTGTTGTATGTATATTTGTAACTAAGCATACATCTGGATGCTGTATATATTTTGTTGTTTTGTTACAGCAGGCACCAGCCTAGGCTGTTTTGTCTGTAATGCCATGTGTGTGTTTGCAGAGTATTGATTTCCTGTCTCCCTTCGTCTTGCCTGAATGCTAGCCAGAAGAGGCTGGTTTATACTGTCTTGCTTGGCTTGCTTCCTCTTGGTGTGTGATGACAGATGTCAACAGGTCACAGCTTTATTTCTCAAATTAAGTAAGAGACATGCCACCTACCTTCTCTCCTGGCAGTCCAATAGGACCCTGAGGACCGGGAAAGCCCTGAACCAAAACAAAGCATCGATCAGATTAAGTGTTACAAGAATGCAAAGTGGCTAGTAGCCCAGATTTTGCTTGGATCTGCAGTATATGTGTTTAAATGAGGCGATTCTGAGTCATAAATGTAACGGGGGTGGTTAGGTGCACTGTTAAAAATGCTAGTAAACAGCAGATATGATTTATGTTGCTTTCCAGGAATTGTCTAATCGGCAGATTGAAAATTAGAAATGTGGTCAAATTAAGAATCTAAATGAGAAACAACTATATAAAAAAACATGAAGATGTGCCTATAACTGTTCAGTTTGCATCATATATTTCAGGACCTGTGCAGCGTAATGAACTGAATAAATCTATTAGCAAAAGGAAGCTTTGTTTCAGTGTATGTACCTGTGCTCCTGGATTTCCTTGTTGACCTGGGGGCCCTATTTCTCCAGATGGGCCCTAAAACCAAAAACAAAGCTGCTAACTCTTTGTACGCATTCTTAATCCCAACCAAATGTCAAATGTCTGATTTTCACTTTCAAAGACTTGACTTTTCACCAAAAGTCTCGTGTCTGTAAATATGTAAGGACATAAACCCCTACATATTTTTATAATTCATAATTAATGACTGACAAATAAGATTTGTACAAAAAGACTGACCAGGTTACCCTTTGACCCTTGAACTCCATCTGTTCCATGAATCCCCTAAAATAATAGGCAGATTAAAAATTGGATTTTAATAAATTATGCTTGGACAGTCCAGAAGCCTTTTTGTTTATCTTTAAAGTCTGAATAATGTTTCAGTGCTTTTGGAGAATCTTTTGAGGACTCTCGATGGTTTTGATCTTTTCATCAAGATGATGTTGACTCACTGCTTGTCCAGGTGCCCCGGGTGGCCCCCTTGGCCCAACTAGACCGCGTGGACCCTGGAGAAGAAAGAAAAAATACAGCACAGAGTCAGCATCTAACCTGCATTCTTGATGAGACTGAATGAGAGTAGACTACTAAACTGTAAATGAAAACAAAGGAGTGGGCGAAAACGAAAAACAGCAAGAGACTGACAGTGTATTTCAGTGCTTGTGCAGGGCTGTTTCTGTGTGGCGTGCGCGCTCACGATGAAGCCTGTGCTAGCCCATCGGTGCGAGTGTGTTTGTGTCAGCTTGTCACTTTGTAGGCTGGCCAAGCCACCTGTTCCAAATCCACAGCTGTGCTCTCCTGGGAGGTGATTGATATGGAAATATAATCATTCAGGCCAAGACTTTTTATCTTTCACCTTGCAGACACTTTCTTCCTCCCGTTTTAACTCCATCTACCTCAACTCGTTCACTCCATGCCAAGTTTCTGTCTGGTGTTTTGTGTGTCCCCGTCCATCTCTGCTTCTCATCACGACTGCTAGCACCTTTCATTTACAATGTTTCTGTGGTTTTATTTATTTATTTATTTTTGTTTTTGTTTTTAACGTGGCTTATAGCAACTCTATTTCCTCAAGCTCTGAGAAGTGTACTTGGAATGACAGAACCCTGCTGAGGTCCAACTTCACCTACTGGGAGTTAGATAGAGAGTGAGTCATAACTGATGAACCAGAATTCACAGCAGATGCACAAAAACAAAAACAAAAAAAAAACAATGACAGCATCTTCGGCTGTGGTTTAAACTTCAGCTTCACTGGAAGCTGGCCAGAATTTAGAGGACTAAGTGAAAATAAACAAATGAAGGCAGAAACTCAAAACTAAAGAGGTATTTTTCTTTCGATTGACTTTTTCTGTCATAATGCAAATGGCTACTGGAGCAGCACCAAGAAAAATGTCTTGTTCGTTTGACTCCGAGTGCAAAAATGATGAATTCCTTTTTCTTGCATGCTTTTCATGAAAAGTATGGTGTGAGGCATCCATGCACAGCACAAATAAATATTGTATTATTCCACATTCGGATACTTACAGGTTCACCTGGTTGCCCTCTTGGTCCGATGGGTCCATCAGATCCCTAAAATACACAGCAGGGAGACAAAATTACAACATGGATCTCCTGGCCTGCTTTGATTCAGCTGCTAGTTGGAGATTCAAAATCTCATATAATTTTTCTATGAAAATCCATCATTAAATAAATGTACTGTAAGACAACCTGCATATATAGACACCATGTTGAGAGAGTTCATAATATTCATATTTTTAAATAAATTGCATCCATTTTGCAAGCTGAGTAAACTCAAGCCAGCACAGCAGTGTTAATAATGCAGGTAGTCATGACTTAATTTCATTAAAGCTTGCTTGGATCTGTGCTCTCTTACAATCTAAATGCTTTATTAAATCAGTTTACTCATCAGAAAATCACTTTTTTTGTAAAGATAAAAAAAAAAAAAAAAATCGTGGTGAAGTGTGTTTTCTGTAGACTTACTTACATGTTGGTGGGGAATAGTGCACTCACCTTTTCTCCTGGCTCTCCAACAGGCCCTAGAGGACCAGGCCTTCCTCTGTCCCCCTACAAGATAAAAGCATTAGCCATAAACATGAAGACTTTTTACAGTGCCTTGCTATGGCAGACGTGTATCAAGCAGATGCTTTTAGTGTACCCTGACGTCACAGAAAGCACAGCAATCATCCTAATCACACTATGCAAATAAACATCTGCTATATGATTAGTAAAGAATTCATGCACGCCATGTTCAGATGTAAACGCCTGAAAGACTGCATAAATACTAAATACAGTGACGATGTCAAATCACTAAATCAAACTCACTATGTGTCCCTTGTTTCCTGGGAGACCTGGCAGACCGTCGAAGCCTCTGTCACCCTGACGCGTTAAAGAGAAACAAGTGCATTAACCTCTGATATACACACATAAACACACACACGGTCACATGTCGTAGTGTGTAAACATTAGCACAGTTGTAGTTAAAGTCTCCCCTGGTAGAGACTCCCATCTGCTCTGAGTGGGTCTTGGAGGAGAAACATTTAGATTAGCTGTAGGTCTGTTAAAATGTTGCTTTGGCTGATAAAGACTGTTCAGTCAGAACCAGCACCAGGGGGGACTCTGATTTGGTTAGTAAGATCTTTCTATAGCTGTTACACGTTGAATTGCCTTGTTGTCAATACCATGTAATAAGCTGTGGGCTGCACGGTACCCAAAGGTTTTCAGTTGCAAGAGGAGATAGTTGATTATTGTGGAAGACAGTTCTGCACAAACACCGACAATGCTGCTGAGTTTACGGCGCGCAAAGGCCTCACTGATTAACTGTAACAGAAAAATCAGTGGGTTCTGGGCCAAGTGCAGCGCACGGAGATCTGTTAGAGCTTACCTTTGTGCCTGTTTCACCTGGAGATCCACGACCTCCGTCTACACCTGCACGTCCCTGCAAAACACTCAGCCCAGTTAACATAGGTTCTGCTTTCCAGAAGATTAAGCACAGCTTGGGTTTTATTCCGGTATGCAGATGGAATATTTTTCAGCTTGGACCCTCTCATTATTCAAGATAGCTCACCCTCTTGCCTGGCTTTCCGTTAATCCCAGGGGGGCCTGGCAAACCACGAAGCCCCTATGTATGTAAAAAAAAGAAAAATCAAAAATAAAGACGACAAAACAAATGGGAAAGATGTGAAAAGATGGACAAGAACTCAAAAGAAAATCAATATTTTGCTGTTTTAAAAAAGAAGTGTGATGGAAACTAAACGTGAAGTAGAAATAAATAGTCCAGTCTTACAGAGGGGCCGTTTTCTCCCAGGTCTCCCTTTGGCCCAGATGGACCTGGAACACCCTATTAAATAAATAAATAAATAACTGCAATTTTTACTTGACCAGGCTAAATACTAATGTGCTGATAACAAACCATCTAAAATACCATCTTAATGTTATATTTGTACATTTCTTCAGTTTTTCCAAAACTAAGTAAAGTCGTTTGTGAAAGCAGTCAGCGCACAGTGAGCATGGATAATGATGAGGTGAGGTTACGAGGTCAAAGAGAAAGGAGAGCATATAAAAATTACAGTAATGAAGTTGGAGACATCCTTCGGGTATGGTACACATTTGGTTTGTCAGAATACTGTAGTGACTTACCACCGGGCCTGGTCGTCCTGTAAGACCCAATGGACCCGGAGGTCCCTGAAGTGACATCTGGAGAAAAAAAGAAGAAAAAAAACACTGTGAACATAATTTTTCACTTTTATGTGTAATAAAATAACCGTCATGAAGCATAAACTTACTATTTGACCATCACTGTTGCTTTAATGTGACAGTAATTAGAAAGTTAAGGTTTCTGTGAAATATACCTTAGTCTGCTGCAGGATGGCTTGTGCTTGTGCCTCCAGGGGAGACACCCCTGGTCCTTTCTGTGAATCCCCTCCATAATGAAACTGGTGAAAGTGAAAGGAGAGGTTAAATCCCACTGCAGGATTCCCCCAAATGCAAATGGAGTTCAATCACACAGCCCCCCCTTGTGGTCATGGCACTTCACTATGTCGTGGGGGGGGGGGGGGAGAAAAAAAAAAGTTTGTGTTTTTTGTGTTTGTCAGTGTGTTAATAAGCCGTACTGGTAACATCAGCAGGGTTCCTGGTGGACCTGGGATTCCATCAACCCCTGGAAGGCCAGGGCGTCCTTGGGGACCCTAAAAAAAGAGGACAGTATGTTATTTAAAAATCTATTAATTGAATTTGTGTGTACTCTCGTTCCGAGGATCCATCAATTGTTTTGAGGACAAGCAACAATAGAAATGATGAATAGATTTTCAGATTAATGCTTTTCTTAGGATTAGGGGTAAAAATTTAGAGAATAGCGCTGACGGTTAGGACAAATCTCTAGGAGATGAATGTAAGTCGGGACTTGTTTGGAAAGGAGCTCACTTTGGCAGATGTTGTGGCCCATCTGCCACAGCAGATATCAAACTAACTCAGCAGCACTGATCAATTGTTTTCATGTGCATGGGTTGAGATAGTGAATATGGAAAATAGTATTGTGTTTTATGATGCAGTTATCTCTGTTTTTCTTTGTGCAGAGTAAACAGATGTGTGAACAAACATCTGATAAAAGAAAAACGTATCTTTTTGTCAAATAACTGACAAAAGTCATTAAGTGGCAAAAACTTCAGTATTATATCTTGGTGATGACAGTAAAAATGATGATTATGTTGTTTACAACTTCCTGTCTGCTGGATCACAGGTTCAAAAAAAAAAAAAAACAATCAACACATATGTTTCAGTTTGGGTTTACATATGTTTACAACCCCAGGTTTTAACTCAAACTAAACCAACAAAACACAGTTTTTGGTCAAGTGCAGAATAGGAACCCACACTCACCAGTTCACCTGGATCACCCCTGGGTCCTGGAGGGCCTGTTGGTCCAGCTGGTCCGGGGAGACCCTAAACATAAAACATAACCAAACAAACATTTAGCAACATGGATATTGTGTTGTATAGATTTTTAAAAAATACATTTTGCTCATTGCCTAACAAAGATCCATTAAAAATCTTCTGCTCTACTTGTTTTATTAAAAATGCAATGGCCCATGTTCTGTCCATAGAGGTCTAAAACACATCCATTAAAAATATATATATATATATATTTCCACTGTCGTTAAGAGGATGCAGGGATTTACTGTCATATTGGCATTTTCCTCCCTGACAGTCGTGTTGCTGTTTCTACAACCACTGCAGTGACGGCACTTCTGTGAATTATCACCATCATGAAAATAAAATAAAAATCAATTAATGAAACTGGCTTACCTCTGGTCCTGGAAGGCCTGAAGGTCCCATCACTAACAGACCCTAGAAACAAGCACACACTGTATGTATTGTAAATTCAAAGGATATTAAATCAAGCTCATGACTAAGAACTGCCAGACTATTTATTAAAGCCCTCCAGCAGCTCACCGGTTCAATAATAGCTGGCTCTCCCTTTTGGCCCTTTTCTGCTCTGAGTGCAGCCTGAAGTGGAAAAACACATGAAAAGATATGTGTCGTCTGAAATCACTTGACATAAACAACTTAATACGTAACCACTAATGAGGTTTACCTCAACGTTCAACGTCTTCGCTCTTTCCCGTTCTGCAAAGTCAAAGTCGTCCTCGTAGATTTCATACTCTTCATACTCTACCTCCGTGTCATTGTTGAACTCTTCATAGTCAAGAAGCTGTTGGAGTCAGAAACATGGCAGTGAACACCAATTGAACCTTTCTGCTTTTCTGCTTTGACTTAAAAGTACCTCTTGTGTTTGGATTTGACCTACCTCATGCGCGGTGACGTTTGGGCTCACAGTTACTGTGGAAACTGAGACATCTTCAAACAGGTCGCCGTAAAGACCATCTTCATACTCCACCACCACTGCCTTCTCCAGAGGCGTGACCTCCTGCTGGCAAACACACAGATTTAAGTGAGTCTAAGCTCAGCAGTGGCTCCCTGTGAAGGCACATTCTTAACGCACGAACACATGTTAGCAAATCAAGTTGGTCTACTGAAAACGTGTTAACAATAGTCTGGCAGGTGTGCAGTTAATCACACAGAATGAGTTTAATTAATTAGCTGTGAAGGAAATGGAAATAATTACAGAAACAGTATGAGAAGAAAAAAAAAGATTTACTTTGTAAATTGGCACAGTAAACGTGAATTATATAAGAAGGTGCCTTTGTTGTTGAAAAAGGGCTTGGCATAGAATTATAGTGGCATATCAGTAATTATCCACTACCAAGCATGGTACATGTATTTATCTTTGACAACCTTTAGACAAAGAATTATCTTCTAACTCTGCACACAGAAGAACACTGCATGCACACAGAAGATTTATTAGCTGTGAATATGAATTCACATGGGTACAAATTTGTGACAACGGTGAAGAGGAAGTGGTGATCAAGGTGGTGCTGTTAGTGGTGAGAAGAGAAAGAGGTGCTCACTACTTTCAGATGGTGTCAGGGCGGTGACTGGTTAGAACTGGGAATGGTGGGAGAGGTTTGGAGGATATCTACTGGTAAGTTTGTCTACCTCCTCTGTAACCTTGTATACAGGCGATATGCTGGGCACCACAGTGGGGGCCTTGGTTGTGAAGTCAGGTTTATGTGTGGACATCTCCATGGTGGTTCTGTCAAAAACTTGAGTGGGAAATATTGTTTTAAGGGAGCTCCTAAAGTCTGGAAGGTCTGTGGGCTGGAAGGGTTCCCGTGACTGAATCTCTGGCAGAGTTGTGGATACTCTGAGGAAGCCCTCCTCAAAACCCTCCTCTTCATGCTTTTTCTTTCTCGACCCCTTTTTGCCCTTGCCTTTGCGTTTTCCTCGAGAGCCTTTGTCCTTCTTTTTGTTATTTTTGTCTCTCCTGCCTTTTTTGGAGACCTCCTTTTGCTCAGCCGGTTCGTCCCTTTGCATCAGAGTATCAGACTCAAGTTGGAAGAACTTTTGCGTAAAAAAAAAAAAAAAAAAAGTAGAATGTAAAACAAGGATTTAGGTGGAGGATGGAGGAGATTAAAAACAAACAATACTTTAAATCAGAGCACAATTAAGAAAATATCCTGCAACAAAAAAGTCAAAGTGATCAGAAGTCACCTCGATCTGATATTATAGCAGTTAGAAATACGATTGTATCATCAACCAGAGGAACCCCTATTGCACATACGTTATAAGAATGTTCTGCCTGAGAGTGACGCCAAGTCTGTGAAAGACACAACATGATTTAGGAGCACTTGTAAACACAGTCAACGAGTGGGAAGTAGGTCAGTCTTTTGACAGATGTGGACGTCCTCTGGACTGAGAGCTCATCACTCAGCTTAAGTTATATAAAAGCCAGCTGGATGAGCACGGGAACAGCCTCGTACTCCATTTATTTATCTGTGACAATCAACATCAGGACATATGCACTCACACAACGCCTATAGGTGCTGAGTTATGTGTGTATTTCATAAAACCTTTACACACACGCACCTGTTTCCTTTCAACTTAATGCTTTCATACATCACCATCGACATGCATAATCATCCATGTCCTTAATAGATTCATTTTTATAAATGCCTTAAGGAAAAGATGAGCTGCAGTTTGAGTCATACGCTTCTGGCTCGCTGTGTGTGTGGGGAATTTTTTTTTTTCTGTTTGGAGCTTCTCTTTTGTTATCTGCATAATCTGTATGTGAGTGTGTGTGTGTGTGTGCTGCCAAAAGTGCACCTGATACTTAACATGCTCCCACGGTGGCTGCATTTAAAGACAACACTAATGCTTTAACAGATGGCCTATTCTCACTTTAGGTCCAAGTTTTCTATTCTGGAACACATTTGGAGCCGGTTTGTGCTTCGTACGGCCAGAAGGACTCAGACATGGGTGCAATGAAAACAAGCTGCTTCAGCCTTATCATTAAATAATAAATACATGTTTCATTAACTAACCCCAAAAGACCAACCTTGTCTTGGCTGCTAACTGCCATATACTCCATCATATAAACTGTGGAAGAACAGTACAAATGTTTGTTTCTTCTTCTCTCTTTACTGACCTCCTGCTTGCCGAGAGCTTGACTGCCGTGTGGCAAAGCAAAGTCACAGTCTGGCATGTAGTTTAGACAGTAGTCAGAAGCAGCCTGGGAGTCCTCCAGAATCATCAGCTGCTGAATATCTCCCTGAAAATAAAGAAGTCAATAAGAAATCATCTGGTCAAAGCAAAGGGATGCTGACGCTAAAGAAAAGTGACATTTTGGAAGAAACATGTTAGAGTATATTATTCATAGGCAGCTTCCTTAATGCGTTTTCACAATACAAACACAGATAAACACCTGCATAGACATGTGTAAATCAGAATGTGCTGGAAATTATGAAGCGTTTATACATACAGTGCTTCTTAATGTTGAGGAGTGACCTGAAACAGCTTAAAATTGCATCCCAGCCCTGCCCTGTCAGGACCTTTAATTTCCCAACATGCCCTGCAGGCATAGCCGGAGCATATTTACAACCATGTGCAGAGACAGCACTGCTACACCCCGCAGCGCTGAGCCCACAGCCACGGTTTTCATGTCCGTTCACTCAGCATCTTCACATAACACGACAGAACTGTTTGTGGCAATAAATAATCTAGACTAGAGGAATTTTGTGCTTTAAAAATAGAATGACCAAGGAATAATTTATCAAGAAAACAAAAAAAGAAGAAGAATCACTAACTAAAGGCTTCAAATAGCAACACAGAATCAATTTTTTACTATAAAGGCAAGAATAACAGCCAATTAATTTAGCTTCAATTTTTTACAAGAGTTTTTATAATAATATTTGAAAAATATGCTTTAAAACTCTGAAAAAAAAATCTATTACAAGCTGCAGGACTAACGTCTGTGGAATAGCGTATACAAAGCTGCGAGGCTCCAAGAAATGTGTGACAGGATTTTGATTAAATTAGTAAATTGAATCAATGTAAGTGACAGCTCAGTGTAAACACACTGCCAGGTGAAATGGTACCCAGGGACAGCAGGGCAGCCATCTGTGATGAATTAAGTTTGATGAACTGCTTGATGTTGCGTTAATTGTTGTCCCATTGTGATCCTTTTAATTGGCTTTAGCAGACAGAAGCGAAAAAGCTATGCAAACACAGCATTCTTTTGTTCTGCATTGCTAGTTTCCATATCTTCCAATATGGCTTAAGTTAAGCTTTTTTGCTTGACAAGCCCAAGCAAAGTTTAAATCACTATACTATAAAAATGTAAACCTCAAGACTGCAAACATGCAAAGGAGTTGTTATTTAGTTGTTTTCCTGTTTTGGTCAAAACCAGAGTAAAGAAAAAAAAAACATTACACGCGGGTGAGAAACGAAGGGAGCAGAAGACAAACAAGGTGGGTAATCCAAATTAATCCCATCTAATTTTGAGATCGAGGTTATTCGTATCCCTGCTTTTCTTGCAGGGGACTCACTTGTCTAGTTACACGCATGTGTTCCCCTCATGTGCACATCACCATTCTTTGATTAGGACAGGGCAAGGACATCTAAAGTGGATCAATTTGCAGAGGAAGAAAACACCTCAACTGAATCCACAAAGCTCTCAGGCTGCTTTGTTGGCAAAAGGCTTATTAGTGTTTCAGGGAGTGACAGCTTCTTGCCTTTTTCCTGCTGCCTCCTGAAAGGTGTGTGGTTGAGGCAAGCCTGCAAGTACACTGCGTCATCATATCACAAGAAAATGAGCATTCACTGAGGAACTGTACAACCTCTTTCAGTACCTTTATATATTGTGCTTTGTATGAATGAAAAATTGAGATTTTTAGGTTCATTATAAGCTTTAAATGCAGGTGAACAAATGTAAAAAAATAATAAAGAACTAGCATTCATTTCCTCTGCCTATCATGTCAGAGTTTTAGATTAAGATCATCTTGTGCTGGGGAATGATGGAGTTATAGCTCATTTGTCAAACCTTGAAAGTACTTGTGTTTGAGGTGCCGTTTGTAAAGTTACACAGTCAAAAATTAACAGCAATATTTTGGTTCATTTAGCCTTTCATAAGAAAAAATATAGTTTTTTTTTTTTTTTCCCAAAGTCATGTTTTAACCATGTTATTTCTACATTTATAAATGTCACATTTCCCAACTAAATATTTAAATTTACAAGCTAAATATTTAGGTTACAAATTAAATACAGTACTTAACTTGCAAGTTAACTACAGTATTTAGTTACTAAATTAAATATTTGGGTGTAAATTGAATATTTAATTTCCAAGCTAAATTTTTATTTTCCAAGCTAAATATTTAATGTCCAAACATGTTTTTTTTTTATTTCTGAGCTAAACATTTAATTTTCAAAATAATTATTTGATTTGCTAACTAAATATTTAATTCTGACCTAAATATTTAACTTGCAAGCTAAATATTTAGCTCCAAATTAAAAATTTAGTTAGCAATATAAATATTTAGTTTAGAAATTAAATGTGTAGCTTAGAAATTAAATGTCTTGTATGGAAATCAAATGTTTAATTTTAAAAATAAATATTTAGCTTGGAAATTAAATATTTAATTTACACCTAAATATTCAGTTTACTAATTAAATATTTAACTTGCAAGTTAAATATTTACTTTGTAAACTAAATATTTAGCTTGTAAATTAAATATTTAGTTTTGGAACTATGACATTTTTATAAATGTCTGAATAACAGTGAAAATATGACTTAGAAAATATATATATATTTAATATTAAGGGCTAAATAAACCAAAATATTGCTGTTAATTTTTGACTGTGTAACTTTACAAACGGCACCCCATTCTTGTGTGCTTGGGGGTATTTGCTGTAAATAATTATGTTACTACGACACCAACTTTTAGCTCAATATCTGTGAAATTCACTGAGGTATAGCCACTTTAGCATAGGCTAAAGTCAATAGCTGTGGCAGCTATCTTTAATCAAGTTTGTTACAAAAATAATCAGTTGGAGATGTATAACCAAAAATTACTTTATACTTCCAGTGGTTCAAGAGGAATTTGGCTAACAGACAAACAGGGTTACCCCCAATTTTAAAAATAATGCCACATTATGATGACCTCAAAGTGATTGTAGCTCAATGTTTGTAAAAGTGACTGTGAAAAGAAATCATAGCTGTTTTTGTGTTTGGTAACATCATTTTGCTCTGGCAGCCATGCTTAATTGGGTTGACTCCAAAGGTCGATCAGTTGAAGATGTCAACCCTGTGATTAATGGATGCAAGTTTAATTAATATCCATTCAGTCATGCTTGACTTATTTTGCTAACAGCACAGGGGAATGATCACACAAAAGCAAAAACATTATCGCTCCGCCGTCTTCTTCGGTGGCGGGCTGCATTAAATCCTCAACTATAGATTGTATCTGTGCAGCATCAATGTTGATGTTTGCTTTGTAGAAAAAGTACTGAGTTTGAATAACAAACTTCTATATTTATTTGTAGGCAATCTGGAAGCAATAGGCACATTAGTAGCTGACCACAGTCCCCATGCTCCCACGCTAAGCTCTCATGGCAAGAGGAGAACTGCTGGCTTCCTCCCCAGAAGCAGGTCCTGGGAACAACGACCCGGAGGTCAACCCGCTTGACTTCTTTCCCTGTAGTACCAGCCTCACCCGAGGCGCACAACTCTGAAGCTCAAGCATAAGCATCCAGAGATTCACACGATGCTGAACAAAATAAACTACAGACACAAAGCAAACGTTAAATTTTACACTTCCCATACACAAAAACAAGAATTGTTTCTTCTAAACCCATGACTGCACAAAATGCATGGATCCGTTTCAGGAATGGTGCTGATGACAGCCTATGGAGAGCAACTAAATTGAAATTAACCATTAGTCAATACCACAAATTGGCTCATCATCTTCATGACTTCATATAAATAAGAGCATGGGTGTGTTTTTGGAGTGAAGATCAAAATGCACCAGATTTAAGTAAGCCACAAGGAGACAAGAGTTCTCGGCACAAAACTCAAGAGTGATAGAAAGTTTTAAAAACTGGAAAACCGTGCACTGTCTGTGAGAGAGGAGATGGAAAAGAGTAGATTGTACTGCATGGTGTGTGACAGGGACTGGGGTTGACTTTGGAGGAAAGATAATGGTATTTTAATGAGTGCAGGGTTAGAGCAACAGTTAAATAAACTGAAAACTGTGGGTATCCAATTTCAAGATCATTTTTATTGTAATTAAGAAATTTGTTTGCTGTTGCTCGTCATGTCAGTCCATCAAAAAATGTAAATTATACTTCACATTAACAAAAGATGTAATTAAACAAATTTAAACTAAGCTCAAATTTGGCACATAAACCACATTAGTTTCTGAGCTGCTGCTGCCAATTCATGACAACACCCCTCCTACATTTTGTCAAGTACATTTTGGAGTTACAAAACCGAAAATCTTACGCCTCTCCCTATTTTCCAATTTTTCCCCGTGATCCACAAGTAAGAAGACACTGAGCCCCGAGGACATGGAAGGGGAAGGAACTTGAGCTGATCTCAATTTCATGCTGTTAGTGAGAGATTTAACTGGGCCCCATTGGGAATGACAATCAAGAAGAGGTTGAGTATTGTCATGGGAAGATAGACAGTGACTGACAGCAAAGGTTGTAGCAGTGAACATTAGAAACGGAGACTCTGCAAGAGTTTAGTTTGACTCTTCTTGTGAGAGTTTTTGCTGATTATTAATAATAATGTGGACGAATGTTTAAATGATCTGCATTTGAAGCAGTTTTTCAGTTCTCATGGGATTTTCTGATCTGGAGGTAAATAACACTAATGCAGGTCCACTTTTTTCTACTTAAATAATAAAATTGTCACAATGAGAAGAAGGTTGTTACTTTCGCAATACGTTGCCTCACAACACACATTCTGTCAGCATGTTTTCTACTGTTTTAATGGAACAAAGGCCGTCCACACTTCATGGAAACTCAAGCAGAATCTGCAGCCAGCGTCATTTCTTGACTTTGTAATTTAGTGATGAGACCAGGCACGCCTGAACAGTGAATCCTCTCTTCCCTGCTACCCCTGAAACAGATATTTTTCTCCTCACTGCTCCTATTCATGTTGCACCTGATTCTTAAGGGACTCCTGTCACCTCGTATTTCAAGTGATTGTTTCTTTTAGCTTTAATGTCAGACATATCCTCTTAGCTCTGCTTCTTGTGCTAGTGTTTTACTGACACGATGCTGTTTTGTAATTTATAGATCACATGTTTGATTTTAATCATGCTCCGAAATGTAGTTTTCATTACAATTTGAAAATCAATAAAGCTTGACAACTACCGTATTTTTCACTGTATAAGTCACCGTTTTTTTTCCATGAGTCAGTATGCCTGCAACTTATACAGCGAAGTGACATATTTATGTTTTTGTTTTTTTTCACTTTATTAGAAATATTTGGACTGATGTGACTTGTACTGTGGCAAATATGGTATTAGAGCTTGGTCATTATCAGTTTAGACAGAAACATTTAAACAATTATTGTTTAATTTATCTGACTTTAAGTACTCAACAACACCAAACTCTGCATCTGACTGATTGAAAATAGTTTTGTGAGGTAGACAAATAATTAAATAAATAAAAATTCACACACAATGCCCAGAAAATCCCCAGCCTCACTTTTTTTTTGTGATTTTTTAAAAACTAAATGCTGCATATTATCCCAGTAAAACAAAGCCTCCCACACAAATGCTTAATGCAAAGTTTATGTTATTAACTTATCTTTGTCTATTTCAACACAAATATTCACGAGGATCTCCCATGATGACTGGCAGTTAGCTGAAAAGTTTAGTCACAACATCTTGCTGGCTGCCTAACCACACCCACAAAGTCTGTCTAAATGCAATTTACAAACACAAAAATGCACTACATAATAATATGAACTTTTAAACAAACTGTTTTTTTAGTGTCTAAGATTATTTCATAATAGCAAACCTCAAAAACTTCTTCATCCAGCAAGCGTGTTCCAAACACAGTGACCCCCTCGGTGCTGACCACAGCATCGTCTCCGCGCAGCAGATCCAGGGTCTCCACCCGCTCACAATCCAAGTAAAGGGTCACAGACTTGTTGTGCACGCTGAAGGCTATCCTGTGCCATCTGAAACAACAAAAATAACTGATTACTCATTTAATCCTGCAAACTGAACAAAGACAAATTAAAGGTTTTGTGCAGAATGTTAGTTTTTCTCTGGCCTTGCTTTGCAAACATGCTGTTTAAATGCTATCCATGGACATTTAGGACTCTACTCAAATGCATCCGAAGCATTGGAAGCAAGCAACATCATATTCACAATTAATTTAAAAAGTCTTGTAATCCAGAAACACACATCAATTGTTGCTTTCTATGCCAGAGTTTTAAACTACCATCATCTGACCAGAATGGACAGGTTTGGTCAAACCTTATAAGCTGTTAGGTGCAATCTCATGCAAGCTGTTGCAAGATGTGTTAGCTCTCAGAGCATGTGCTGGAGCTAACGCTCAGAT
Source organism: Hypsolebias longignatus (assembly GCA_031762435.1). NCBI lineage: Eukaryota > Metazoa > Chordata > Actinopteri > Cyprinodontiformes > Rivulidae > Hypsolebias > Hypsolebias longignatus. Next base: position 21,880,761 of record JARVGV010000412.1, on the reverse strand, counting down.
ACAGCATGGAATATTAATTCAATGTCTGTAAAACTGAATGCATTTTAGCTATTTTTCTGTTTACTAGTCAGTTAGCTGTGGTGACCATCTTTAAAATTTAATGAGCTGTGGGTGAACATCCAATGATGAATACTTAATGAGAGTGTCATTATTATTATTTGTCCAGTGGTTCATGAGATACTTTGCTAACAGACACATTTGACTCAAATTGGTAATGGCAATGTTTAAAAGCATCCTGTTTGCAATCGGTTGTTTAAGTTTGGCTTGATATCTGCAAGACTGGCTTTAGTTTTGACCATGTTTCCGTTTGCAAATACTGTACTGTATCTCTTAGCTGTGGCAGCCATATTGATTGAGACTGACTCCAAAAATTAGATGTACAACTGTAGATATAGAGTTTAATTAAAATCCAACCAGTGTTTTATAGCCATTTGGCTAATACTAAAAATGAACACACACACAATCAAAAACATTATTGCCGTTCATCTTTCAGTCAATAGATGTTTGATTTAACATACAGGTTAAAGACCGTGAAACTACCCACTTTCCATCAGCCAGGTTGATTTTCCTGAATGTGGGGTACAGTTCTGGCGTGGGCTGTCCATGCTGGTCTTCATACAGGAAGACAGGTGACCGTCCCACTTCAAGTCCCAGCTGCTGAACCCCCTGGTCATCATAGACGGAGAGAAGGAAGAACTGGGAGCCTTTTGTAGCTCTTAAGGTAGTCATCAAGGAGAAGTTCTCGGGAAATTTTGAATCTAGATGGAGAGGGCAGGAGACGAGGGGAGAGGAGAGTGGTTCAGTCAAAGAGCCGAACACAGCAGGATGCACACATTTTCATAACATGCAGGCACCACCTGCTGCCAGTGAGGCCTGGATAAAGATAATGATGAAAACACAAAGTTTGTTTTCTCAGTCATCCAGGTATATAACAACAAAAAAGGTTGAATCATGTCATCTGGACTTC
>JARVGV010000412.1:21819207-21840857 GCA_031762435.1 Hypsolebias longignatus | reverse complement strand
TGGGCCACCAGTTGAAAATGACAATTGTAGTCTGTTTTGCGGCTCTGGACACGTTTTATTTAGTAAACGAAGGGGCAAAAATGGCTCATTTGATCATAAAGGTTGCAGACCCCTGCCCTAAGCGTTTGCTTCTTTTTAAGGAAGCCATGTGCAACCTGCTGACATCCGTCATTCTGACTCACGTCGCTCTGTTTCTTTGGTTGCGTACATGTTTGTTCCGCATGATGTGCGTGTCGAAACAGGAACATCCTTCAACGCAACCTGTCTACCAGGAGCCAAATCAGTCAACAGAGCCCAAGAACAAACTGAAGAACAAAAACTAGACCATTTCATCAAGTACAACATGTTTGATGTGGGAAAATGTGCTAAAGCCGTAGCAGTGTGTGGCAGCAGACTGGTCACTCTGGTCAACATGCTGAAATGTTCTTGTTGGAAATGGCTACAGAAAACAGACCCATTTATGGTGAAAAGTTGCAGATCCTCATTCCTATGGCCTCACGAAAAAACTATTTTGGGGCATTCTGAAGTCTCCCACGCAAGCACAACAATTTTAGAGTTAGTTCATTTATTTATCTTTTATGTGTTTTTTTCCATCTAATGTATCCCAAGAGAGAGATCTGTAGTTGTTTTTGGATTTAAAATCAGGGAGAAGAGGAGGAGGAGCGGTGTGAGAGTGACTGCACGTCTGAGTGTGCGACTGTTGCTTGAACAATTTTTGCATTCCGCAATTTTAAGCTTTAATCCAGCGCAACATGAGTCAACATCGTCTCTGTAGCCCGTTTCAAAAGGTGCGTCTGCACAGAGATAAACCCCGGCGGTGTGATCAAGTTGTGTGGCACAACGGTGCAGTGGTTTGAGCTGTCAGCACGAAGTTTACCAGATTGTCTGACACCTTTCTGGGTGGAGTTTGCCTTTTGAGCACGTGTGGGTTTTCTCCGGTTATACAGGATTCCTCACACTGACTAAAATCATGCAAATTTATTGATAACTCTAAATATAGGTGAGAATGTGAATGTTTTTTTTTGTCTCTATGTGGTTCTGTGATGGACTTCAAACCTGTCCAGGGTGCACCCCACCTCATGCATGGTGACTGCTGAAGACAGTCACCAGCAGGCCGTGGTTTGGAAAGATAAAAGGATGGAGGAAATGGATGGATGGCTTTGAACCAGCAGAGGTTGGATGGAATAGTTATTTCTAGTTATGCTAATATACAGAAGGAACTGGAATTTCTATGGGAGAGACTTCAATGATAGATTTTTTTTCCCACAGCCCCAATGATGAGAGCCATAACCGTATAAATCCCAAATTTCTTTAAAACATTTAGTGTTCAGAGTGACACAAAAACATATGCACTGTATTCAAGGGATGATGCAAGAGCACTAAAAAGTTGAAACAACAGTTCTTTTATGTCTGTAAACTTATTAATTTACTGACTCAACAATAACTTGCAGTGGTAGCTTCCTACACATAAAGTAACACTCTTATTTATTTTCTTCAAATCATAGTATGCATTTTGGCCTAGTTTATTGTTTTAGTTTCCGCTGTGTTTCCACTCTGCTGTTTGCAAGATTTAAATGTAAAGTTTTATAAAGCTTATTTATCATTTACTCGTTCTTTTACTTTATTAGGTTTAATGGAGTTGTTGCAGCAGTGTTTTCATGTGTTACGGTACACGATGGGTCAGTAGGGGCCATTTAGATTGTGAGTTATGGGCCATGACAGACTTTATTAATTTTTTCTTTTGAGTAAGACCCTTATAGAGTTGTATGTTTTTAAAACAGTCAGCGAGATGAAACGGAGGCCTTTCAGCTCCAGTGATGTGTGACACATTGCTTTTGGAGCTGTTGACATTTGTTCCATGGCTTCAAACTCTCAGATTCATAATTTGTCCGATGGCTCGGTTTACCTCCGAGGTCCAGTAACGTTAATTTTCTCACATGAGATGGGACTTATGATTCCCAGAAGACATCATTTTGTTATTTTTAATTTATGGTTGATCTTGAGGGAAATCTGACCTAAACTACTGGTAACCATAAATATGTTGACTTCAGGTTGTATGAGCAGATATAAAGCATATTAAGCATAGCATGGACAACCTTTGAGGAACTCTTAAAATTTTAATTACTCTGAATGGTTCATTGGTGCAGTTGGTAGAGCTGCTGCCTCTCAGCGAGCAGGTCACCCCAGTTCAAATCCCGGCCCGGGACCTTTCTGGGTGGAGTTTGCATGTTCTCTCCGTACATGCACGTGGGTTTTCTTCGGATACTCACACAGACCAAAAACATGCATGTTAGGTTGAATGGTAACTCTAAATTGTCCCTAGGTGTGAGTGAGCGAGTGAATGGTTGTTTGTCTCTATGTGGTCCTGTGATGGACTTGCGACCTGTCCAGGGTGTCTCCCGCCTCTCGCACAGTGATGGACCTGGGCACCAGTGACCACTGTGACCCAAAAAGGAAGAAGTACGCAAAGATAATGGATGGATGGTTCGTCGCACTGATGCTTATGCTGTTTTTCTTTCTAAGCAGCTCCTAAGCAAAAGTGACATTATTTTCCTGAATCACTAACCACACAAATTTTTACAAATCTGGTTACATTTTCTGTAACATACCATACCATACCATACCATACCATACCATACCATACCATACCATACCATACCATACCATACCATACCATACCACTTTATTTATAAATCACTGAAAAACAGTAACAATTGCAACCGAAGTGCTGTACAGTAAAAACAAAACCTTGTAGAAGACGTCATGCATAATCTCACGCAATAATGCAAGATCTTGTGTAATGTGCTGGAGTTTGAAGAACGGTATATTGTGAATAACTCTCAGATAAGACCAGTCTTAACTCAACATCTTAAAGATTAATGGAGTTATAGTCTTTTTGTGTTGACCAGGGTCCGCTAGCACAGCCATCTTGATTTGGGGGTACTTCAAGTGAACGAGAATGTATATTACTTTCTGAATGTTTCACTCAATGTTGTCCATTGGTGTTTGAGTTATTTTATTAACAAATGTAGTATTTTGGGCAGTAGGTGATAGTATAGCTGTTGAAATGCATTTTTTGTGGATATTATTTTAACTTCCAGGTGCAGACTGCCCTCATAACCCGTTGAGTCTCCTACCCTTTATGCTGAGTGGTGTTCGTTAGTAATGCGTTTCACCTGTCAGCGCATATTTTGCATGAAAGCTTGAAGACACTTATACGAACCCTGATGTGGGGCCTAGACTCAGGTGATAAGACTGTGGTTGCTGCCAGCCAAGAGACCCTTTGAATGAGCCAGCATAGTTTTGCAGAAAGCGCAACAAGAACACATCTAACACGCTCAATTCTCACTCTTTCTTTGCTGGATTGAGTGTGAAGGATAAACTCAGACTTTCACACATATCAAGTTCCATACCACATCACCGGCCTCTGAATGAGCTGCTTGAGCAGGATGAAGCATGCAGTGTGGATACATTAGCAAAGTTAAAGACAATAACTCCACAATTTTTGCTCAAGTGTTGACTTTTATTGTCAGAATAATTACATTTTCTGCCATGCTGTAAAAAAGGCCTAACCACCTATTCACTGACATGAAGAGGTCATGTCTCATATTGTGGAGGAGTCAGGGTCGTCAAGCTAAGAAGGAGAAAATAAACCTATTCTTCATTTGAGCAGTCTGTGAGCAGCTTCCTCCTTTGTTTTCTCACTGGAGTCTCCAACTAAGAATTCATCCCACTGAACCTTTCTCAGAGTGTTGCTGTGCTGGGAATGACTGGTGAAATAGGAAATCCAAGTAATTTATTCACTTGAGAATTGCGTTTCCTCAGTGTAAAGGACACCCTCATCAGGACTGTAAGAGCATGTGTGGGAGGAGGAAAAGGGAGACAGCTTATGGTTGCAATTTGAAGATGCTTTTTTTAGTTGCTCTTAAATGTGGGAAGTCAAAATCATTGAGCCTGGGGCGCCGGCAAAAAGTCAAGCTTGAGAAAGCTGGGGAAGAAGGGAGTTTAGGTCTCCTGGTGGAAGCCCCTCACTTTTTAACCACGAGGGCCTTTCGGTTTTCTGGGGCCATAGGTTTGTTGAAAGTAAGGAATGCTTATTTACATTAGACTGATTCAGTCACAGTAAAGAAACATGCATACAAAGCTAATCTGCAGGAAACGGAACATGCAGCCCACATGCAGTTCTCTCTAATGTGGGACTCTTGAACCACATGACGCTGGAAAAAGGCTTGGACCAGAACCACAGATTGCAGTTTAACCAAGGAGTAAAAGCAAAGAGCATTAATGTGATCTTGCTGTGCTCATTTTGTGTCTGTGTGAAAAAGGGGAGAAAGAAACGGGTGGTAAAAAGTTAGTTAAAAAAAATATAGCAAAGCTGCAGACAGAGGCCATGCATGCATGACTGTAATGGTGTAAAGTGCATCTTAGCTTCTTTTTTTTTTTTTTTTAACTGGTTCCCAGAGTCTGAGCCAGCTGGATGGTGCCGGTCAAGTCTTTGTTGCACAGCTGCCCTCCAAACTGATTAGAGCGAGCTGGCTCACTTCACCAGCAACCATTATGCTCTTTTTATCCACTTTAAACCACAGAAAAATGTGAAAACTTTAGAGATTTTTTTTTTTCCCTGTTTGTTGTAACCGAATGATGAAGTGTAGTGGTGAAGTGTAACCAGAAAACAAGTAACGTAAAATACATTTCTTTAATAAACAGTTAAAAAGAGAGGGATTTGAGGCATTTATTTCCTTTAAAATGAGCTTTTAAACAACTTAGCTGATAAATGGGACATTTGACCAACCCATGTCATTACTGAAATAAATTTGTTGTTTGTATAAGTAGCTGAAATACGATCTACCCATCTGTATAGGGGCCAGAGCAGTCTGTCCTTGCCAGGACACAGCACCATGAAAAAGAGCATCAAATCAGCGTGCTAATTCACAGTAAATCCTCTCAAAAGACTCTGTTCCTTCCTGTCACTCAAATGCACGCAGAGGTCACAACCTCCACAGTGTATGACTACAGAGGTTTTAAAAACCAGAACGCAAATGTCACAGTCCGGCCATATGCCTCGAGCTGCAGCATAAGAAATAAGATACCCACAAAACAGAACTGTTGAAAAAAAAAAAAAAAATCTAAAAAAAAAAAGGGGGCTTCAAAGAAACAGGCATGCAGATGAGGAGTCGTGTTGAGAAGAGAACACAAGATGTACTAATGTGGAGGTCACACAGGCTTTGTCTTAGAGAGCACAACTGGGTTCAGCTGGGCGGCAGCAGGTGGCTCATAGATTCTGTTACCTGGGCCCAAGAGCAGGCAAAGTTTTAAAGTACAGCTAAGAGAAGCTGCCACTCAAACAATATGAAAAAACAGTTAAAAGTGATAATAAAGAAATGATAATAACAAGATTAATGGCAGTTTCAAAGAAAATCCAACATGACTGCTGAAATATATTGAAGAATAACCTGAAAACAAACAGGACAGAAAGTAAAATCAGTCAAATCAGTTAAATTTGTTAAATAATTGAATAAGTATAAAAATGACAAATGCTACAAGCACACTTCTCTTATCCAATCTAATGATTCGATTTGGGAATTACTAAAAGAGCACAAAGTATACGAAGCCAGTTTGATGGCAAAAATCCTTTGGGGAAAAAACTACAACCACTTCAAAATGTCGGCCACCAAAGCAACTGTGTTGACTGGCAGAAAAACTGCAGAAATATTTTGTCATTTACGTTTAGGAATGTGTTTTCTGGCTGATGCCTAGCTATGACCAGAACAGCTATCACACTGCATGGCTGATTTCATGTTGGCTAATCTGATTCAGAGTTAGTCAAGTTGTTATCTGGGCTGCCACGGTTCGCCAGTCTGCCCATTCTGTAAGCTCTTAGTGGGAGTGCAGTTTCCATGCAGTCATGAACTATAAAGGAGAAGTCGTGTTGTGCCCCTTCAGTACTGTGGGAAAGTGCAGTGTTTCCTCTGCTTATTTGGACCAATCTGGTTATAAATGGACATTCACAAGCAGGCAGCCATTGAGGGACAGCCCAGAGCCCTCCAGTCACATTAGCCTCTTGAATATTCCCTATCTCAAGAGACCAGAGTTCTGAGAAAGAGGTGCTGGGGGCCACACATTTTTCCATTCAAGAGAGCAGAAAAAAAAAAATCCATGAGTGTGTTTTGACTGGATGTTTACTTTGAGATGTATACTTTGTATCCCAGACGGCTTGTTAGTTGTTGTCTGAATTTTTGTCTTATCATATGTTTGTGTAAAACAGTCGTCAAATTTGTGACAACTTTCCCCTTGTATTGATTTTAGTATGTAAAAATCATAAAGCATCATGAGTGGAAAATAAGATGCAAACTGTAAATGCTCTGGCAGCAGCATTCAGTCTGAGGCTCCAACTGCTCCATGAAACAGTTTTGAATCCAAATGTTCTTGTGCAAGTTACATTCCAGGGGCTACTAGATCACCACCGACATATTCCATATCATAAGATTAAAGACTCGCTGAGGTCAAAGCACCCACAGAGGAGCTTCATTGTTTTGTGCATTGTCAGATTGGAAGCCAAAAGGGAGGGGGAAAAAAGAGACTGGTCCTGGACGATGTTCTGCCTGAGGTTTAGGATAGAGCCAACAGCTGCATAGGCCTGGTTCTGCAAGAACGGGTCTTCACTGAGCCCTAACAGGTGCTGTGAAACTGCCCTGAAATCTCTGTCTTAATGATAATCTCTACTTGGAGTCACCTGATGAATGACACCGTCTTTGGCCTGCTATGAAAAACCAATGCTGATCTGTGGCCAGAGCAGAAGTCTGTGCTAGATCAGGAATGAAGATGGTCACTAAAGGAAAAACAATCGAGTACAGAAAAAAAAAAAGGTTATTTCAGGAGTCGCCCTTACTCCGTTTAGTTTTCTAAGCTTTTGGATCTTTAAAAAGGTCATTTTTCCACTGGATTTAGGCTACATTTACTTAACAAATGATCTACTTAATTTTAATAGCATGACAATATACTTTGGAAAAAATACATAAATCTAAACTGCTTCAACTTTCAGGGAAGTATTTTTTACAATCTCAGATCCTGGACAGAGCAGCAGCAGCTGCCAGTGTCGCTCCATTCTGCCTGGCAAGAATGGCATTAGAGTTTTAATGTGTGATTAGTGTCAGATATCTAGCTGTTGCAATCTGGGCCTCTACTGTGGGAAAAACGTCCTGCTGGTTACACCTGATCCATGGCTCAGTTTAGAGTTTCCTCCTGTCTAAAGAGGAACAGGAGAATCTTGTACACATCAAACCTACCTTAGAAAAACCAAGAAAAGCTCTGCCTTTCATTTTGGAGTATCCAAGAAGTGTGCAGAAGACATGTTTACTTGACGATATCGCTTAAGCTTCAAATTCTTCATTTTCATACAGACAGCACACTTTAGAAGGAGTGAAACTGAAGAAGCAGGCTGTTCGGTTGAGTTGGTGCATTAGGGTCAGGTAAGGTGAACTCCTACACCCAGTTTCAAGTTTATGGGAGATTCAAAACACAAAATTAAGAATTAGCATTTAATGTTCTACATTTTCAAAGAAACTGCTAAATTTGTTTTGGCCGACACTGTGCGTCCTTTGCTTTTAAATGTTGCATCTTGCTGTTTAAATTCATACTTTGAACTATTTTCTGCCTGACAATGACTGAAATATTCTGGTTCTGCTTATGTGCAATATCAAATTTACTGGAGTTGTTTGTTTTTTTTTCACTCTTTGTACAAAATATTTTGCAAGACAGAATCAATCCCCCCCCTCCAGAGTCTCCCACAAAGTGATGGGCTGAGTCGATTGCAGCATTGTGGACAATGTGCAAGAGCCCTGGAAAATGATTTCTACCTAATCACCTACAAGTTGCACAATGGATTTTGACAGAACTCGGCGTGATGAAAGCAGAAACACATGCAGAACAAAATGTGGTTGTAGTATGATGCAAGTACACATCCAGTTGGATGTTTGAACCCGTTTCTTCTGTTTTAGTGTTCCTCCTCCTTGCAGCCTCTGGCACTGCAGCCTGTGAATGATGCCCCTTACCGCAGCAGAGAGCAGCGGGTAGACAGCAGTCTGTGTGACGGCTGTGGTGTGCTCTCTGAGACAAAGGCAACTTGGCAAGCCGCTTGGCTGCGGCCGGATCAAACAGGCCTTTCTCATTGGACCTCTTCTTTATGGCGCTCATCAGTGGCCGTGTGTGAGACTGCAGCCTGAAGTGTCTGAGAGATCAGCTCACTCCTTGAAGACGAAAACTGCCGAGACCACACACGGGGCTTCTTCAACCGCCACAAAGGAGGACCAGAACAGAAGCAGACATTCTGTGCTCTCGTTGTGACTTCGTTATTACTCCAAATGTAAATCAGTCCTAAATAAGATTTAATTTTTCTTACTTTGACATGTTTATAACTTACATTGCTTAGTCTTTTGTCATTTCTGTTAATATGCTCACTGAAAACAATGTCCTGCTCCTGCTCTGAGCTTTCCCATGGCGCTGGCACTGGAATGTGTGCCTGTTTCAGGTGATATATACTGTATTTGCTTTTGGACAGAGGAAAAAGGAGCTCATTACTGGTTGATGCAGATAGAGTTGAAAACCAGTTCCCAGAGACATTATTCAACAGCTTTGTCTCAAAGAGCTGAAATAAAATCTTTTCAGACTTTTGATTCCCAGTAAAATATCTCGTAACACGGCAGCGGAGTAAATTTGGTGTTCTTTAATGAAGAGATAGAGATCTGCTTGACAGGACTAAGTGTAGAATCACGTATAGACAAGTCGATGTTTTATCATTACATCTACCGTTAGGTTCCCAGAGACTCACTGACTTGTAGAGGGGATGAGTTCAAGTTATGAAACAAGAGAAGAGGTTAAAAAAATGGGATCTATATGTGACATTTGCCCCTAAATGGTTTTGTGTCTGATGAGCAGAGAATTCATTTTCTCCCACATCCTCCTATCTCTGCCCTTGATTCCCACGTTGAACACAAGTGATGGGAAAAAAATCTAAAAATACAGGGACACGCTAAAATTCCAGGATTCTCGTGGCGTGTACAAATTAGTATTTTGGCTTCGCAAAAACAAGAAGGGTGCAATTACTGCATATGCTAATTTTCAATTTAAAAATCTATTTTAATCCACAAAGTGAGAAATGTAATGTAAAATGGTTGCAGAAAGTTTTTGCATTGGAACAATTGCACTTCATGATGCAATTCGCAGAAGCTGTGTTCGGCTATGCTAAATTAAGAAATCTACAACAAAATTATTGTACTGAATTAAATTAATTCTGCAATTGTGCACATGCAGCGTGTTCCTCTTAACCCTGCGGCTGCTTTTTTTTTTCAGCAGTTTTTGGAAGGAGGGAACAAGGAAGCTTTCCTTTGTCGCATGAGGATAAAACACAGAACTGAAAAAAGGTTCTCACACACACACACACACACACACACAAAAAATGATGCATGTCCACCCAAGGCCACTGAGTTTTCTTATCTTTCTCTCAGTGATCCAGTGCAGAGAGCAGTTTTTCCCACATGAAGCCCCTGCACCCAGCAGCCTAAACAAACACACACAGCCCACCATCTGCATGTGGAGCAGCAAATCCAAAATAAGACACACACAGAGGTCACTCACTGAAAACACCAGAGCTACCGAAACCTCCATGAAGTGGCCTATCTTTGATGGGTATGATTTTTTTTATTTTTTAAGTTTGCTCAAGGAAACATGCAGACGAATGACTGGAAAAAATTTTGAATATGTTTGGATGGCCGGGTGTCTTTGCCATAAAGCTGGTCCAAACAGAGCATGTGTTTCTGTCATCAGGAGGATTGGATGTCCACAGTGCTTGCCACTTCAGTCATTCTTGTTGCTTTGAACATGCCAATGTTTAGGCCTCAGCTCTCATCAGTATATATACATGAAACAGGTTTCGAGCCTTGTTAAAGCAGGGTTAAAGATCTTGTTGGAGCCACGCAGATGTGCCAAAAGAACGGAAATCAACACAACTCTACAGCAGGTAGTGTGACAATGACATCTGTTCAAAAGTTTCTATCAACCCAGTAAAGGTCAAACCTCTCATTTTAGAAGCTGCAGTCAAAATGAAGCTTTTTCCTGCAAGGTTGCATAACACTCATGCAGCCGTTCATTCAGCTCTGCTTGGATCAGACATGATGCTGGAAGCTGCTGAAGAGGAAATCTAGGCATTAGTCACGCAGACCCCTTCAGTGGTGTCACATCAAAGACAGGATTCCTGAAGACTTGCTGCGCTTTGCCCTTCTTTGATGTCTACAGAAACTCAGATGTGGTTTTTATTAAAACGGTGCTTCACATTCATTTGTGCAGCCTCGATTTCGTCAGTCACAGTGATGGCACCTAGTTGTGGTGTGATAAGTGGTTTGTTTTTGTTTTGTTCTTTGGGGATTTGACACTACAGAACTCCTGAAACTGTTCAGTGGTCCATTATTATTTTCTCACTTTTTTATTTTTTTTTTTACCTTTCTTCTTTCCACTGCTTTACCAAGATCTCTCAAACAGATTGTCTCTGAAGCCAGCCTTGCATGTCGTTTGAAAATAAAACCAACTCAGTCAGTAACAGGCCATTTTGTACAAATTAATTTATTTCAAATGAGCTTGAAACAGTTCAGTTAATTTGTGTTCAATGACAAAAGGTCAAATTTAAATGAAACATCCATTGATTGGAGCTACCAACTTCCTCTCTTTATGACCCCGCACTACTGTGACCCTCTGCCTCCTTGTATCCCTGAGGCTACTCTTGTAGCAATGTTGGCCTTCAGTCCTGCCTTCTCCCTGCCTGTTTATCCTGCAGGAGAAACTGGAATTACAAAGTAGAACAAGCTGTTGAAACAGCTCTTTCATGGGAGTGTGAGTAAAAAAGACCCCTCTGATGGTCTTTCTCCTAAATGTGTGGGAAAGCCCACTCTCCAAAAGCACGCTGCTAAAAGAAAATGCCATGAGTCCCAAATATTCACAAAGATTCATCAGATAGAATTACTGTAAGTCGGTCATAAGTCATATACGGTATTTCCGGCCAGCTGAAAACAATAACAGAAAATTTATCTCACAAGTCTCTCAGTCCCACAGACAGCACTAACCCATCCACATAAATTAATTTATAGATTGGCACATAAAGCCACTTCACCTGCACATCAGAGCAGCCTGATTGTTGAAACAAGCTCTTGTCGCAATTGATGGAGGCTTGGATGCACTTACAAGACAACACATTCAAGCAAAAATTAAGTAAATAAATACAGGTCAATGCAAGAACTGAGCACATGCACCAAAAGTGTTTTTTTGGTTATACAGATTTTTAATCACGAGAGCTGTGTCTTTGAGTAAAGTTCAAAAAAGTCTTAATAGAAACCTCATAACATGTTTTATCTTTAGTTCATGGAAAAAGTTATAATTCATGAAGGATTTTTTAAACTATATAAAAAGAAGACCATTAAGAATTGAATATGTTTAAAATTAATTATGGGAAAACAGAGTAGTAGTAGAGACATTAAAAAGTACACCACATACTTTATTTTAATTAAATTAATTTGTGCAGTCGGGTACTAAATTAACAGTATGTTGGGTTTTGTCTCAAGAAGACTAAAAATATTAATTTAATCAACAAGTATTAAGTTTTGTCTTCTTTTTGGCTTCAGAGAGAAATAATTGTATTTTTTGTATTTGTTTTGTTGTTGATTGGCTGGATTCACTGGCAGGGCTGTGCTTCATTTCAACTTTGTCTCTGTGTCTTAGGTCTGATTTTTAATATTTCAGTTTTATTAAGATTTAATATTTTCATTTACAGACTTTTAAGCCATCACAAGCTTGATATCTAACAGTCATAAAGGTTGTTGATTGGATTATAGAGCCGTGTGTCACTTTAACTGTGGGACTTAATAACACGCCTGCCAGTGGACAGAGCAAGCTGAATGTAAAAGCTAAAAGTATATGGTGTAAAGGTGAACTCAAGGTAACACCATATCTTTGTTTTTGTTGTGTTTCGGAATGTGTACTAAAAGTTTCATTTCAGTGGAACAAACCATTTTCTTTACAAGGATACAGAGGTTGAATGTGTCTCTTCCTCTTTCTACTTAGTGGTAGTGACCCATTTAGTGGTGTTCACAGTGTAGTGCTCGTATTTTCAGAACTAATGTCTCTAAATGTGTGCTTTTGTGGAAGGGCATGCATGTGTAGTAGAGATGAGGAGAAGGAACCTAAATCAATCTGAATCCACTAGTTTGAATCACAGACGTCTTCCAGTAATTATATCCCATAAGGCAGCCAATAGTGTAATTAGGGGTTAGTACAAAGCGGAGTGTAGCCCACATCTGGGATCCCCTGAGGACTTCGTGTCTCAGCATGTTCGCCACAGTGTGAGAACTTCTGCCCATAAGCACACCTAAACACACAGCAGTTCCAAACACAGGACCAAATTATGACAAGTTTAACAACACATACAGTATGTATTGTTAAACATTTTAAATCTTCCATTCGGAGCAGTTTTTTATTGTATTAAATGCCAACATAATTATTACCGTATGACACAAAGCAGAAAAAATACATTGTTGCTTTTATTAAAAGCATTACAAATGAAGAAATATGACTTTTGAAACTTTTTTTTGCAGAGCAACAAGTACATAAAATTCTTTGTCATGGGAAAACAAAAGAAATTACACAAAACTTTTTTTATTTATTTATTCAGAAAATCGTATCAGTGCCGTTTCCAACATTTTATTGTTTTGTAGGACTTTAAACAAAGATGTATTGGAAAACTTGATGAAAAAATATTTTGAATAAAATTTAAATGCTTCCTGCAATCTAAACATTTGTTAAAACCACTTGAAAATGCTGGATTTGCTTTTTTATCCTGTCCTATAACATTTTATCTGATAATTATTGAACACACATTTTAAGGACTGACAAGATCCTGATTTGCCATTTTATGTTAAATCTCAATTTTTATATTTATTTGGAAAATCTGGAACAAAAATTAACTGCAGTTCATTGTCCTACATTACAGTGCATCCTGCTCACCACACTTTAGTTGAGACTAAATTGCTACAAACCAGGAGTGTGATCCTCTCACCTCCTCACCTAGATTTAACAGTGGATGGTTTTCAGGGCCTGACAGTTGCTCTCAAATTAGAGAGTGCAAGAGAACACTACAGCGCCCAGGAATGTCTGGATTGTCTGGATTGCCTTTCTCTTCCGCTACATCCTGGGAAGATGGCTGCAACACAGTCACAATTTTGACAGGATGCTGGATAATCCAATGCATCATATTTTGGCATTCCTGACCTCATACCATTCTTTTGGAAATTCCTACTGGCGGCTTGGAACCATCAGGGGCTCACATGTGCAGGCACAGGATATTAGTAGATTAATATAACTGAACAGCAGGCACAGACAAATTGAAAATGTCAGGGATGTGTGACAAACTCAACAGTCAGGCCGTCCCGAGTACCGGTAACCTCCTGGTTTGTGCATTATCACACTTCCTTCACTGGTTGCTGGAGAGACAGTGACCAGACCACTGGGGTCAATGTAAGGCATGTTGTAAAATTGCCCAAACAATAAAGCCAACTTCAGTAATAGTGTAATGTCTGGAGCACATTTACTTAGCACTGCATGTAAAGGGGAGTTACTGCTTTCTTTTTTCTTTATTATTATTATTTTGAATGTTGTAAAGCAATAAAAGACTGAGAGAAGACAGGAGAACAAGAGTTTGATATAATGAGAGGTGTGGTGATGGGTGGGTTAGCACAAACTGAGGAATACAGATTAAAGGAGCAGGGTGATTAGTGCTAGCTGAACAGCTGTTTGTACAAAACTAGATGAAGGTGCAGAAGGAGGAAGATGAGGAAAAAAAAAGGAAAGAAACTAAATGAAAGACTACAGTAAGAGGGAAAAGCATCATGGAAGCTTTGAGGAGCTTCCAAATTGTGAGCAGGAGCTATAGATCCAGCTGTCATGGTGGTTTTGTTCATTTCTTGATACAGACCGGCATGTTGTTTATTTTAAATATATTTTAATAAAAGTGGAATTACCGAGAGCCCTCCCATCTGCCCATGGTTGTGTGGGGTGGAATGTCTGCAGCCACTTCCAACACCCTCATCTGATTTTTAGACTGTTAGTTTCAGTAGCCCATAAAGAAAATATCAACAGTGCCAGTTTAAGAGTAAGCACAACTTGAGATGTCTACTTTTTTTTTCACATTTTGTATTTTTAATTGAACATAAATATTTATGTGTGGCAGAGCTGAAAAAAAAAAAGTCTGAATAGTTTAAAAATACTCCGGAAGGTCCTTTTTTGTCTTGACATGCATGAATAGTGATTTGGAAAAAAAAAACTACAAACAGCAGACAACAATCAAAATGTTCAGTCTTGAAGCAGCCTCAGGCTGAAGCCATGTTGACCCCCAAACAGTTCACTGTAGCCCCACCCGCTCGTATTTCAGTTCTGCCTTCCTTATCATTCAAGTGTGCCCTGAAGCTGACCAAAGAGTGAGAAAGGAATGTCCATCCACCTTTCAATCTGTGTCCAGTAAGCCCTCCATTTTCCACGTTCACCCTGTTATCTTGACTTGATCCCTGCTCTCACTCCCTACAATGACCACCGAGCATCATCTGCCACTTTTAATAAAGTCCAACTGCTCCTCTGCCATGTCTGTGCACAATAGCATCTTTGACTGGATCTTATTCTGCTCCACAGCCAGTCTAATGTGATGAAGAAGAAGATGGTGAGAATTACGACACATAAATTCTGCCACTGCTTCAGTGGGCTTGTTTAAAGGGGCCAGGGGCTTCTACAGCGGACACGGAGACTGCTTGGCTGACAAAGTAAACTGGATTGTTGAATGAGGCAAGGATTCAAACCATACGATACTGGACAGCCCGTCCAAGGTACCATATATGTTGGACATTAATTGCTGCCAGTCAACAACGTGACAATACTGAGAGGTGTAATGGTCAAACTTTGCTGCCTACCAGCACCAAATATTTTCATACAATCTTGGCATTGGCATTACTGATACTCAACAACATCCAATTGTATAAAATTTGAACCATGATGTTCCTGTTTTTCTGTGCCTTCCTCATATTTTTAACTTTATATCCTACCCCAGAACCTCAGGATTTTTTTTTTTTACACTATTCTCCATTATTCATGACAAACTTCAGTTATATTATATTTACAGAGTTTTTTAGTTTTCAATCTAAAATCATTTTACTGGCAATAATGGCAGTGCTTCTTCCTTAGATACTTTCAAAGTAAAGTACTAATTAAACATCATTTATTAACCAGAAACTACAGTCCAACTTAGCTCTTCCTACAAGCAGACTGCTTTGAGCTTAACTTCATCGCAGACACTCATCTTGAGCAAGCATAAAGGCAACAGTGGAAAGGAAAAACGCGCTCATGATGAAGAAAACCGCAAGCAGAACCAGGCTCAGGACAAGCGGCCATCTGCTTCGACCAGTTATGTTTGAGAGGACAGGAAGGAGGAACAGATACACAATGGCAGGTGGAGAATCACATGTTAAAAATAGAAATAGTATCAAATGAAAACTATTCAATTGCAACTATTCATTAAAAGAAATGTGGTCAATTTGTCCTCCAGCAGTCTAAGCTTATAGCAGCATTGCAAGCCAGCAGTAACTATAGGATTTATCAAAAAGGAAAGTCTTAAGTCCAGTCTTAAAACTGGACAATCTGTCAGCCTTACAGACATAATCTGGAAGTTGGTTCTACAAGAGGAGCCTGAAAGCTGAAAGATCTTCCTCCCATTCTGCTCTTGGAAACTCTAGGAACCATAAGTAAGCCTGCAGTCTGAGAGTGAAATGCTCTAGGAAAAGATGGAACAATAAGATCTGTAATATAAGATGGAGCTAGCTTGTTGAGAGCTTTGTTTTTACTAGTTCCCTATGGAAAGTCATTTTGGCTCTCATGAATGGCACATTATTAATTCAAGTTCATAATATTATTAATAATTATGTTCACAAAACTGAAGCTTATCGTGCAGTCATAAAAACAGAATGAAATGTTTTAAATCATAAGCAATTGTGGAAAGGAGATAATTTGACAGGTACATTTGACTATCCCAGTCTTAATTGCTTTGAAAGTAATAACGTGTTAGTGGTAAACCTGCACTCTTACACACTAACTGTTGTACTGATTTAAAACCAGTCACATTTAGTGTTTCCCCCCTGCTCTTTACTTAATGAAAATCCCGGCTCAGGAGGGCTCTGCTGGAACATGAAGAGACACAGGTGGGGCTGTGGGTGCCGCCTCGCTCACCTCAGTGTACAAGTGTGGGAACCACTGAGCCGCCAGTAGTGCATGAATAACAAGCATCCTGAGGGAGTGTGTGGCGTAATCTTCTCTAACGCTCCAGCCTCTTGTCTTTTTCTCTCTCACTGGAACACACACATTTACACGCAGGCATTTATCTCAATCAACACTCGTTGCAAACAGCAATCTTCCAATGAAAGCTTATCCTGAAATCACGTACACACCAATATATTTGTATTGTAAATGCCGTCTCAGCCGGGTAAATATTACTTTGCAGTGATTTTACTGTTGGGAAAAAAAAAAAAACTTTGCTGGAGAAGCTTGCAAGACAAATCACTTCCAAAGGGTTGACAGCTAAGACAAACATGTGACGTAAATCTATGTAAGATACGTTATTCAAGAATGGGCATGCTGATGCTGAACAGAGGTAAAATGAATCTTGAATTATGTTCACGATTATACAAGTTTCCAACAATTTTTACTGACTCTCACCTTCTTTCCCTTTGAACAGGCCACACCTCCATCTTTCTAACTACTGTACATAAAATACATCACAAATAAATGAATAATATATTTTGTAATTTAACACCAATAAAATATAGAACTACTCTGAAGGGAAAATGTGACTAATTGTAAATTAAGGGAAGAGGAGGAAAAAAGCAACTGTTTTTTTTTTTTTTTTTTTTAATTTTTTTTTTTGTAAAGAACAACATTCACAAAACCATGTCTAGAGACAATTATCTCTGCAATGTTTTTGCACAATCTCTGAAGTGTAGTGCTCTTGGTACTGGCTATGGCACGTAATGTGAAGGAATGTAAGAGGATGACAATAAATTGCTGTTCTAATACAGATTTTATAGAGCTGTGTTGGAGGGGTGATCGAGGGCAGTGGGCTGGCAGCTGTTGCTGCTGTGCAGGGGCCCTCAGGTCTTGGCCTACCCCTAATGGCCAGACCAGCTGTCGGAGTTCTGTCTGTAGGGGAGCGGGGCTTTAGGAGGCGGGGAGGGCATGAGAACTTCCACCCCCCTGTCCTGGGGGGCGGGTCCCGTCTTGTCTGCCCTCCTCTGAAAGGGGGTGATTGATGGCGCAGGGCTGACACCAAGCTTCCCCAACAATTGACTCAGGAGCGATAGAGGATGAACAGAGAGCAGGGGACCCCTCCATGTCTTTTTCCTCTGGTTTTCAGAGGCAAATGTGGGATCATTCGCAGATATAATTCACTCATTTTTCTCTACGTGTCTTTTATTTGACATTTTTACTGGAGCATATGCCACTTGAAACACTTCTCTAGGCTGCCACTGCTTTAACTCTGCAATCTCAAGTCATTGTGTATGTTATTTGTCAGATTACATGTTTTAAAACATGGTTTTATAAAATGGCCCAAATGACCTTCTGCCTTTTATTTAGCTAAGTCCTCTTGTTGCTGTAGGCCTCTGGTGCCCTCTTTGTTGAACCAGTTCTATTAATCCTGACAACAGAGGACTGGAAGCATGGCTCATTGAGGATGGACAGTGCAATCCTAAATGTGTGTGTTAGGTCATGAGTGGGTATCATCCCAAAGTCTCAGCATGGATCCTGCTAACACAGACCTGACCTTTTGCACTGAACCTCACGATTCTCCCTGGACCCCTTTCAGCAAGTCGCCAACACCTCTGTTCTCCCTTTAAGATTTACAGCCTCTTGGAAGCTGCGAGGTACTAGAACATTGTGTTGGGGGTGGACGCTGGGGTGAAGGATGCACTGTCCAGCAGCTGTTTATGGTGGTCTTAAGTAGCAATTTCACACGGAAGCAGAGTCGTGGCACTACAGCTTCCCTCAGCTGCATGGTCTCTAACACTATTTGAAGAGTTCCTTCACGGAGACATTAATCGCACTGTCTTACTTGTGTGGATAGATGTTGATCATTGCAATAAATGTGAGTCCACTGTCCACCCGTGTGTAAATTTATGTCTGAATGGGTCAAGAACTGTTTCAACTTGATAAGTGGATGAATTCAATTCTTGAAGAAATGAAAATTAACCCATAAGTCCTAAAATTGTCCCATATTTTGATCTTCTGCCTCACAAGATAAAAAAATATGTATTAAGAAACAAAGGGTTTAAAAACAAAAGCCTTGCAAAAGTCTTAGAAAAACTTTCATTTGTATCCTAGATTTCTGCAGCAACAAGACCTGGGCACACATACATGATTTAATAGTCGTTTAGAGACTTTGTGTGAAAGTCAAACACTTCTTCCCACAATCCAAAGAAAGATCCATCATTCGTGAATGTTTACTTTAGGCAAGCAGCCCCAGACTCCAAGTCACCCTGTGTGTGTATGTCAGAGAGTGGGTGGAAGGAAAACTGGACCAAAGAATCACAGCGATTGGGGATGCAGAATGTAAGAACATGGACAAAGCACCCGAAACCTTTTTCTTTAGTGTCTGTTGATAAATAAATAAATTGTAGAATCAATAATTATAGTGCTATTAGGCACGATTTAAATAAAGTGTTTATAATGCTTTTCAGTAAAGGGAAAGAACCTCAAACAACCTGATCCACCTCTACACCATTAGCACTTTAGCTTCACTTCAAAATGTGTAAGGTACTGTACAAACAGAAGCACTGATTTGGAGTCTCTTCTACTTATTTGTGTATTTACTTGGAAAAACTGACCCAGCAGTGACTGGGTTCAGCAGATGGCTGAACAAACAACTGTGCAGGATCATGGGAAAGGCAGAGGTGTTTCTTTCCTTACTGAAAAAGCTTGACTTTCCTGAACATAGCTGGAGCAAAGAGCCCTTATCTTATCACTGTTGAGTACAGTTGAGTGAGAGCATTGATGTGGGCTGCTGGTGCTGTTAAACACAAACTACCATGAGCGTCATGATTCGATGCAACTCATAAGGAAACTAAAGTGAAACTGACTGACTGAGATCAGATCATTTTGAGGGAGGGATCAAATCAAATCTGTAACTTGAATCCTGCTCAACGATTGGCTTCAACATCTGTCTGTACATGGTCTCAGCTGCTGATTGGCTGTGACCCGTTTTGTAGCGGACTTTCTTATTCTCTGTTGGTGCTCCCCAGGCTTTTCCCACATAAATCAGTCTGGCCTGGGTGGTAAAGTCATCACGTCCTCTGTGTCCACATACACTGCCCTGTTAGTACCTTGATCACAGGGAGTGCAGTGCGCTCACTGAAAGGTCGCCAAGCCTGTAGAAAGGGCAATGGCTGCTACTTCTCATGCTACGACAATAGCAAGTTACATGTAATATTTTGTCTTTATTGATTAAACATTCACAGTATTAGTGGCAAGGGAAACTTTTGGTTTAACAACTGATCATTTGGGAGAAATACCCTAAAACAAGCACTTCTGGCAGGAAATTCAAGCCTACATTAGTCTAGCTATGAGGAACTTGGGACAGCTTTGTATAATTCATTATTTCAATCAGTTGTGTTTGTAAATAAATAAATAAAACTATATTTGTACCAACCTGTTCAGTGTGTACTAATGATCACTGGAGATTGGCACCAGCTCTCCAAAAGCCTAAATAGAAACTAGCGAGCAGAGACAGTGGATGGATGTGACGTTTTTGTGTAGGTTCGATCCAGTGGTTGGGAGGTCATCTTCCTACTGGAGGGTCGAGGGTTCAATCTCCAGCCCCTGCAGCTTGCCACAGTGTGTTTAGCAACATACTGAACTCCCCTGACCTCAGTATATCATCAACAACACGTAGACTCTTTCACTATATCTCCTCCCACATGTCACGTCGTCAGTGCAGTTACAGCGTGCACTCTCAGGGCTTCATTACCTGCAGCGTTCCCTCAGTGCACACCGAGCTCAGCCAAAAGGCCTTTCTTACTCTGCTCCTGTAACCTGGAACATCTTGCAACAAGAGCTGAAGCTGTCTTGGTTTCTTTGAGGGATTTTAAACATTTGCTGAAGTCTTTAGAAAAATCTAAGTAAAAAAAAAAAAAAAAATGTGTTCTTGTTTTAGTATTTTAGCTTGTTTTATAAAGCACCTTGATTGTGTTGTTTTTATAACACTGTTGTTTTTAACTGTTTTTATTGTCGTCTGTACTCTTTATGTTGTCTGTCTAAAACAGTTATCGCTTGAAAATGAGTCCTCGTGACTCAATGAGGCAACCTGTACCAATAAAGGTTAAATGAAAATATAAAAATATGTGTGAATGGATGAATTAAGCACCATTGCAGTGTTTGCAGAACCCGGAGAGGTTAAAAAGGCCTTAAATCCAGTCAGTGTGGACCATTTATCGTTTGTATTATTTATGCTGAGAAAAAACAGAATGCCAGCTCTAAATTAGATTAAATATTTGGGAGCTTTGGAAAAACTTAGATAAGGAACTGAAATGACTATGGAGATGCCTGCCTGCTGAATGCAAAGCATTGCTGAGTAAAATGTGCCAATAACAGAGTTTTACCAAGGGTGGTCTTCATTTAACAGGTTTTGATCAGCTTTCGTTCTTTGCACTGCAAATGTGCAGTATCATTCACATTCATGTCTGAATGAAAGCTTCTCTGTGTGTGCCACAACAGTGAAGAGTATCCAAACCCATTAAATGCTCAAAGGGAAGCTTTTAAGAATACTTTGTGCATACAAATGCAGAAAGATGCTGCCAAACACAGGTCTCACAATAAACACCTATGCTAATATGACCCAGTTCAGTTTACCGGTTGAACAGCTGATTCTTCAGCTTTACATCTATAAGCGTGCTAATACTGTTCAAAGGAGTGTGCTGCTCTGCTCGCAGATGGGAAAAGAGTCATAAATTCTGACCTGTCTCATCTTTGTTTGTGTGACTGGAGATTTCCCTGAGTCCTCCTCGAGAACTTTGTCACCCAGGGTTTCACTTCCCACAAGTTCTCTGCAGTACAAACAAATCTCTGATTTATTTGTTCTGTTTATGTGTTTGTGTAGGGAAAGAGAGTTGGAAACACAGAAGATGACAAGTGTTTAATGATAATTAAGACTTCACTAAATTTACCAACTGCATCCTATACCAACCAGAATAAAAAGGAAAACAAAATAAACTATGGACTGTTCTGAAACAGATGTTTGTGCAAGATGTTTTAAAGGGGTTTTCATTTTTGATATAATGGAAATATCATGATTTTCAATTAAATTCAGTTCAGTTCAGTTTATTTATATAGTGCGGAACACTGAACAAATACATTTATATACATTAAATTTTGATTTGTAATGGTATTTATCCAGGGTAGGATAGGGTTGATAGCAGATTGCATTGAGTCTTCATTTTGTCACAGTCTCCCCTTCTGAGCAAGCACAAGGCAACAGTGGAAAGGAAAAACTCCCTCATAACAGGAAGAAACCTCCAGCAGAACCAGGT
>JARVGV010000412.1:21781945-21792275 GCA_031762435.1 Hypsolebias longignatus | reverse complement strand
TCAATACAATATATTAAGTGTGGAACAATGATTGTGTTATACAATAAATACAGAGCTTTATCATTTAATAAGTCTCTAACTTTGTAAAGTACTGCAATGGATTTAGCTATTTTTATTTTTACAGAATTGTGGAATTGTGGAGTTAAGTCTTAAGTTGTCACTGTGTGCCTGTGTTAAATTGCCACTAAATTTACTTGTGGAACACATTAATTTAACAATTTTATTTTATTTTTTACAGCTCTTGCTTCAATGGAGGGTCATGCACGGATAAAATCAATGGCTATTCTTGTGCCTGTCGCTCAGGCTTCACCGGTTCCCACTGCCAATATGAAGTCAATGAGTGCGACTCCCAGCCCTGTCTCAACGGGGGTATCTGTCAGGATGCCCTGGAGTCCTTCCGCTGCTCTTGCTCCAAAGGATATACTGGCAATCGGTGCCAGGTACAAACAGTTAAAGATGCTTGGAATTTATTGTAAAAAGTTTTGAGTCCTAATAGTTAATACTGTTGACAGCTAATTTCTAAAAGAAAGTCTATATTGTATCCCTTATAACTCTAGACACCAGTTGATTGGTGCAGACGCTCATCTCCATGCCAAAATGGGGGACGCTGTCGCCAAAAGGATTCTTCTTTTATCTGTGAATGTTCTCTTGGTTGGTCTGGTCGGTACTGTGACATCCCAACGGTCTCATGCGAGATAGCTGCTCTCCAGCAAGGTTTTTTATTTTTCTTCGGTTAATTTGATCTCTTTGAACTTGTGCTTTGAGTGAATGATGTTACTAAGTTACATTTATTCAAATTAGGGATACAAAAGGACAAACTGTGCCATCATGGTGGTCACTGTGTCAACACTGGGAATACCCACTTTTGTAAATGTCCTGCTGATTATACTGGAAGCTATTGTAAAAATCAAGTGGACCAGTGTGAAGACAAACCATGTCGCAATGGCGCCACCTGCAGGTCATATGTTGGCGGGTACCAGTGTGATGTGAGTCAAATTGTTTGTGTTATCATATTTTTCACAGTTTCACATTGTTTTTAAGCAAATATGAATATGTTGTCAACTATGATCCATGTCAATGCAGTGTATGCCAGGCTACACGGGACAGAACTGTGAGATAGAGGTCAACGAGTGCCAATCTCACCCATGCCAGAATGGAGGAACTTGCATTGATCTAGTGGGGCATTATATCTGCTCATGTCCCCCTGGCACATTGGGTATGGACACACAAACTCAACAGAAATCTGTGCTTATAAGCAAAGAGATTTTCCTTGTTGTGCATGCAAGAAATATTGCAAGTCCAGAAGTTAATGATGTTCATCTTTTTTACAAGGTGTTCTCTGTGAGATCAACGAAGATGACTGTGCTCCATCCCCAAGGCGTGGTGCTCCGCCAAAGTGCCTGAACAACGGAACCTGTGTGGATAGAGTGGGTGGTTATCGCTGCAACTGTCCCCCTGGTTTTACAGGAGAAAGATGTGAGGGAGACATAAACGAGTGTCACTCTAACCCCTGTAGTCCCTCCAACAGTCTTGACTGCATCCAACTGCCTAATGATTACCTATGTGTCTGCAAGCCTGGGTTTACAGGTTAGACTACAGTATTTCTAATCTCACTGACCTCTCACCTTGTATCCTGTCTGTGTAAAATAATAAACTGTTGCCATTGGCACGTTGCTTTCAGGTCGAAGGTGTCAGAACAGGTTCAGTGTCTGTGAGTCTCAGCCCTGTCAGAATGGAGGAGCTTGTTCTATGACCAGCTCTTCCCTAGGATACACCTGCACATGTCAACTTGTAAGTATACATGCATTTTTATTTTGTTTGAAAATTTGCAAATTACAGCATTCTTATTGGGTTGGAAGTTCATGTTCACAAATTACTTAAATGATGCCTCTTTTAGGGCTACACCGGTCCAAACTGTGAAAGAAGCATGTCCTGCCGTGAGTTATCCTGCTACAATGGAGGGAGCTGTGCAGTTACAACAAGAGGGGCACGTTGCATCTGTTTGCCAGGTTATGGTGGGCCCCAGTGTCAGCATCGCAGTAATGAAGGGTGTTCCTCCCAGCCGTGCCGGAATGGGGGGTTATGCACTGAAGAGACAAGCTTCCCGTACTTTCACTGCCAATGTCCCAGCGGGTGGATGGGCAAACGGTGTGAGCAAAGCATTATGCCTGAGACTCCGGTACCATCATGCATCCTGGAAGACTGTATTGGAAAAGCCAATGATGGAGTTTGTGATAAGGAATGCAACACACTTCCTTGTCGTTGGGATGGTGGCGACTGCTCATTGGCAATGAACCCCTGGGCTAATTGTACTGACCCTCGCTGTTGGCGTGTTTTTAACAACAGCCAGTGCGACGAGTCCTGTAACAACGCAAACTGTCTGTATGACAACTTTGATTGCAGAAGCAAGGAAAAAGTTTGCAAGTAAGTTTGTTTTTATTCATTAAAAGATTTGTTTGTACTGACCTGGGTGCACTTGAGCTGATCTATCTGTTTATGTTTTCAGTCCAATATATGAGACCTACTGCATTGACCACTTTGCTGATGGGAAGTGTGACCCTGGCTGCAACACAGAAGAGTGTGGGTGGGATGGCTTGGACTGTGCAGGGAAGGTTCCACAAGAACTTGCTGATGGCGTCTTAGTTTTGATAGTGCTTTTGCCTCCAGATGAGCTTATCCGTACCAGAACAGCATTTTTGCAGAAATTAAGTGCAATCTTGCGCACTTCGGTGCGCTTCAGACGAGACGAGAATGGAGATGAAATGATTCGTCCCTACACCCGTCAAGAAGCACGCCTCAAGAGAGAACTCGAGCCTCAACAGGAGGTTGTTGGGTGAGTTGTACAGACAGGACACAAACAGCTAGTCTTTCATGCAGACTGCACAATACACAGAACGCCGCCTTCTCTGCTTTGTTTGTAGCTCCAAAGTCTTTCTGGAGATAGACAACCGTTTGTGTTCTTGGGGTCCAGAAGACTGTTTCCCTTCAGCTGACAGTGCTGCAGAGTACCTGGGGGCCCTGTCTGCAACAGATATGCTTAACTTCCCTTATCCCCTCAGAGAAGTTCATGGTAAGTAGGAATACTTTAATCTAAAACATTTTAATTGCATCTGCAAGACACTTATATGTATTCATGAAATTTTTCTTTCATCGCAGGTCAAAAGATACGTCCGAATCCTACGGAACCTTTTGTACCAAGATGGGCCAAGCTGATGCTGGCAGGAATAGCTTCTTTTTTAATTCTGGTCATTGTTTTGATGGGCATGTTGATTGCTCGCAGAAAACGAGAGCACAGCACCCTCTGGTTCCCCGAAGGCTTCTTTCTCAAGAAAGAACCCAGCAGTAACAAGAACCGCAGGGAACCTGTGGGCCAAGATGCGCTTGGAATGAAGTAAGTTATTTATAGACACAACCTACATTGCTGGGGCTGAACTGCTAATGCAACAGGATTTTGTTTTAAATGTGAATGTGTTATTTATTTATTTATTTAAACGGTTACATGTTCTGATCTATAGGCACATGCCGAAAACCATCGAGGAATCTCTTCTTGGAGATCATAGTGATCAGTGGATGGACTCAGACTGCCCGGAAGCAAAAAGGCTTAAGGTTCTTTACCGTTACAAAAACTGATCATCAGCATCAGTTAGAATCCACACACACACTTCACACCAGCAAATTTGTGTACAAATTCAGGTAGAGGAGCCAAGCATGCTCTCGGACGGTGAAGATGCGGTGGACTGCAGACAGTGGACACAGCACCACCTTGCAGCTGCTGACATTCGTGTACCACCCACAATGGCCCTCACTCCACCTCAAGGAGAGTTTGAAAGCGACTGCATGGATGTTAATGTCCGAGGGCCAGGTCAGTAGCAAAGCTGCATCAATGCAAATAGTATTTTGCAAACATGTTTTCTGTCTCTTTCGTTCATCCGTAATTCATGAGGCTTTACGGAAATTAACTGGCCCCTGCTTCGTCCCAGACGGTTTTACACCTCTCATGCTCGCATCATTTTGTGGAGGAGGCCTGGAACCTGAGGTGGCAGAGGAGGAGGAGAATGAAGAGTGTTCGGCCAACATCATTTCTGACCTAATCTACCAGGGCGCGTCCCTTGCTGCCCAAACAGACCGTACCGGCGAGACAGCGCTCCACTTAGCCGCTCGCTACGCTCGTGCTGATGCTGCCAAGAGGTTACTCGATGCTGGGGCAGATGCCAATGCTCAAGACAACACGGGGCGCACACCTTTACATGCTGCAGTGGCTGCTGATGCACAGGGCGTCTTCCAGGTATCCAAGCACTAATGCATCCTTTTGATAGAATCACCTTGAAAAGACACTAATCTTCTTTGCTCACGTTCATGAAATACTGCATCTATTTTGAGGTGTTTTTAATTCAGTCTTTTCCGCCTTCCAGATTCTAATTCGAAATCGTGCCACTGATCTTGACTCACGTATGTACGATGGCTCTACTGCGCTCATCCTGGCTGCACGGCTAGCAGTAGAAGGCATGGTCGAGGAACTTATTACGTGTCATGCGGACGTTAATGCAGTTGATGAACTGGGTAAGAGTTTGACATTTTCACTCAAGATGCAACTTTTCTTATGAAAAGCGCTGTTTTAAGAACCGCATTTAAACAATTTACACGTACGTCAATTTGTGGTGTCTCTAGGTAAATCTGCCTTGCACTGGGCTGCGGCTGTTAACAACGTGGATGCCACTATTGCTTTGCTGAAGAATGGCGCTAACAAAGACATGCAAGATCTGAAGGTAGTCCACAACTTTTCCCACAGCATTGCATCAGCATTTGGTTCAATATAGGCACATGTGTTTGCATTCAGCAGCTTGTTGATTTTGCTGTGCGTTCTGTTTGCTGCTGCAGGAGGAGACCCCTCTGTTCCTTGCAGCTCGCGAGGGCAGCTGCGAGGCTGTGAAGGTGCTGCTTGCTCACTTCGCAAACCGAGAAATCACAGACCACATGGACAGGTTACCAAGAGACATCGCTCAGGAGCGTATGCACCACGACATTGTGCAGCTTCTGGATGAATACAACACAGTAAGGAGTCCCCAGGGTCATGGAGGGGCTGGACATCAACTCACTGGGGGACACACTTTGTCCCCACTCATGTGCCCTCCCACTGCTTTCCTCCCTAGTCTGAAGAACACCCCACAGGGCAAGAAGAGCCGTCGGCCTGGAGCCAAGGGTTCCAGCCTGGGAGGCCAGCATGCTACCAGTCTAAAGGAATCAGTAAAAGCTCGCAATAAGAAGCTCACCCTGGACATGCAGAGTGCGTTACTGGACAGCTCAGTTACTCTGTCCCCAGTTGACTCACTGGACTCACCTCATGGGGGAGCCAGCAATGCTGGTTACATCACCAATCCCACTTCCCCTGTGGCCATGCAGTCACCCATCTTCCACTCCTCCATGTCCGTTCCAAGCACTCCGATGATACATAGCAACATGCTGGAAGGAGGGGGCCCCTTTGCTGTGTCACTTGCCCAAATCAACGACCTCGGAGCTGGAGGAATGTCTTTACCTGGTCGCGTCTCGATGACTTCAGATGTCAACCATGGCTATGTGCTGAGCTCAGGCCAGTTGGGAGTCAACATGGGGATGGTCAGTCCTGTTAGTGTGCCCTTTGACTGGCACAACCGCCTGCCACCCTCCTCTCAGTGTGGTCAGCAGGTTGTGAACATGGTGCACAGTAGCCAGGCAAGCATGCATCCTCAGAGTCCAGCGCTGCAGCAGCAGAGCATGCTGATGCACCAGCAGCTCTACTGCAGTCCCATGCTGCAGCCTACACCTGTTACCTCCACGCCCGCCATCAGCCCAGTAAAGCTACCTTCCATTGCCGAGCAGCAGCAGCAGCTCATCAGTCACAGCATCGCCAACCAGCAAAGCATTGCTCGCATGAGCACTTCCACTCCACCGACCCCTCAGACCTCGCAGCCCCCGCCGTCGTTCTTCCAGCAGCAGCAGTTGCCTCAGCAGCCCTCTCAGCTGAAGCCTCCTGCTCAGCCCACCCAAACAGCCGCGTCAGCAGGCCAGCCCACTCAGGCTCCGCCCTCCCAGCCAAGTGGCAGCGCTGCAGGGAACGAGGATTATCCAACCCCTCCCTCCCAGCACAGCTACTCATCAACGCTAGATGCGACACCCAAGCATTACCACAATTTGCCCAGTGAGCACCCCTACCTGACCCCTTCTCCAGAGTCTCCAGAACATTGGTCCAGTCCCTCTCCTCACTGTGTCTCTGACTGGTCAGATTCCACGCCCAGTCCCGCAGTTGCTGTCCCCAACCAGACCCAAATTACTCAAGTTCCTGATGCCAGTGGCAAGATGCAGGTGTTTGCGTGAAGATTCTACGATCTGTACCTAAAAAATGGACCTGGAGTAAAAAAGAATCTGTGGACTGGCTCTTGGGTCAGGGTTTTTATCTGTCAGTCTGTTTTCAAAATATTTATTGAATTTAGATTGACAACGTTCAGCACGAGGAACAAAAAAAAGTAAAAGTAAATGTATGTTGTCTGAAAAAATAGACAATTTAATGAAGTAATTCTGTCACAGATAGATTTTTTTATTATTAAAAAAAAAAAAAGTATATGAAGTAAACCAAGTCTTTATTTCAAAGACTTTGGGACACCTTCCTGAAAACTAACAAACATTATAAAAATAGATAAGACAAAACGTGAAATATTGAAGGGAATCCGTTTATTTTTATTTATTGTTTTTATCTATCTGAACAGTTTTTTTTTTCTTTTTGTTTATAGCTTCTCATATAAACTGCAACCAAGATGTTAAATGGGATTTAGCAAATACACTTCAAGATTTGCTCAGCAGTAGTGATGTTTGATTGCGCAATGGTAAATATTTTCTTCCTATATGAGTATTATGAACAAGAATGTAGATGAGTGTCTGAAGCACTTCATGTGAGCTGCCTTCTAAGGCAAGTCTCAGTAAAAAAAAAACATTGGACTACAGTGTATATTTATAATATAAGAGGGCATTTAATAGGTTAATTTTGCATTTAATCTTTAAAAAATCTGCAGAAAAACTTTTATTAAAAGTTATAGTTTCTCGCTAAGAATCTTTACTGCCAGTGCCAATTCCACCTTCAGTTTTTGTTTTAATTTTTTTATTTATGTTTCTGTTTTTGGCTTGTAAAAATCAACCTGTCACTGCCCTTACTTTTTTATTGTTTAATACGCTGTATATATGTGGAAAACCATTAATACTAAAAAAAAAAAAAAAAAAAAACTTCAGACGTATTAAGCTATGCTTATATTGGCTGCTATTTTATATCTTTCGTTTCCTTGCAGACATTCCTTTAACTTTCCTGTTTTTCTATGTTCGGATGCGGTGCCTTTAAGTAACAGACGAGAACAAGACGAGAGACTGAAACCATTGAGCCTATATGTTCTGAAATGGACTAAATGGACTGTTAGCAGAAGTTGAGATCTAGTTGGTGCTCTCACCTGGTGCCTGCGGTGGAGTGGTGGTGGGTGAGGGTGTATCGGCTGGACTGTGGCTGCTGAGGCCCTGTCACTCCTCAGGGAGGTGTTTTACGGCATGCAGAGGGACCGCTCCCCTGCATCAGCAGCAGATACCAGTCCAGGGGTCGTGGAGCGACATCTGCTTGCCATTATAAAAAGAGAATGAGGAAAACCACTACTGTGTAGTGCTGCCCCCACCCCTCCCCTTATTTTTGTCTTTACCAAGTTCAGAGATGAAACTTTGTTCACAACTATTTTTTTTCATGTAATCTTAGCATGCAAGAGAGTTTCTTATCTCTTTAACACCTTATGCACATTTCAGTATGTATTTTTCTTCTTTTTGTTGTTTTACGTTAAAATTTTGACAGTAACTTTTGCATTTTCATCTCATAAGAAGGGATGAAGTAGCCCACCACTCTTAGCTACTGCTGTGGTGATTTAAACACTGCCTTTTTTAGTTGTGTCATAAACTGAGCTCGTCTTCCATGTTCTTTTATTCTGTTCTTCACAGAACCAGCAAATGTTCTATTAGAACTGGGAAGCATGTCTTATTTGCATTTTTACTTACATGTTATTTTTTTATTTGTTCGTTTGTTCTAATTTTATTATAACTGGTCTTTTGATTTCTCCATCGGGTCGCACTAAGTGTTTTGTACATTCACCGTTTCAGTTTCTGTTTGTGAATATGTTCGGGGTAGATCGTTGCTTGAGAAGTCTTATGTTTGAAAAGTATTTGTTATGTACTAAAAAGGACATAAATAAAGTGTATTTCATTTAGCATTATTTAAAGTCCAGGCTTTGGCTGATCTTTAATCGGTCTTGTTAGAACACGCAAATATTTATTTTAGTTTTCATTTTTATAACGATTTTCAGTCGTTTTTGATCAAACATTTCTGCAGTTATTTTGTCCAAATTTATTAAATAAGTCGTTTATTAAAAACTAGAAAAATAAGTTTAACATCGTTGTGCTCTGTTTTATTTAAAGCATTGAAAAAAAAATCTTAAGAAAAATAAAGATTATTTGACTACAAGCCCCATTATTGGAGCTGCAGGCTGAGTACATTTGCCTAATTTCCAACTTTTTTTTAATTTATTTTAGTGTTTCAGTTTTCCAACAAGTATCCAACCAGACAAAGAACCAAATTACCAGCAGAATTTCCATAAAGATGCTTTTTCCTCCTCATCAAAACTGTAAAAGTTTACCTTCCTCACAGTTAAAGACAGAACAGTTTGTGATTCAATAATCTTTATATAAAGGTCCTCAGGGCGGCCAGCACTGATATATGCACTGAGTTTGAGCAGCTCTAAATTTGTAGCTGACTTAATATCTTGGTATCTTTTTAGGACACACAACATAATTACTTATTGTTACATTTTATTGCTTGCACTGCCAGACTTTTTTCAAATCTGTACACAAGTTTGGAGCTGGAGTAGACATCTTTAAAACAGTCGTGTGAGGAAGCATTTGAAAATGTATTTTGCAACTTCCAAGTTATATTTTACGAGTGGAAGGCCCTCTCGGGGTTGGGGTGGGGTGGGGACGGCTTCAGGTGGAGGAGTTTATATCTGGGCATCTTGTCCATGAGTGATGGTAGGATGGAGTGGGAGATGGATTGGGGCCTCAACCTCAGTAATGAGGGCATTGCTTTGGTCTGTCATGGTGAAGAAAGAGCTGAGTTGAAATGTGAGGCTCTCGATTCACTGGTCTTCATTCCAGCCCTCACCTTAGTTCATGAGGTTTAAATCATCACCGAAATAACAAGGACTTGGACACAAGAGGCTGAAATGGGCTTCCTTCGCAAGGAGGCCGGGCTCAGTCGAGATATGGTGAGGAGCTCTTTCATCTGGGGTGGGGGTTCTGAGTACAGTCGCTGCTCCACCGCATTGAAGGAGTCAGTTGAGGTGGTTCGGGCATCTGATTTGAATGCCTCACTGACCCCACCCTAGAGGTTTTCTGGACATGTCCTACTGGCAAGAAGCCCCAGGGAGGACCCAGAAAACACTGGAGGGATTGTGTATCATTGGCCTGGGAACGCCTTGAGGTACCCCATCTAGAGTTCTCTCCTGGACAGGGACGATTTTAGCCTCTTTTTGTGGGTGCTGAAACACCCCTAAATTTTAACTCAGCACCCCTAAAATAAAAGAAACCATCATTAGGATTTTGCAACTTCTCCTCCTCCACCATCCTACGGTAATAATAATGGATTATGTGTCGTCATCATTGTATGTTCCCACACAATGATGAAATTGGCTCTGCATTAAACCATCCACCCCCAGGTGGAGCAGTGAGCAGCTGTTGAGAGCACCCAGGGAGCAAGTTGGGAATGTGCTGCTCAGACACACCACTAGATGTGCAATGACCAGGGCTCGAGCCTGAGGCTATTGGGTCCTGAGTCGGATGCCCTGCCTCTACCCCATCTCAGCACCCAGAACCCTTAGTACTGGCTCCCCTCAGGGATATGTGTTGAGCCCCTCCTTTTCACTCTGCTCACACGTGACTGTGCACCTACCGGTCCAGGCTGTCATACTGTAAAGTTTCAAACGATGCGGTTGGATGCATCACAAACAACGATGAGTCCAGTTACAGGCAGGAGGTGGTGCAGCAAGAACAACCTTCACTTCAGTGTAGAAGAAGATGAAGGAGATGATTATGGATTTCAGAAGGAGCAAACACAGGCTCAATGGGATTAACCTGCCTAAATAAAGATTGAATGAAAAAAATAAAAAATAAATAAAACACCTACAAACCTGCATCACTCACTACAAAAACAGTATGGTATGGTATGGTATGGTATGGTATGGTATGGTATGGTATGGTATGGTATGGTATGGTATGGTATGGT
>JARVGV010000412.1:21766465-21776786 GCA_031762435.1 Hypsolebias longignatus | reverse complement strand
TGCATCTAATATCCTTGCTGTTCTTTGTATTACGTTTAGACAAAAACATTGAAATGACTGCTCCAGTTATTATAAGAGTCCCCGAAAAGGGTGCTTTTGAAAGTGGTGATTTCAAAATGAGCTTCGTTCTGCCAGCTGAGCATCAGCTGAATCCACCTAAACCTACTTCCAAAGAGGTATTCTCACCATTCCCATGATGCTGTCAGTATTTCCCCTTGAGTTCTATCTTTTTGGCTCTTGCAGGTAACAGCTCTCTGCTCACTTGCAGGTTTACATCGAAGAGATGAAAGAAATGAGTGTGTACGTGATGAGCTACGGAGGATGGCTGTCAACACTAACTGATAATTGGTATTCATATGCACTCTCCTCTGCCCTCAAAGCTGGTATCAAATACAGTAAAGGGTTTCACTACTCTGTTGGATATAACAGGTAAAAACGGCACAATCTAAAAAATAAAAAATAAGGTTTAAAAAGTTTCTTAATGTAAATCTGTGTGTTTGCACATTTTTGCAGTCCAACAACACTAACGGACCGACACAATGAAGTGTGGTTTGTGGTTGAGGGTGACCCTGTGTGCTACGGCAACGTGTGACCCGGTCCAGTACTGGATGTGGGGAGGACTGTGCAGTGATCATCTACAAGACAACACGTTTTGAATTTTGCCTCATATCACTGATATGAATAAAACTTTCCTGTGAGAATACAGTTATTAAATGAAAGCACATTTAATCATTTCAGCTTTCAGTTTTATCTCTTTTAGTTTACAATCGGCAGCGATGCTTCTGGTGTTTTGTAATTGATCATATTTTTTGGACCAACACCCTGTAACAGCTGAATAAAGATTATATCCAAATCTACCGTGCTGCACAGTTTATTCCTTTACCACCAGAAGGCACTGCCAAGTTCAAAAAGCCTCCAGAGGCCACGTGTAACATGACCAACATTTAGACATTTTGACAGAGATTTCTAAAAAAAAGAGGGTAAACAACAAGAAGAGGGTAATCAGTAAACTGTTCCAAATTAAATATACAGTTTAGAATCACTACTTTAAAGCCACATATTGTATTTCAGGGTGGAACAGTGGTTAAAGATGCTGCTACCCAGCAAGAAGGTCACAGCTTTGATTATTTGTGAGGAGTTTGAATGTTCTCCTCTGGCGTAGGTGGATTTTCTCAGGGCACTCCTCCCACAGACCAAAAACATGCATGTTAGTTTAACTTCTAACGCTAAGTTATTGCAGGGCGTGAGTGAGAGTGTGATTAGTTATCCATCTCATTTGTCTCTACGTGTCCCTGTGATGGACAGATGTCCCCCACTGACAGCTGGAGGCATGCACCAGTTGCCCTGCGACCCCGAACAAAAAAATGGATAAATGGACATTGTCTGTCCACGTTTCCTTTGCAGCCATGAGTCTTTAAACATCTGTCTTTAATGTCATCAAGATCAAGTTGTGTCAGTTTAGTGTCGTTCGAAACTTAAATGTGGGGAAAACGTAATGAAAATTTGTTTGGTGGTCTGTTTTTGGACACTGAAAAAACTGTTCTGGCATTGAATGCAACTTCACAATACGTTATTGGATCTGTTGATGCTTACGCTTAAAACATTTATGAACTAATCCAATAAACAAAGTTACTCAAACCCTGTTTGTGATTATCATCTGGACACACACTAAAGTGAGTAATACTGCAGGAGATACGATTTTATTCAGAAAAATATATAGTTATTTGTCTCAATAAACTGTTTTACATATCTGACAACTGAGAAATACAGTCAAGCAGAATAAACCGGTTGCTAAAAGCTGTCTCTAAAATACAAATATTTTTTGCAGCCTAGGTAACTTGGAAGTCTATTGACTATTAATCTGATAAATACATAATTTATTGTCTTTTATGGACTGTTTGTTTTAAGAGCGTAACTGTCATGAGACCACCTTATCTATCTGAACTTTATCGTCACACTCTAGCCACATAAGACCCAAATTCAGCTCATGTTAGATAATCCCAGATCTGCGCCAAACCAGAAGTGACAGATGGTTTCAATGGGAGCTACTGGACAGTTCATCTCTGCATGTGAGAGATGATCAGCGTGTAACAAAAAATTATTTTATATGCACTATGTTTAGTTTCATTTGAGGACACCTTAACTTTTACTGTGCAAATATTTTTTGCTTTTATAATAATTAACTAATATTGTTTATTGTTGTACAGTACATAACAAAGGTCGCTTAATTAATGTGTTTCAAGTTTTAAAAAATGATAAATTCAGCAAAAGTAGGCACAAAAGGATTACAAACAAATATAAAGCACTTTGCAAACAGTTTTTCAATAAGAAAGGACATAGTTTAAATTAAATACAGTGTAAATATGTGTCATCTATATAGAGACTGCAGAGTTGCACAGTACAAAGGATTTTATAAGATATGCATTATTACAGCAAACCAGAAAAAAAAACATTGGAAAACCAGGAATTTTTTTGGTTTCAGTGACATTTAGAAATATTTTTTTCCTGCAGGATCAGTGTAAAAGTCATCCGTTTTTAAATGTCACAAACCTGCTGTGACTTTTAAAAACTATTGAAACCCCATGACTCATATCTTGGTCAAAGGATGGAGCTTGTTGTTAATTAATTTGGGAATCAAACCAGGCATTTGAGGAAATTGTCTTGAACTAGCGACAGATACAGTTCAACTCATTCATACATTAACATAAAAAAAAGTTTGAATGTTATATTAAATTTATGTCTAATACATTGTGTTGATTAGGTCATTGTATTTAGGTAATGTGCTCTGTAAGATGCAAAGTAAAATGTTTGTGTTCTCCAGCCCCAATACAGCTAACTGCTTAAAACGCAATAATCCAGAACCTCTCTGGAAATCTAAACGTCATTTGAAAGTGGTTCACATCAATGCGCTCTTATCTTATCTGCTGAGCTTCACAATTCTTCATTGATACTGAAGTAATTTCACTATAGGAAGATTCCAGCAGGTGGCTGTT
Organism: Hypsolebias longignatus; assembly: GCA_031762435.1. Taxonomy (NCBI): domain Eukaryota; kingdom Metazoa; phylum Chordata; class Actinopteri; order Cyprinodontiformes; family Rivulidae; genus Hypsolebias; species Hypsolebias longignatus. The sequence continues at coordinate 21,773,793 of JARVGV010000412.1, read as the reverse complement.
AGAATCCACGGAGGGGCTGGTTGGCTAGCTTGCTTGCTGACATACTGACTGGTTAGGAGTGCCAGTCAGGAGAGGTTTTATGACGTTCACTACTGATCAAAGTCTAAATGTGGGCCTCAAACAAGCGTCAGTCCATCTGAGCTTTTGGGCCTGACCGCCTCCTGGCTTTTCTCTGGCTCTCCTGTTGTGTCTGTCTGGTCTCCCAGTTTCTCCAGCAATGAAGACTCAGCTGAGCTGACAGTGGAGCTCATGTCCCACCACCAAAATGGACATATCTGGTTATTACCCACAGCCACTAGTCCACCAGTCTGGTAACTATCTACAGGATCTGTTAGTATTGGAGGGATCAGCAACACGTAAGTGCACTGAGGGGACATATACTACAAGGACACATGTTAGAAATGTTAACGTTCCCTAAATATGTCTGCATTTAAAAGGCCATGTTCTGGAAGATGTACTTGTTTGTTTATATGAATGTGTGTAAATATTCATTATGTGCTGCTGCGTATCAAAACCATCATACAGAAGTTTAGGAGTGGGTCATCGTTGTGTTTTAATTTTTCATTGTGGTAGTCTGCTTCTGGGAATTATGTAAAGTTCATGTCAGCAATCACAGTCGAACAAATCAAGATGAGTGATAAGAAGCTGTCTGCAAGAGAGGGACGGTCTCAGGTCGTTCAACAGCTGAGCAATAAATCATAATATATGACATTTAAAAATTCATTTTTAAATATTTGAATATAAATTGGAACATTTTTGGTACAATGCTTCCAGGTATCATTATGGTTTAGATCAAAGTTTGAAAGTTATCATCTCAAAAACACACACACACAGACATGACATTTTTATTTTCCTCAACCGTTCAAAACATTACAATAAAATTACACTTTACAACCATCTCGCCTTCTCAAAACCTCCATCAGTGGTTTCCACTTGAAGTTGTTATGTTTGTTGTAATGTTAGCCTTTTTTAAAAATTATTATTATTATTATTTAACCTGATCGTTGTTGCTTTTCAGCTCAGGAAGCAAAGTCCGAGGCAGCCGGCAGGTCAGAGCCAGAGGAGAGCTGTCCTGTTTGTGGCGACAGAGTGTCAGGATATCACTATGGGCTGCTCACCTGTGAGAGCTGTAAGGTAAGGAAGAAGGCCTTGACATTAAACTGATCATTTACTTCTGAATTAGGACACAGGTTGCCTCACTGTGATGACAGAATGAATGATAGATAATTAAATATATGATAAAGATATAAATGCATAATATAAATTTTCACTTTGGACCATCTGGCAGTTTTGAGGATGAACCAACAGATGAGCAGTGGCTCTCCTTCTCATGCAGGGTTTCTTTAAACGCTCAGTGCAGAACAACAAACACTACACTTGTGTAGACCAACAAAGCTGCCCGATGAACCTTTCTCAGAGGAAACGCTGTCCTTTCTGCCGCTTCCAGAAGTGTTTGGCTGTAGGCATGAAGAGAGAAGGTACGGTTCGCATCTCCCTTTGCATGAAGGATATCAGTTCTGTCTTTGAACTTGAGTTTTGCCTCTTTGTGACATGCTTGTTTATTTCTGCCTCATTAACTATCAGTTACACATTATTTTTTTTATTGTTGTATTAAGAATTCCCAGAAAATGAAGTTGTTCTTGTTTACAAGTCTACTATCAGTCAGATATCACTGGCGAAGCTTGAAGTGCTGTGATAAACCCAATAAACTGTGTTTTATGTTCTGCCATCAGCTGTGAGAGCAGACAGAATGAGAGGAGGCAGGAATAAATTTGGACCTTTTTACCGGAGAGACAGGCAGATAAAACAGTTAAAGGGAAACACTGACCCCTACAGGATTAAAATGGAAACTGCACAAACACTAAGTCCCCAATCACCAAATGATCCTCACCTGCAAAGAAGGCATCCAAGTGATCCCTCATCTTCCAATGCTTTTCATCTTTCCCACATTATGTATCCATCCAGCACGGGACAGTCAAGTGAACCCATGCAAATAGACGCCATAATGAACAACCACAGAGTGCCAACTCCTCCACCCATGCCTTCTCATGGACTGTACTGCACTTTTCCTGGACACCCGCAGGACAAAGGAGAAATGGGGTTTGGCTACAACTCAGCTCCCACTCACCATCCAGCGTATTCAACCCCCAATAATTTATTCTCACCAAGAAGCACGCCTTCATCTTCTCCTTGTCATGCACCAAGCCCAGCCACTGTTCTCTCCCAGGCTCCATCCGTCCCTCCATCAGACATTTTTACGCCCAACTTTCTTAGTCAGCTCCTGAAAGGTGAGCAAGATGAGGCCCAGCTGTGTGCCAAAGTCCTGACTAGTCTGCAGAGAGAGCAAGCCAATCGGGGGAAGCACGACCGCCTAAATACGTTCAGCATCATGTGCAAAATGGCTGACCAGACTTTGTTTGGGCTTGTGGAGTGGGCCAGAAACAGCAATCTGTTTAAGGAGCTCAAGGTAAAGACAAAACCATTTTTGTTGTCATTTTGAGGTATTAATATTTACTTCAGTGCTCATCAGAAGCAGGAGTCGACAAATTTGTCTAATTACTCTTATAATTAGAATAATGCTTATGGGATCAGTGGTTGTAATCTTTAATTTAAACCACACTTGCCATGGTGGTGCTTCTCACAGGTTGAAGATCAGATGGTGCTGTTACAAAGCTGTTGGAGTGAGCTGCTGGTCCTAGATCACCTCTGTAGACAAGTCACTTATGGCAAAGAGGGCTGTATATACCTGGTCACTGGTCAACAGGTAAGGTGTACCTGCTGGACAAAAAGCTGCATGCTTGTGCACAACAAAACATACATTTTATAATGCATTTAATTTCGTTGTAATTACACGTCAAAGTAAATATCCAAACCGTATGCTTCATTCTGATACAGATTGAGGTGTCAACTATTACGTCCCAGGCTGGACATAAACTAAGTAGCTTGGTAACAAGAACCCAGGACCTTGTTTCTAAACTTAAGGCACTTCACTTCGATAGACATGAGTTCGTTTGTCTTAAACACCTTGTCCTTTTCAACCCAGGTGAGACTTTTTTTTTTTTTTAACTATCAGTATATTTGCTGTGATAAAGCATTGATTCGGGACCAGTTTCTTTAAGTGAGAAATGTTTTGCCCCCCCATCCAGAGGACTTCCTCAGTCTATGGCCTTCCAACCAGATCTGTCATCATGTACCATTGTTGTAGGCCAGATGGCCAACTGATCTAAAACATTTGATTGTTGTACATGACTGTTTTGGATGGGTGTGTTCTGCACATGTTAAAGCCTGCTTTTGATTACACGGCTTGAAACACAGCAATGAAGGCTACTTAATGGACAGATCTGGTTGGCAGGCTGTAGTCTGAGGAAGTCCTCTGGAGGGGGAACGAAATGTTTCTCACTTAAACTGGTCCAGATCAGATGACACAATTTATTATCATCTACCTTGATGATTGAGCTTACAACCTTTTTAAATATATATATTTGCTATACAAAATAAAGCCAAATTTAGCTTTTGGAGCAATGTTAACGCATTATTTGGTTCTTTTGGTACTTTACGAACATGAAAAAGGATTCTAATTTTTTTTTATTGTTATTAATGTGTTTTCTGTGTAAGATGTGAAGTCTGTGAAAAGCCGAAGACAAGTGGAGCAGACTCAAGAGATGGTAAACAGGGCCTTAATGGAGCACACCCAGTGGAATCATCCAGGACAGTCAGACAAGTTTGGCCAGCTGCTTCTCCGGCTACCCGAGGTCCGCAGCATTAGTTTGCAGGTCGAGGACTATTTGTATCAACGCCACCTTCTTGGAGATTTACCCTGCAACTCCCTACTTGCAGAGATGCTACACGCCAAGCACAACTGAAACTGTGTTGAAGTGAGACACTAGAGTGGTCCAAGTTTACTGCTGCGGATATTTGTTCCCATTTCTTACAAATTCAGCAGCCCAGTTTACGTTCACATACAGCAAGTGAGGGGAATACATTCAATAAAGGTGTTCCAAGAACACCTTTAAAAGGCTCGGTATGTATAATTATACTGTGCCAAGCTTTAAAAAGCTTTTGATAAACAGTATTATCACCAACACCCTGTAATCTGTAGCAGTGTTGAGATGAGACCAAAGCAATAAAGGTTTTTCTTACTAACTTAAAGGAAAAACAGAATAAACAGAATTAATTAAATTAACTTGGTGTCTGCATGTTTGTGTCTACTCATAAACTGCCTCTACAAGAGGATAGTTTTCCAGATGTTTTGTCTGCAGAGGACATTTACTCACACAAATCGCACCCATTTCAAATTCCTACATAAAATATGTGAAAACAAACAAACAAAAAAATGGTGATGAAAAACAGATGTGGATGAATTAAAAAGAAACATTTTATTTTTCTGGTCCAGTCGCCAAGGACAGTCGTGATGAAATGAACATACATAATGTGCTGGCACAGATTGGAAAACAAAGGAGGAACAAAAACATGACAACTTCAATGAAATGACAATTTGACACGTTGCCTCAAAGAAAAAACAAAAAAGAAAAGAAAAACCAAACATCTTAAACTAAAACAATAAATTTGTCACAATTCAAGCACAAATAAATACATTTCTGGGATATGCAGGTATTACTCTGGGAAGAATTGCACTGAAAAGATGTTTACTACCACATCCTACCTTTACAAATACCAAAATAAACATCCACTTATTCTACATGCACTCGTTCGCGAGAACTTCCAAGCAATCATTCAACTGTTTATTCATCATTAATCTTAACAGTTTGTATAGAAACCCCTGTGGTAAAAAACACCACATTTCCTGGAGGCAGTAATTATAAAAGAAGATAGTTTAGTTGTGGCAACTGTTCTAGTCCTAAAGACTAAAAAAGGAGAAGTGGGCAAATTTCTCAAGATTGTTTCACCTTACTGATTTTATCATAAACTAGGGTCACGTTTTTTTTTAATTTTTGCCTACTAGCACAGACATTAGGAGAATTAAAAAAAAAAAAAAACCTTTTGGCTTTTTACTTTCCCCTATTTATACATGAAGGAGTCTCAAGGGACTTGGGGTAGATGAGGGCTGTTACAGTCCAGAATGATCCTTCATTAAGAAACCTACTGTTTACATGTCAGCGCACATAAACAGGGAAAAACACATTAGGAAACAGGCTGACTTCATGGATTTATTCATCCTAAATCAAAACAGTTTATCAGCTTTTAAACAATTTTTACTCATTCTCATTCATTTTAATCTCAAACACACATCTCACTAATTGCTTAAGCAGCAGCCTAGCTTATTCATAGCTTACAAAAAGTCAACCTATCGTTTTTACAAATCATTGTCAAAAAAGTCAATGTAATCAGCATTCAGTATATATTAAACCAGCATTGATTATCATTTTCTCAAGGAGCAGTGTCCAAGTAGTAATGAACATGATAAAGCCCTCCATTTATTCCATGACAATCTCATATCAACGTTTCAACGAGAAAGTATGAAAAGAGGAAAAAAATCATCACACGGAATTTCATTCTTCATTCAGCTCCCAAGAACTCGATCAATTTATCTGGCAAAAAACATGTCAAAAAGTATATATATAAAAAAAACATCCAGATGCCTACAGCTGAAGGAGTTGAGGGGGGAGTGCACAAACGATGGGGTACAAGCAGTTTCTGGGTGTGCACATCCATTGGAAAGCAAACTAGAAACCACCAGTGCAGCCCATCAAGAGACCAGCAGTTATGGTGTTCTCTAGCCTTGCCTGTAGAGGGCAAACACCCCTGAGCAGAACAAATAGTGTGTGCTCTACATTCATGTTACAGCAGTGTTATCTGCCAGCTGAGAGCTCCCATCAGAACTGAGATCTGAGCCATTCGTCTTCGTAGACTGACGAAGTGAGCCCTGGAAGAAGAAAAGGCAGCGAAAGGAGGAGGAGCTGAGAGGCGAACTACTAATGCCCAAATCACTGTTTTGTGGGCAAAGGCAGTGTGGTTGTTCCCCTTTTTTCTTACCATAAAGTCACCAAAATGACTTGGGTATGGCAGGGTAAGGCAAGGCATGAGGCGGCAAGGGAAAAGGAATTATTTTTTGAACCAGCTACATTACATTTCTCGATCTTAGTGAATCATCCAGAGCCTCTCAAAAGCTCTGAAGATAACATTATTGTAAATACGTTGGTTGATTGAAGCAGTGACTGACCCATTCTCTTACCACGTACACTTGACTGAGGTGTTTTTCAGAGACCAGAGTTTTTCTAGATGATCAGTCACGCTGCTGCTAGTCTATTTAAACAATCTCAAGTGCCACACAGGCTAAATTACAGAATAATAATAAAAATAAAAATAGTCAAATTGGTGTTGATTTCCTGAATAGTAGCATCCTTTATGTCCAGTAAGACTTTATTTGGGGGTGCTAAGCTTTTTGGGAGTTCCCGGGCGTTTCTGCCAAAAATGTCCAGGGATGGTGAATGCATCAACGCTCATGGACATGGTTTTGGACGGGATGGCGGTGAACTGCTTGCGGTCAGAGCTGTACTTGTAAATGGACTCAACCATCTCAAGTGTGATCATTCTAGGTCCAATACCAGTGAGCCGTACCATCTCCTCAGTTTCAGGGTTCATGGTGTAAACTGCTCTGAACTGGCAACTGGAATCTCTAAAGAGGATGAGGAAGTGATTGGCTGTGCTGTTTTCCATGTCCTGCAAAATGAAGAAATAGAAGAACGAGTGATTTGTAGTCATGGTGGTGAGAACTTCTTCGATGAACTGTAAAGCAACAGCATAGTTTACCTCAACAACCTTGTTTTTCTGTAATTCATTGACCTTTCCAGCAAGGCAGCAGCGAGTGATGGCATTGTGGATGATGAACTTGTTGGACTTAAAGCTTGGTTCCTTGTATAGCTTTGGTCCTGTAAGACCAAACATGGAAAATACATTGCTCACATGCTTTAATTCAACAATATTTTGATATTCAACCTATCACAGACCTGTGTATTCTGGGATGGAGGATGGAGAGGAAATAGTAGAACCGTTTTCCCAATCCCTTTCTCCGTTCTGAGCACTTCTTCGCCCTGGTGACATTAGCCGTGACCTGGACGGAGAGTGTGAACGGCTGGTGGGAAAAAAGGAAAAAGTTCAGCCACTAAGGTAAAATAGCTGATGAATACCACTGTACTTTACTTTCCACAAGTTTCAGTAAGTTACTGACATCACAATGACGTAATTACTCAATTCAATGAAATGTCAAATTTAAAAGAAAAATATATTCCCTTTGTTTTTGAAACCATTAGTGAAAAGGCCAGACTTCAGGGGTATCTGGAGCAGGCTTGAAACACAGGAATCAGGGT
>JARVGV010000412.1:21734960-21766365 GCA_031762435.1 Hypsolebias longignatus | reverse complement strand
TAATACCAGATGGCTAGGCCTCAGATTGACAAAGCCCTTTGGATGAGGGGCGAAACGTTTCTTTTTAACAAAAAAACAAATTCCAGATGACATGAGTCAACCTTTTTTGTTGTTTGACACTTAATGTTTGTGGTGTTTAAGACTAAATTATATACCATCAATTTTCCAAACCCCTTTCTTAAATAAATCTAAGCATCATCACCGCACAGGTTACCTTGGAGACTTCCTGACGCTCAGACCTCCAGAGTCATTAGCCATAGAAGACAGGTTCATTGTTGAGTGAGAGTACACCTTGTTCAACCTAGGACCTGCACAGAAAACAACAGAAATGAAAGAAAATTTAATACAAAAACAATGCAGGTGTAAACAAAAGGTGGGAAACCAACTTGAACGATACTGGTCAGAAGTATTTACCAATGAAACCCTTGGCAGGGCTGTTGGACAAGACGGAGTCATCTCTAAACACGGTCTTGGGCCTTTGCTTCTTCACACCACGGACTGTGGTGGGCTTCTGCTTTAGCACTTTGTCCAAGTCTTCCATGATTTTCAGCTGATGTCTCCTCTCATACTCCTGCTTGGTGAAGTCCCCTCTGCGTTGAGGAGTCCCTTCTGCTGGTGGGGTGCGTGATGCTGGAGGGGTGACTGAGGTCTGGGGTGTGTCTTCACTCTTATTACCCCAGCCTTCAATAATCATCCACTGAGGCTTGCTAGATATTACAAGAAAGAAATACTGTATTGCAAAACCATGTGCATTTTGATACATTCAAAATGAATGAATTATTGAACTATCTAACAGTACACCAATAAATCTTAATCATCACCGATATGCAGCAAAATATTTTTAATGTTCATAGCAAAATGATCAACTTAACTTAGACATTTTGCTATGGCTCTCTTAATTTGGTTATAAATACAGATATCTGAAAAATCAAACGTTACTTTGATTCTTTTTCTTTCTCCTGCTCAAGTTTGCGTTTCTTCATCTCTTCTGCTCTTTTCTGCTGTTTCTCAAGTAAAACTGCTCTTCGCTGGGCCATCTCATCTTCTGTTCGATGCTTGACATCCTGTAGCAAACAAACGAAGAAGTCATAACTGTAATCATTAAAACTTCCTTTAAAAACCAAACATCTGGAAATACTCAGATTTAGTTGCAGACCTTGAAAAAGAACCCAACTCCAGCTTTTGATTCTGGCTCCGTTTTGTCACTCGTTGAATCAGAGAAGGCGTCAGGCACTTGATCATCCTCTTCGGTCTCTCCTCGCAAGGAAGATAATGAAATTTCTATCAAACTATTGTGTTTGCCATTCAGCATTCCCGCAGGGACTTCACTATCAAAGGAGCACTCTGAAGGGGCGCCAGAGCTGCAGCCTCCACTTGCAAGTCCTTCCTTTTTGAAAGGGCTATGTGAGGGCCCAGCATCAAGGTCCATGCTAAATATACTTTGTCCATCAATAGACCCAACTTCTGAATGGTCATCATCTCCTGCAGGAAGAGGAGGTGGAGTGGGAGTCTGTATGGGTGTTAGTGAAGGTGTGGGAACAGGAGTAGGTCCAGAGGAGCGCATCTCAGCCAGGTTATCAGAATCACCTATAGAGAAGGACAGTGAAGTCTGGACCTGAGTCTGAGAGGGATTTACGCGACGAAGATGGGGAATGCGATCCACATTTTGAGGAGGAGTGAGAACCCTGGAGAGGGTTGGGACCTTCTGCTCCATTTGATGACTGTGCTTTGGACTTTTCGGGGGTACAGACTTAGCTCTTTTGTTAACCCGAGGAGATTTCGGAGGAGCGGAAAGGTTCGAGACTTTGGGAGACGGTGACGAAGAGGAGGTTGAGTTTAAACCTCGAGTGGATTCTCTTGACAGGCGTGCAGGAGGAGCTGGAGTGGAGGGAATAACCCAGGATTTGCTGCTGGACGTTTCAGGTTTCTTCTTGATAAGTTGGTTCTGCTGCTCAGTCAGCCGCTGCATGTCACTTTGCAGAGAGGAAAGTGCTGCAGTTAACTTGGACACAGCATTATTATAATCACCTAATGGAGCAACCGTTTTTTCACCAGGCGTCCCAGAACTTCTCTCCCCTGGTATGTTTGCTCTGGTCTGATTGACCTCTGGCACAAGTTCTCTTCTATTATTACTTCTACCTTCCACAGAGGGGCGCTGTTCCTTCTGCTCTTCTTCCTTCATTTGAGCAAGCCTTTCCTCTACATCCTCTTCTGTAGATGAGGCACCGACTTGACCACCTGCTTTCTCCTCGTCGTCTTCAGTTTGCTCCGTTTTTAACTGCAGGAAGGCACTCTTCCCAAGTTTTTGCCGATGCTTAGTAAAAATGGCCTCAATGCGTTTTTTTTGGGCTTCTATAGCTTTGCGTTTTTCTTCAAGTCGAACCCCTAGCTCGGACATTTCATTATTGAGTTGTGGGCTCTTGCTTGGGCTTTCTTCAGACTTTTGTGCCCATGTGGTCATCTGAGGAGAAGAAGGGTTGCTGGCATTAAGAGAGTCCATGCTCTGTCTCTTTTTACGTTCTGCAAAGTTAGTCATCTTCACTCCGCTGTCATTCCCCTCCTTACTATTACTACGAGCAGGGTATGATGAACCTGCAGCTGGTGTATTTGGAGTGGATTGGGCCTTTGGCAGGTCTTCTAAGGCATCTGAATCCACACTACCGTCTCTCAGGACCGAATCATCATCCCGTGAACATCCTGAGGCGCTTCTGCTGCGAGCTGGTTCCCTGGACTCTCCTTTAGGCTGGTACAGCATTCTTGAGTGTGTTGGGGCAGAGCAGCTGATGGGAGTCAAGCTGCTGTCATATCTAGAATTAGCAGGTTCATCAGGAGAGTGGAGGTAGAAGCCATCAGGAGCACCATCAGGGTGCAAACGGGGCTCCATCTTGTCCTCATTGTGAATAATTTGAAGAGCCTCTTCTATGGTAGGCAGCTCTCCTGTTTCACTTGTCCCAAGGCCATTTTCTTCTTCAAGCCTTGGAATAATGGGAGTCTGTGTGGCCCAAGATGCTCTTTGTGGACCGTTGGGTCCACGGGGTTTACCAAGCAAATGGCTGAGGTCTTCAGCTGGAGTGTAGGGAACGTGGGTCATGCTTTGGCTTGCTGGATTGAGATGATCTGAGCTCAAAGAGCGAGTTATGACAGGGTTGCCCATCACTATGTCCACATCACTATCCAGGCCAAAAGGAATGCTGAAGGATACTGCTGACAAAGGTCGGCTACAAAAAGAAAACATCAAAGCAAGTTTAGGTACAATACACTTTGTTTGCACAGCAGTTTATTTATTGAACGTGTAGGTCCTACCTGAGAGGCTTCTTGGTCCATGTCTTTCCAACTCCTTCTATATGAGACATTGAGGTAGACTGAGTCAAAGATCCTGAGTGCAATGGGACACACAAACATGTAAAGGCATGCAAACCACACACAAGGATGCACAAACAACTAAACACACCAGATGGTTTGGAAATTATGAAACATTTTCAAAATTGAAAAGTAAAAAAATAAATAAATAAATATAAAAACATGTAAAATTGACAAAACAGAACTTAAAAAACAAAGATTAAGGGGAATTTTTTTTTTTTTTGTTACTTGACAAAAAGGTCTTATTACCTGATGCAGAGGAAGAAATTGGGAGGAAGGGCTTCTTAAATATTGAAGGGGATGTACTGGAAAGTGGATAAATATCCTTTTAGTTAAAAACAATTGTTCGATGATATGCCAGACAACTTTACAGCAAAATCTAATTCACAAAGACTTTACCTGCTACCACTCAAGCTAGTTGGTGTTACTGGTGTGGATCCATCTTTAAAATAATAAAAATAAAAATATATTTAGTAAATAAATATCCAATGGCATCTTAAAGATGCACACCATTTGCAAGAGACCACAAATCAGTGGTGCTTACCTAAAGTGTCTATTGGCTGAACAAATTCTGGTCTTTGTACTTCAAACCACCAAAGCAGCTCTGACAGGAAGCTCAGAACATTGAGCTAAAAAGATTTACACATTAAAAATTAAGATAAAAATCCCCATAATATGCCATTAAGTTATTTAATAAGTGGAACTGAGGAAGTACCTGAAGCTCCTGTGGTGCGTACAGCATGTCTTCAAGTGTTAAGTGACAGCAACCTTTCAGACAGCTGTCACAGAATTCACAGATGAGTTGCAGGTTGCACAGGTTGTCTGCCACAGACATGGTGTCTTTCATACAAACATCTTACAGAGAGGAAGAAAAGTGTTAAACTGACGTAACTTCTGTAATGATAAGCCATTCTTTTGACAATAAAAAGGTTTGTTAGTACCTTCAAGTCTTAGTAGCCCTGGGCAATAATAATGTATGACTGCAGCAACAGCACAACCACTGGACAGATCCTTCACTTCATTCACTACAGGAAAGATGGGCTTCACTCTGGACTGAAACTGATCCTTTCTGTAGCGGAGCTTCAAAATGAATATGAAAGAAAATTAGCATTGTGACGACAATAAAACTTTACTTCAATTTGACCTACAAGTTAACATTAACTGACAAAGTCAAGCTTTTACAAATTGGGCAAGTATTCTTCAAATGTTCACACAGTGATACATGATGTTACATTATGAATGATAAAGAAGGACAAAGAAAACATCATGCTAAGGACGTTTTAAAAAGACTGAATATAGATGAGCTAAAGGCAGATGCAAAGGGAATGACTGAATAGAAGCAAAAGTGAGTTTAATTAGAGAAAGTGGGTCAACTGAGAATCTCGAGAGGATGAGAGAGAGAGAGATAATAAAAAAAAAGAGGTCTCAGATTGAAAGAAAACATTTCAGGTAAAAATGCATCATACAAAAAGCCTACGTCCAACAGGGAGCAGTTCAGCTGTTGCATGCCTTTGTTAATCCCAATCAAAACACAGCTGCTTTGCCACACACACACACACTAGAGAAACCAGTTGTGTATGGCATTTTGAAGTCCTACCTATTTAACTGAGTCATGCACCACTCTAGTTTTCACAACAATGTCTTTAACCTGTTAACTTTAATACTGTTAACTCAAATGTCATTCGATGCAGAGAAGGATTCAGCAAACGATGCAGTCTCAACGCAGGACATGGGAAATTAAAATAAAAAACAGACCTGATCATATATTGGCTGAACATTTTGATGAAGATAGTGGTGGGATGGAGGGAGAGGGAGAGGAGGCTGAGGGAAGGAGGGAACTTACAGGAACAAGTTTCCAGTACCAGCGAGTGGGACACTGTCAGAGTAGAAGAGGAAATACCAGAAAATAGAAAAAAAGGGAAATGGAGGAGCACAGGGACAGATATTAAGCCAACAGTGGAAGAACAAGACAAACTGGAGGGGGTTGTGATGACAGAACACTCTTGAAAAAGAAGGAGAAACAATTGATTCAGCCATCGTTTGTAGGTTCTACCATATATTTTAAAACTGTCATCTGTTTATTCTAAGGCCTATAGAATAAAAGGCCTGTAAATGTGGTCAACCAAAAATATGAGCTTTATACACCTCATATTGAAGAGTTACTGTATATTTCTTCTATGTTGTTTTGATTTCACTATTAGTGGAAACCTGCAGGAACACGACAAATATGCAAATAGCTCCAATCTGGACTGAGCTTTATACAGCAATAAATACACATGCCATACCTATTAAAAGCATGGATATGACAAATGCCAGAAAAATTGATTTAAAAAAGTATATTTCTAAATATTACATTTAATTAATTGAATGTATATATTTTTATAGGGCCTTAGGTACTTAATCTTAAACACAAACACTTTTTTCTTCAAATATTCAAAACAAAAGATGTTTGGGTTAACACAATCCCTCACAAGAATTAATAGTTTTTTTTTTCTTTTCTGACAGAATCAAGGGAGTCGCCCTCCCTTGATTCTGTTAGTCATCACTAAAGCTCACCTCGACTCCACCTGAAGTCAGGAATTCGCCTCCCTCCTAATCCCCATGCAGCTGCTACTAGAACATTACACTTAGCTGCACCTGAGGCCACCTGTTTTGCAACAACAAATGTAGCCACAAAAACAACAAAATATCTGATCACACCTACTATTGTTTGTGCCAGCAGATTTGCCTTACCATTACAGATTTGCCATCTGTGTCTTGTTTCATTTAAATGAAGCCCTGATAATACTGTCTTAAGGGTATGCAATACTCACAGAGGGCTCAACAGGTTGGAGCTCTGTAGCTTCCTGAGATGAGTCATTTTGGGGTCCTTCAGTACGTTCTCGGAGCTTCTGGTTTAACTGAGGGTGTAAGATGAGAACACAGAGGGGTTATGTTGTGTGCAAAAATGTACGTTACATTTAAGGATTTAAAAATTAAAGTAACTTTATTTGTGACACTAAATAGATGCTAGGTCATCATCAGGACAGGGCTGATGACATGTGACACTAAACAATGAATCATACCTGATATGTGTTTATTTGCTTTGAACTGGCTCTTACCACATTAACCCAGTGAAGTACAGCATCCTCCCATCTGGCAGCTCCACCCAGTAGCTCAGCAGAATCGCACAGCTTCACTGCAGTCACCGTCTCCATGGCTCCTATTGTCATCAAGGCATCTATCAGTGCCAGATGAGCTCTCTGCACCAAACACAAGGCAGGAAAAAAAGAGCAGCTTAAGGTCAGAGCCCAGACTACAATCAATCAAATTTAATTTACAGTTTGACAATTTATTTCTATAGTAACAGAGCTCAGTTAACTGCAGATAATATTGCGGTCTGGTGCTGCTGTGCCAGTCTTCGCCAACTGGTATCCTCTAGAGGTCACTAAAAGCCAGCTCTGTCTGGACTTCCCAGCCAGTAAAACAATCATCAGTAGATGTGGGTGAACTTTGGACCTGCGTTGCACACTCATCATAATCATTAAATAGCAGGCAGAGCTGTTAAATGATAACACAAATATCCTGGAAGTGTCCCTCCTTAGTTACTTTCCCTTTGATTTCTTTAGCCAAGTCTTTTACTTTTAAAACATGCACCCTTAAGACATATTTCAAGGTGCAAGAAAAAATACAAGATATATTAGAAACCTGTAACTACATCAACCAAACATACAACATAAGAAAAGAGAAGGAAAAAAAAGTCTACAAGAATTGCAAATAAAATATAAGCATACCTGTCCCTGTATTTTTTCTTGGATAACAAACAACATAAATAGAACTTTGTTATATATTTGCCCAGGTGACAATCACATTTTCAGAGCCTATTAATATGAACCACCTATAGTAACAGCTTAGTTAAAGTGAACACTTTAATTTTTTAAACCTGTTAGTTCATTAGAATTTATGCTCCGTTTGTTCCACGAGTCTACAACCAGCGGTGCTTCATTGGCCTAATCTTTTAAAAGATTGCATTATCAACTTAAAACTTGCATATTCATAGACAAAATGTTTGCAATTTTTTTAACCCTTTTCACTATTACTGACGTTCTGTGTTTTTTAGACTTCAATCACTAGTTTGTTTTTTTCTGATTTTAGAAACCATGTATTGGACCTAAACCTATAACGGTTAACAATGAAGGAGGAAAGGCAACCAAATGATCTTTAAAGTTAAAATTATTTACAATAAACTTTTTTCTAAAAAAAAAAAAAGAAAATACAAAAACTTCAAATTTCATTGTCAATGAAATGTTTTCCATTGATATGTAATGCCTCTGTGTTTTATCATTGCATCTTTTGTTTTTTGTATTTTTAGTAGCCATTGAAAATCAGCAGCAGGATCATTTTTCTTACCACTGGCTAACAGCAGCAAATGCCTTGCAATAACAATTCATTATTGCCAAGATGGAGTCAGACAGGTCACAAACACATGCCTGCCAAGAGGCCACTCATTTAATCTCCACTTTACAATTTTGAGTTTAATCTGTGCAAAACAAAACCTGGTCCTTTTAACTACTTGCAAATTCAACCTTAGATGCCAGACAGACTTATTCCAACCTCTTTGTAGCCCCAGATAAGATCTGGTGGTATTTTAGCTGCATGCAAGTGCCCTGCATGCATGTCTGCCTACTCAACCCTGTTGTAAAATGCTGACTTGGGCAGACCCGGGGCAATCTATGCCAGCAAAGGCTTGTCAAATACTACTAGTGCAAACTCTGTAGATATGCTAAAGTCATTCACCAGTAGTAATGTGACCTTAACTGTCTCGTTCTTCAACTATTGTTAAACTAAAGACTGCTACTTGCTTGTCTGTGAGTTGTGACTTTCTTTTTCTTATGAAATGCATATTCAAAAGATGGAACAAATAATAAGGAACTTGAAAATTTTATATAATCTTCCATATTCTAATATTGTTAAACAAAAATATCTAATGAAAATAGATTGCCCATCGTTCATTTTTTTGAGGGATGACAATAATTGTCATATTATGTTGTATTTACTTAAAACTCCATCCATCATTGCCCTTCTTTTCCTTTTTGGGTTGCAGGGGGTCACTGATGTCCATATCCAGCCATCACTGTGCGAGAGGCGGGGTACACCCTGGGCAGGTTTCCAGTCCATCACAGGGACATATAGAGACAAATGACCATTCGTACTCTCACTGACACCTTGGGACAATTTAGAGTTACCAATCAGTCTAACATACATGTTTTTGGCCTGTGGGTGGGAAACTTGCGAACCTGGAGAAAATCCACACATGCACGGAAAGAACATGCAAACTCCACCCAGAAAGATCCCCAGCTGGGATTAAATCCAGCAACCTTCTTGCTGAGAGGTGGCAGCTCTTCCAACTGTGCCACCGTGCCCTTCTACTTACTTTAAAAAAAAATTATATTAAAAAATATATACAGTATATGGCAATAATACCATGCTATGAGTATTACATCAATATCAGTTTCAGCAACTTTGTTTAAAACCATCTCAGTAAAATCATAGATGTGCTTTTAGCTACATTTTAAACTATTTATGGTAGAAACACATATGTGCATTTAGTTAAATGTTACAATTTCATTAGAAATGTGTCTGGGATGGCAAAGGAACTGTATGGCAGAACTAAAGAAAAGGGTGAATAACTGCTGTGCTGTCATACCTTGGAATAATCGTTCATGGAAGAGAGTACAGGGTGATTCAAAAAACAAACAAAAACAAAAAAAAGAAGCAAAATAAGGGAATGGGAAGTCACCAGTAGATTTCCCACTGCAGACCCAAGGGAGCTTGCTAAGCTAAATCACAAGGCTCTCTAATGAGTAGAGGAGCCACTCGAACACACAGCTCTGAGCCGGCCAGATCACCATAACAACCAACCAGATGACCCACAATGCACCTCAGAACAAGCCTGACTGCAACATCGATGTGCTCCTGGCTTAACCCTGGTTTTCAGCTCAGAAACATCCTGCACTGGTATCTGAGTAAAAATGAACATTTCATCAACTGACCCCTTGAACTAAAATATGAATGGCCCTTTGTTGGAAAGCTGCTTACATTATTACCTCAACATTTTAATTTTAAATGTGAGCAAAGCATCTTGTTGATCATTACACAAGATTATGATGAGGGTAAAATCTGATTATGTTTGAAATATGATTTAACCCCATCCCCCTACCCAGCCTTGTTCCTGTTGGTGGGTAGACAAACATGGGGATCAAGCAGGACGGGGGCCCAGCAAGGGATTTTTAAAAGTAGGTTAATACTCATATGGACATCAACTGGACGTATAAAAAAAAATAAAAAAAAAAAATTGCACAGATAGATTTATACTGCATTTGTTTATACCACAGTTCACTTATGAATAAATATGTTTCAATTAGCAAAGGTTTAAATCCAAGCTAATGGTGTAAGAAGAGGATGCTAGTGTTTTTAATTGTCTGCTACTACAGATAAGTTCTTGAAAGGTGTTTGCTTGACACAACAATATGATTAAAGACTGTCACACTATCAAAAAACAAAAATAAAAAACAAGCAAGCAAACAAAAAACACAACAGCAACAACAACAACAACAGGAGAAGGCTGGAGGAAGGCTAGCTACATTGTAAGCTACTTTTGCCACAGCGAAAATCCATATTTAACTCCATCATTGGTGAAATCACTAGTGTCCTTTTCTGCAGCGTGTTCAAGGTGTGACTCTTGCATGCTTTGTTTCAACCACCAACACTTGGCTGTTTTAACAAAAGCCCGAACAATAAATTTGGCATGGCAAGCTAAGCTGACTAGACAGAAATGCTCTTAAATGACAAGTCTATGCTGACACTAGTCTGAAGCACAAACCAGCGGTTTTAACAGCTTGATTTGATTCAAAAAGGGTAAGCACAGTAAATACAAAAAGTGTCGTATTCACACATTTAATTTGAGACATGTTAGGGTGCATGACGAGTCACTTTTCTTTGGCAGGTCAACCAATCATGAAAGATGACATTCAGTCTGGACACAGGATTACCGGTATGTCTAATCTTTCAAGATCTCTACCCTCAATCTGAGGAGTGATGGGGGATGGGCCTCTGCCTGAATCAGGAAGACACAAAATCAATGAACTTGAAAAAAATAAATAAAACAACACTAATGTGTCACAAAGGTGTAAATGCATTAAGCTAAGCCAAAGTGACAATAACCAGCATTGTAAAGGTTTTTAGTGATCTGATGAAGTCTGGAATTAAGCACCAACCCAAATGGTTTGATTTTAGTAAATAGCTGTAATGGTACAAGTTTTGTCTATTACAAACTACACACTCAAATATGGCAGAGCAAATCACTTAGCAGCACTGTTCACATGGTGGTAAAAAGCATGGGCATCGTGCAATGTGTTATCCTCTAAGCTTTAAAAATGTTAGTCTTTAATAAACAACAGTTCTGTAGCAGACTACTGCTGCTGCAAAGCTCTTTTACTGGCCAGGGCCCACCCTGATGCTTTATCCTTGTAATGCTGCAGCATGACCCACTTTCATTGCCTGCCACACAAGCTGCGATGCCAGTCACTGGCAGACAAACTCCAAGAGCTATTAGTGACTGGAAGGATCATACACAAAAGTAACAAACAGTAAATGCAGCATTGGCTGCAACAGCCGAATAAGAGTTTAAGGATTAGAATTTAAAGCTGAGATGAGCCATGGTTTGAACTACAAAACACAATCTAAAAACAAGAAACAGATTGGGGGAAATAAATTAATGTACAAAATAAATTAAGACATCAGGCATGACTGATATATGAGTCATTCAGCTTTTAATGATGGTGCAGAAGCAATAAGGATGTCAATTTTTAACATCAAAACTACATGTGTATTTAATCCCCTTTGTGGCCTTTATTAAAAACATGTTAGCATTAACTGACTTGTAGTGCAAAGCTATGAAACAATACTCCATCATGCTTCCATAAATGTCAAAAAGATTGATACATGATAGAGGGAAAGAATATGTGTGTGTGTATGTGTGTGTGTGTGGGAGGGGTGCGAGAGACAAAGACAACGTGAAACAAGAGATGAATCTGTGAGTTAGGTGAATAAGAAGCAAAGTGCTTGGTATGATGTTATCGGGGTTTGAAAGCTTCATGAAAAAATGTATGCAACAGGACAAAACGAGGATGAATGTGACAAACTAGGCAAAGTGTCTTGTAT
The DNA here is from genome assembly GCA_031762435.1 of Hypsolebias longignatus. Classification (NCBI taxonomy): domain Eukaryota; kingdom Metazoa; phylum Chordata; class Actinopteri; order Cyprinodontiformes; family Rivulidae; genus Hypsolebias; species Hypsolebias longignatus. The sequence continues at coordinate 21,754,803 of JARVGV010000412.1, read as the reverse complement.
TATATTCACACTAAAATGATTAAAAGCAAGTAAAAATATAAATAAAACACTGAAAATTACAGGATGAGGAAAAATAAAAACAAAAACAAATCTCCTTTAAGAGAAACTGGCTTCATTACCATTCTTCCTGAACTGTTGTATTTAAACAAAAGCAACAAGCATCCACATTTTCTAGCTCATCATTACTACACTGTTTCCGCAGTACAGTACGGACTGCAGAGCTTTTGCAAAAAGCTGCAGAGGAGAAAGGATTGTTCACCCAACACCCTTCTGAACAAGCCCCAGAAGCGTCAATATACTGTATTTAAAAAAACAAGCTATAGTTGTAGTATATTGGAGTAAATTGTATCATAACAGGAAAAATATTATCATATACAATCAGATGGAAAATCTCTCTTTTCAATCATACATACAGTAATTCTATATTTGGAGACAACTTTATTGGAACTATATTGTGGTGCAAGAAATAGAGAAACATACAGAACCTCTTGTGAAGGACTAAGAAGACAAACCTGTTTCTCTTGAATTAACTCACTGAGCCAGCTAGGTGTATTCACTCAACACAGCCTCTTAAGTTTCACTAGAACTGTTTAGACATTGTTTTGATCCGGATCATCTATTGTAGATAGACTCAGTCTCCCTCTCACGCCCTGAAAGTAAAGTAGTCATGTGATAGTCTTGCCTGTGCAGCTGGAACCACTCACCCTGAGATCAGTTGGGGAAATGTTGGGGGTTGGGGGTGGAAGGACTGAATGAGTAGGGGTCTTTTTGATGTCCTTTAAGCCCTGGAATCAAAGCAAACATGCCCCTGTATATACAGTACAGCCTCCTGGATATCAGAACATCTGGTCACAGTGGATAAACAAAGCAAAAATATCTAGATAAACCAAGCTTTGCTTCAAATGATTACCATCCAGGAAATAACCATCTATTCACTGCTACTTACAAAATTTTATTTAAAAAAAAAATTGCTCTAAATATATCATGGCAATACACTGAACAACAAGTGGGCATGTGAAAAGGATGTGGTGGAAAATGTCTACATACATTATGTTGAATATATGATTATGACATGGATTAAAGCAGAAAAAAATATTTTGAAAGAAATTTCTTCTACACAGGTGTAGAAACCCACCCACCTCATGAAGCACCAAGACCATATAGACCTGGGGCCTTTCTGGGTGGAGTTTGCATGTTTTCTCTGTGCATGTGTGGGTTTTCCCCGGGTACTCCGATTTCTTCCCGCAGAACAAAAAAACATGCATGTTAGGCTGATTGATAACTTTAAATTGTCCCTAGGTGTGAGTGAGAGAGTGAGTGGTTGTGTCATTTGTCTCTATGTGGCCCTGTGATGGACTTGTGACCTGTCCAGGGTGTACCCCGCCTCTCGCGAAGTGATGGTTGGACATGGGCACCAGTGACCCTCTCGACCCAAAAAGGAAGAAGCGGGTAAAGATGGATGCACAAACACACACTTTCATGAAGGGTCAGGAGGTTCTGTTAGGGTAGCGGAGTGTCCTCCTTGACTTGCTGCAGGTGAGCTGCAGTTTCTCTCTGATGCTCACACCTGGGCTCACTGTGAACCAGACAGCAGGACCTGCCCTGCTCTGATTAGGTCAAACTGTGGCTCTGGTTCACTTTACTGGTTGAAAATAGCATCAGTTTAATTCCTGTATCACCATAAGCTTGGATGGTTTTACCAGGACCAAAACAAAACACATATTTTCCTCCTCCCCATTTTTACAGATGACGGAAATCCATCCTGGACATGTTCAAAATGATGGAAATTCGTTGCAGTGATGGAGATTTTTAATCAATGTTATGAGGTGGGGTCATAGCTTCTGTTGCTTCTATTGCTTTTATCTTGGTGGGGAAAAATAGTGGTGCATGAAAAATGCTTGACAAATACACTTGGATTGGACTGGAGACTGATTATTAGACATTACCATTTTGATGGGCTTTCGTTGAAGATCTGCATCCGTCACTGTTGCCTCCTGGTCTTTGGCGACGACGCCTCTCTGACTGAGGAGTTGAAGCAGAGCGGCATTGTCTTTGGGCTGGGCCTCGGCTCCACATAATATGCTGTAGGTGCGACAGTATAGCTCTGAGGACTGCAGAAGGCGTGTGACTGGAGGTTTAAGGTGCTCCTGTTCATACTGGTCACAGTAGAAAGGGTTGCGCAGCTCTGTAGGGACATTTTCTACCAAGAAGAAAAAACAAACATACCAGGTTAGACTACTTAGACTAATAAGTTTTTTAAGAAATATTTTTTTCAAAGTCATTGTGAAGAAAGGCTAAATGATAAACTTTAAAATGACTGCCAAATAATGTGAAAACATGTTCAGTTAATTTTCTTAAACATTTGCAAAGCCTCCCAAAAATAAAGAAATAAGGCAAAAGAACCAAAACTCTAATACTGTAGTTTTCAAATAGGTTTCCTGAACATCCCCCCCCCCACCCCCCCAAAAAAAAGAACTCTGGAGGTAAAGGAAGAGCTTCTTGCTATGTTGTCGCAAACAGGCTAATCTAAAACCCTGGTTGACAGGTAAACATCTTCCAGGAAGATTCAAGACACTTTGGAGAAGTAGTGCACCATTTTTCTTAGCAACTTGCTCACACATAAATAGAAATGTCAGAAGAACCATGCATCCCAAGCAGGAAAAAAAAGAATCAGGCATTTGTAAATAATGTTAACAAGCCTATTATACCGTAATTTGAAAAAAAAAAAAAATGTAGCAAAGAGATGATTTTATGGATTTTTCCCCCACTATAATGACCACAAGCATACTAAAATATAAGGAACCAAAGCATTTTTACTGAGAGAGCAATTCAAAATAAACAAATAAATAAATAAATAAAACTTTGCTGGCAAACATCATTTGTATAATGACTTAAACAGAATATATGTTCTGCAGATGTCTCAAGATCCAGTGGGAAGTCTGAGCAGAAGGTTTAGCCAAGAAAACTTTTAAATAAAGACTGACAAAAAAAAAAAAAAATCCCCAAGCAAGAAACCACCAAATTATAGCAGACATAAAAATGAATAAATAAATCAGGCGTTCTTGGTCAATTTATTATAGAAAATGGCTACTCAAGTAAGACTGGTATATATTTCTCAGTGTTTTTGGATTAACGTTTTATATCCTATTTGTCCAAGATATGCTGAACAATTTTTTTTTTTAAATAAACACGTGTTACAAATCACCTTGATGGTTTATTCAAAGACACAGCATGAGTTGGTTTTCCTGCATGCAGTCACAGTTTTCACAACGAGTAGAGCAGGCATTGAGGGCAGTGGGCCACAGGAAGCCTGAAGTTGACATCTGTCCATTACATGATGCTCTACAATTGTTTTCTTTCCCTTTTTAAAATACATTTTATGCCCTTCTTCACAAGCTGAAACAGCTTTCTGAGGTCATGAAATATCTCCCAAACCTTTGGTCAAAATACCACCAAAACAAAAAATAGCTCTTTATTTAAAGATTAATTTACAATTTTTTTTTCAGAAATGCCAGCTATAATACACTGAATCTGAGACTTCACCCTTCTTTTGTCCAACTTTAGCAATTTTTGAGATTGTTAGTATTCAATATAACCTTTGAAGCACATTATTACAGCCTGAAGAAGCCTCCAGCAGACACCCTGATCCTACAACGCACCTTATATAGTGTACTTTTGTACTATCAAATACTAACATTTCAATCATTTGCAGTCTCAATAAGAACAGTTTATTTTACAAATTACAGTCTTGTTACTAGTCTTTAATGGATAAAGACCATCAAAACAGTATACTGTACTGTGAACACAAACACCAAAGAAACTTAGTATCCAGTTTGACAGTAAAATGGCAGTCGCACTCAGATGAATCTGTAGCATTTTAAATCTATAAACCATTCACAACAAACTTTCTGTTTGGATACTTTTAAGTAGTTAACAATACTTTTAGTTAATGTGTGCCAATGCTTAATTATTTTGCTTTGTTAATAATAGGGATACTGTAAATATCAAAACTGAATTAGAAATTTCCAACTCCCTATTAGCAAAAAATTAATAAAAACCCTAGTTAGAATAGAAAACATAATTGTGGCAGGTAAAAAAATAAATAAATAACTCATTTCAAGTTAAATAAACTGAATACCTGCTCATGAAAACTTCTGATTACAGCAAATGTAAAAGCATTGTAATTATCTTTTTCTAATGTAATACTAGAGCAGCAGCACAATTTGTGACCAACCTGCCAATCTGAGCCATTAAAAGGCAAACAGAATCCTTCATTTTGGTCTCAACTTAAGAAAAGGAACATTTCTAGTGGTTAGATAAAAATAGCAAACAATCTTTCTCTACTGGTCTTTCTGTAAATATGAACAACACAGCAAACATTATTAAACAAACACACACTTAACACACCCACTATGAAACTGGTTTATCCATCCCACCTCCAAAAACCTTTAGCATCTCTATTCAAATGTAATATTTTATTGTTTAAAGGACATTAAGAAATAAACAAACCTGAAAGTGTGTCTTAAACAGAAAAAAAAAAAAAGTATTTTATTTTTTGTCTAATGGATCATCATGGCGTCAGCCACTAAAACAAACAGCCAGTGTTGAACAATGTCTATATTCCCAAGTACAGTATAGTTTGTCTCACCGTGTTTGATCATTTTTCTTTTAATTTTGGTGTTAAAACCACAATCACATTAGAGCAATAATTACTTATTAGGTATGTGTAGTCAATGTACATGCAAAAGAAACAAGTCCCACAATGACGTGCTAGAAAAAAGTACAGTACTGTATATCTCCCCAAGAAGGCAAAGCAGGATGCAAATCTCAGAACTCGGTGAGATAAAAGTGATCGATATGAACATTATTTTCCTATACAGTCTTTTTTATAAATGTTTACTTTGTCAAACATATATTTTTTTTACTTGATAGAAAGTTGAGGTTAAAGCTATACAGAAGTATAAGAAAAAGCTAAATATTAAACCATGCATATCAGAAATAATAAAATGAGCATGTGGCCATGGAAACATTACTAATTAAAGTTGTATTAAAGACAAAACATGAAAAAAATGTGCTTCCACCATAATGTTGATATAAATAGACCTTTAGTCATCAATTTAAAATTAAAAATGCTCTAGTTTGTTTGCTTGAACTGGAGCAACTACCTCTGTCACCCTGTGCTTATCTATTGGTTTGAGTGAGAAGGCAAAAGTCAAATTTGTGCAAAGTTTATTGACTGAGCACCACATAATCGTAGTGGGTGAGTTCTTTAAGCAAACAGATGCCATGATGAAATTAAGACCGAGACACAACCCTTCACATGAAGTCTGTTTCAGCTGACAACCTCTTCTCAAACTACTTGAAAAAAGCAACTGAGCTGAAATGCAAAATGTTAATGTAGAATATGAATAAATTTAGAGGAACTGACATAGTTTAGCATCACAGCTGTAGTTAGCTAAGCTGTGTTGGCTGCTATCTAAACAGAAAAGCACACTTAGATAACGGTAGCCATGTCTCCGCTTTCATTGACCGAGCTGTGATCATCACAATGAGCAGAACTCAAAGTAGAGTGGAACTCCGCATTTAAACCAAGCCGAGCCCCTGAACAGTAAGAAGTCCCCACAACCCACTTATTGCTCCTTTTAGCAGAACAATCAGCACTGAATTTCAAAAAGGTTTGATCACTAGCTTGTAGTGCTGTGGCTCCCTCAACAATCAAACTGACTACTGAAAACTTTCAGGAACTCTGGCACATATTTTTTTAAGCACAGATTCGCACAAGTGTGCAAGATAAGCACTGAAGCAGGTTGCCCAGCTAAACAAGATTTTTTTTTCTATAGGCCATTTTAAAGCAAATTTGAATTCTTAACCAAAATTTATGAAATGCCATGTCAGGTGAATGTTTACAAATTAAAATACCGTCTATGATGGATATGACAATTTTTGTATTCCTACTTGGAAAATGGTGTTTAAAACAACCTGACTTGATGTTGGAAAATATCAAACCTATGATTCTTCTTTTGGTTTTTCTCTCTTCAGGGGTCGCCGCAGAGTCATCCTCCTCCATCTCACTCTGTCCTCTGCATCGTCTGTCCTCACTCGAGCTACCTCATGTCCTCTCTAACTGCATCCAAATATCTCCTGAATATATACAACCAGTACAGTATATGAACTATATGAATACTGTATATACAATATCAAAACACATAACCCCCTCTATTTTTTTTAGAACAAAGCAGGTATTGTTTTGTCGTCCCAGAACCTTTATTTCACTTCTATTGTGGGAGATCAAATGTTAACATTCCTCTCTCTTTTCACATCAGCACAGGAACTGAATTAAATGCCAAAACCAAATTAACAAATAGCTCAGGGAATTTGGTAAAGATTGCCATTGATTATCTTATTGTGCTTTACTTGATTTCAAGATTTTTTTTTAGATACAGTGTACACTGATTAACATCACTGTCAATGAGCCAGTCTTACACTAATCACTTAACCAAAATCTCTCAGAAAGAAAAGGCTCTCTCCAAGCACACATTATGTGTCTCGGCTCCACGTGCATTCACGGATCCACTTACCATAAACATGCTAACCCTGACAGCTTTTTGTATCCTGTAACATTAACACAGGAACTGCTTCACTGCACCACAGTAGCTTAATTATATTTAAGAGCCAGTCCACACAGAACATCATCTTATAGCCTGAAAGTGATTACATTATGGTTGGTTTAGAGGCAAACAGGACAACACCAGAGGACCTAGAAGAGAGATGTTTTGAAATGAACACTGAACTAAATGTGTGAATAAACACAATATATATTAAAATACACCAAACAACTCAGTAGACATGTCCAGGGCTTTGTCTTGACGTGTTTCACGTACTAGAAAAATACATTTTAACTTTTTGTGTGAACACTAACAGTAAGCAAACATCCTCTTCAGCTATGTCTTATTGATGCACCATAAGTAGTGACTAAGGCAGACTAATAGCACAAACAAAACTGAATCCATATCTTACATATTTTGTAAGAATATGTAAAAAAGTGAATGTGTGCCTAGGACGAGTAAAAAATTGGTTTAAGTAAGTAATACAAAAACGGAACATGCACATGACTTTTACAAAATGTGTGAACTCCAAAAGAAGACTCGCACGTGCTTTTGTAAATTTATAGAAGCAGGCCTTTCCCCGGCCCAAACAGGTAAATCTTGAGTTTCATTCCAGTATAATGACACACTTGAGTCACCCTCAGGTGATCTGCTATTTGTCACAGCAACTTTAGATATATTGATTACTGCTTTAACACATTTTCTTTTATTTAAAATTCATGACTCAAGTATTAAAAGCATTATTAAAAGATCAACATGTTGTCATATGTGTTCAAGAGAACTGACTGATGTTTATTGTCCAAAGAAAACAAGGATATCGACTGCAACGTGTCGGTTTAGCCTTTTCATTAAATTACTAGATTTAGTCCATCTATTCATCATTTTTTAACCTGCTTTTCTGCACAGGGTTGTGTAGGAGCTGGCGCCCATCTATAGAGGTCATTATGTGAGAGGAGGGGTACAACCCTCGACAGTTCACACGTTTCACATTAAAATGCAAACATAATTGTTTCAAATGAAGCCTTAAAACAGATTTCAAGTTTTCTTAAAGCCTTTTAACATGACTGCAAGCCTATCTCATCAAAGCTGCGGGCACCAACACTATGTGGCCCATGCTGATAAATAAAGACATAAAAATGTCCTAGTTTGGGTTAACTGACCTTGAAAAGCTGCGGCGACATAATCTGGCACCTGCCAAACTATCATGTCTACCAGAGCTGAATTTCTGGGAAAGGACTTGATGATGTCACCTTGAATTTGCATGACTGTATCAGCAAGGTCGTCAAGTTGATTAAGATAGGAACTGCACATTATCCTAGTGTTTGTTGTCATATTCCCAATCCCTGGCGTCAAATGACTTTGACCACAAGGTGTGGCTAAGATCCTAGATGTACATGTAGTCAAGTCTTTAAACCAGGACCTGCTTGGGATTGTGTAAAACAAAAGCTATAATGTTACACCAATTAGAATTCAACTCGGTCTTTCAAGGCCAAAATGAGCCAATCTTTGTAAAAGCAAAATCCCTTTCAAGACAATGACATATCATCAGAGTGGAATGTTCAAACAAAATAATAAGGAATGAAAAAAACAATGTTATTAACTCTTCCTCGCATATGGCTGTTTAAGAATGTCCTGGTAAAAAAAATAATATTTTACCAGTTGGTATTCAAAAACAAGGAAGCGTGTTAGCACCTCAGGGTCAAAGGTGACAGAGCTCAAAGAAAGCAAAGCCAAAAGTGCTTTAAGCACAAATACCAATTAGACTGGGCCTTTTTTGTGGTTGTGCATCACAGAAACTGGGCGTTTTATTCTTCTTGAATTCTGCTGACTAAAGATAAAAGAAGAAAATGCCTGATAAAATTAAAAAAAGGTGTATAAAAATAACTCTCTCAGAGTACATGTGTTTGATCCCAGCCAGTGTAAATACTGTATATGCATGCAAAGGAAACCAGTGTTGAGTTTTCCTGGTGGGGGTGGTCATTGTCACAGAGGAGTATAAACACCTAAAACGTAGCCAGCAGCCTGCATTTTAGACCTGTTAGCTTGATAAGGGAGGCCTACAGGAGGAGGATCACTTCTTTCTAACAAACAGACCCAGAACAAATGACATGTGTCACGGTTAAAATAATGCATAACAGAGAGAGGGTCCTCTTTTCACATGAGGCTCTTTGTGCTAAAATCGCTGAACTACACAACTACAGTTCTACACATCCACGCGTTTTGCTAACAATATTAACACTTTATCGAACAGCAAAATAACTAACACAGGTTGTACACATTCTTTAACTCACAAGGCTTGAATAAAACCTACCTGAACTGCCGTAAGACTTTGCTAACAGCCATCCGACACTTGCGCATATTTTTGATTTAGTGCAGTCATACAAATCCAATGGCTTTATGTCGTAGACCACTAAAGTCTTCTTCATGGTAGGGGAATCCACCATAGCGAATCTGTAAAAATATGATACGCTACGATGGCCAAAAAGGGGGGAACAAGACTATTAAAACATCCAAGCAATCATTCTTTTTTTTTTTTTTTTGTACAGTAGTCCACACGACCGCAGGGTTGGGAATACGGATGTGGTTTCAGGTTTTCCTCGGGAAATATCCGCCCCGGTTTCCAAGTCAGTCGATGTTTGTTCTCTTCTGCTGGCTTAATGAGATTTTAAAAAAATCCACTCAGTTATAATTTCCAACGAAATGAATCCGCAGTTCACCGGGTTAATGTAGAAAATTGGAGTATTCCCACTTGCTAGGCTCTCTGTTCGTCCGCATTGCTGTGTTGCCAGTTCACTGTACACACAGCTCCGCTTGGGTCTAATCGATGAATGACGGTCAAACCCTCCAATCAGGCGTCGCTCTTTCATTCCATCGTCCAGTCAAAATCGAGCGTGAGCAGTTGGGGGGCGGGACAGTTCTGTGAACGCAGACAGCAGGTAGAGGTGTGGTGTGAGTTTCTCTACAGGTGCATCTCGTATATGGATGAACGCAAGGGTGTCAGCTTTTAACTGGCTACGTCAAAACAGCTGAGCGAGTAGAAATACTGCTTCCCATCAATTCCTGTAAAATCCATTATTTTATAGTGCAATAGATAAAATGATCACAAAGAAAATACAGTATTAGCAAAAAAAAAAAAAAAAAAAAAAAAAACAACACTGCCACAAATTAAATAAATGTGTATAGCATCTTTGACTTTTTTTGGATAATAATTTAATAAATTTTAATTGTTCCAAGTTTTGACTGGCCAGTTGATATAGAATGACAGATTTAACTCAAATAATGTTTTTTTTTTGTTTGTTTTTTTGCAGTCTTCAATGTTTGTTGCAGAAAAGCTTTGAAAAGCTAATTAAACTAGTGTCTTAGTTTACCCCTGTACGTTCAACAATATTAGCTCGTAAAATAATTTGGGCCTCTACTGTGGTTCATATTTATTAACATTCAAATTAGTAGGCGCAAAGCATATGATGATAATGCACCAATGGTATTATTTTTAAACACTTGCTCAAAATATTGTAGTGCAAAAGAAAACCATCAAAAACCAAGTTATAATTACATAATTCAGAATTATGGCATGTTGTAAAAGAAAAAAATATAACACTACGTACTCTTTTTAAACTACAATGAGAGTGAATTTCCATTTGGTTTTAAAATGTCTCTTGAACACCCAACTTTGAAGAATAGAAAGCTCAAGTGTCCCACATCACAAGATGCTTATGATGCAAGATCTCTATATGCAGTCCCCTATTTGTAACTTTGTAAAAGGATTAGCTCTCAGCTATTTTAATCCAATTATAAAAACACAATGAATCCTAGTGAATTCATTTTTGAGTCGTACATTGAGGTGACAACAAATGACCAAATACCTTGGACATTTTTAATGGAAAGAGTATGAAAACCATCAAATAGATGTATTTCAGATTTGATTGTTTAACTCAGAATCACATTTTATTATTACTGCAGTACTACTAACAGCCTTATAAATGAGCAGTGAGCAATTATGGAACAAAATCTTCTGCAAGCTCTCCTCCATATCAGCATTTACTTGATTGTTCAAAATCTTATACAATCCCGAATGGTTTAAGTGCACTTGCAAACAATTGAAGGTTAATTTTATCATTAGAAAAGTTACCATATTTATTTTATAGGTTAGAGAACCTTAATTTAAAAAGGCACATAGTGATAAATCAACTAACTGACAAGAGCAAAGCCTATACTCTCAACTCGTTTCAAATACTGTACCTTCATGCTGAAAAACCATACAGTACCCTCCCCTATATATTCTAGGACAGAACCTTAAGTGAAATAAATATCCTGACATTTCTAAGAGGTATTAAAGCACTGTTACATTTATTTGTTTTACAAAATGTTCCAAAAGTCAAACACCAGGCCTTAGTCACAGTTAATGTGCAGCTGTACATTAATAATCCAGGAAACAAAACTAATCATTGCTAAAATATCATGACCCTGTTAGTTGAGATTGACTGACACCATGTGGCCAAAACATATCTACGTAATTGAATTACAAAAGTCCATTTGTAAAAATGCTCTCGTGTTTTTGTTGTTCGATTTGTTTTTTTGGATATTTTTTTTCCTTTCTTCCAAAATGATACAACTACACATTTTTATCTACTGAAGTAAAAAAAAAAAAAAGTCTGAGTCTGTGCTAATTCATATAAATTCTCTTTCAGTAATCTTTCTTTCAGTCATCTGTGAGCCCTCCAAAGACAGCAGTGGGGACACTCTTCTGCTCAAGCTGCACCTCTGTAAAGATCAAGAACACAAGACAAATGCATTTTCATGACTACAGAAATGTTCAAAGCACTTTTGCTCCATATATACTTTGTCACAAACTCACCCTCTGGTCCTTGTTCATCATCATCTTCATCCTCATCTAGGTTTATTTCATCAGGATTGGCCTGTTTGGAAAGCTCAGCCAACTCACTGCGAGAAGTGTCACTCCTGTGTAAGAAGATCAAAAATATGAGTTTCCTTAGGATGAAGTCCAAATGTATTAAAGGGGAGACCGTAATGATGAGTATTTTAACAAAATTTCAAGACCAACAAACCTGACAAACAGAATCTTTTCTTTAGGTTTTGGTTTGTCTTGCTCAGCCTCCGCAGCAAGCTGCTGTGCTTTCTGCTCCAACATCTTCATATCATCAATTCCCATCTGGCCAGGAGCAAGATCTGACACTGATGTTACATACAACAAATAAACAAAATACAGTAACATTTGTTAAAAAAATAATAATTTTTGTATTGTATACAACAAATAAAAAACCAGAAACTATCAAGAAGTTAAATGGGACTATAGATTGACGAAAATTGTTAATTTACAATATGGGATGGACCTGTCTTTTAATACAGCCCGTTTTCTTACCAGTGCCTGTGGAGCTTGTTGTAGCTTTCAGCATTTGAGAGGACATAAAATTGACCTGGGTGTTGTAGGTAGCTTGAACACTGCGTTTGATCCTTAACATCTCTCTAATGGTGTCCTCATTTCCATGGCGGATCTCAAATTCTTTCCAGGTTTGCCAGAAATGAGCTGTCACCTAAAAGATTGAGTTCACAAATATAACACAAAGCATTAGAAAACGAGCCAAAAACTTTTAATTGAAAATGTTCTGTTGAGGCAAAGAAGAGAGGTATCTCACCCGTGGGTCACAGATCTGAGAGCAATAGGAGTAGATTGCTCGGGCCCTGTCAATCTCACCAAGTTTACTCTCCATGTCTGCAAATCGCAGACACATCTCCCTTGCATGCTCATCAGGAAGGACCTGGATAAAAGTAATTGTTTATGTCAACAATTTAGGCATTTCAGAAAATAAACCAAATAAATTTAACACATAAAAGGAGAATAACAAGGTTGGCATCAAACAGATAACTGGGAAAGAGTTGCTGGTAGCTTTATTAATAAATAAAACATTAAACTGCTTTAATGTTTTTATAGGGCAATACAAACAAAATATGGTGAACATTGGTAATATAAAATATAACCAATGACAATGTGCTAATGCAAATGAGAGACAATAATGTGATGTACAATTAATTTTACTTTGTTTTAAATATGTATTCTTAAGATCTTGGCTTTTGCCAGATCATCACTGTAATGATTTATATGGTAACGTAGCGTACTATTATATTTATGTAGCCCCAAATATTTAATAAAGTCTACCATAACAATGATTAGGCCAGTAACCAGTTTTCAGCAACAAAGGTAAAGAGAAGTAAACAATTTTTTTATTTTTATTTTGTGAATATACAGCTTTATCATAAAGTAAATGTGATGAGCAAGAATTTGTGGACTAATAAAATGAGGATTTTTAAAAAATAAAAAGAAATATGTACTCTACCTCTATAGCCTTCTGATAAATTGCTCTGGTATATGTAACTCCATAAATTTCAGCTGCTCTCTTGATGTAGATATTAAACATATGGTGTCTCTCATCAGTTTCCACAGCCTGTGTTGCTCTTTCATAGACAGCCATGGCATGCCGCGCTAATCCATACTCCTCTTCCAGTTTGGCATACAACAGATAAATGGCTAAAGTGATAAAAATAGTGTTTCAGCAGATTTGACAGGTAGAGAGAAAATAACAACGACAACACAAAACATCTTAGTGTAACTCTATTAAAGACATTTACTCTTTGCAAACTTAGCAGGGCAGCCATCGAGGGCCTGTTCAAATAAATCCCGAGCTCTCTCCAACTTCTTGCCCCCGTAGCGATCAATGAACTTGGTCAGGTAGGTGTTCCAAATGTCATAAACGTTTGGCCACTTGAAGAGAGCGATCCCTCGCTCATAAGCCTTAAAAATAAAAAGACAACAATTTCACAAACACTATGCCACCTACCAGTGATCCCTTGTTCATTTGTCTTAAAAAAGGAATTGAAACAAAAATGTAAAAGTATACACAAGCAAGCAAGGAAGCTTTTTGTACTGCTATACTTTTAACTGAATTTTGTAAATGAATAATTTACCTTAAAGCTTTCCTCAAAGTAGTTGTGTTCTTCAAGGAACATGGCATAGTTGATGATGATTTGTGGAGTGGCAATGCGTAGATCAATAATACGGTCGTAAACTGCTTTTGTAGACTGAATTATACATAAAAAAGAAGAACATGGAGAAAGACTTGCACTCAAAAATCAGATTTGTGCTTCTGTTTAACTGCCGTCACATTTACACACACAGGACAACTTTCCTTATTTTCACATGCTGCTGAAAAACATAATAAACATACCTGGAAAGTGCCAAGACTTTCCTCCAAGTCTGCCAGCATAGACCAGACCTTCAAGGACTTGTATACCCTGTTTTGGACTGGCTCAGATGAATCGAAGTACTCAGCTTTCTTGGATGGGATGGCTGTAGCTTTCTATTATAAATCAAAATATAGACAAACTTACAACTGTATCCACTATAAGAAGTAATGTTACAAAAAGAGTTATAAGAAATTTTACAGTTTTTATGAATTTTTGGAGTGGTTTAACCACCTCTGAACAATTAGGCTTTCACTTTGTGTGAATATACTAATGTGCAAGTCTCTTTAAATTATACAATTTCTACTATGAACTTGATTTGAACACAAATACCTGTGTAAACTGTTTTCAATTAAGCAACGAACAAACAATACCTTCAACAGATTTTTTTTTTTTAACCAGTTAATATTTGTTAAGATATGCTTTGAAAGTGGTTTCACAAAAGCAAAAAATAAAATAAGTTAAATGTTAGTATGGTTGCAATTACTAAATGCTACCACTAGATATTCCTATAAGCTTTGTGTAAACTGTGCGCCTTAATGTTGCATTTCCTCTTGTCTTTTTGCTTATGACTCAACCAAAATAAGTTTAAAGAGGATTTGTATTCACAAAATTGATTTAGAAAGGAGGGACAAAACGCTGTCAAAAGAGCTAAAAGTGAGGGATGAACAGGTGTGTTTAAATAAGTCTCAACAACTTGACAAGGGAGTTTCATGCATTGCGCCACATAGCACTGAGATAAGAGTTTTAAATTGAACTGAGTACTGATCCTGTTTAAACTTACTTTTTAATGCTGTGAGATGATTTCTGTGGTAAACTGCTCTAAAAAAAAACTGTGACTACACTATACAATGTAACTATAACAGAAACAGTCAACAAATATGCTGCTGTGCCACTTTTTATCTTCAAGATTTCACTTTCCGAAAACTGCTCTAAGATAGTATTTTGGTATTTAAGGCCTGTTGTTTTACATTTTCTTTAATTGTGACTAATAGACTTATTCTAGACATAAGTATAAAATACTTATGAATAGGAATTATTGACGTACAGATATGACAGTTATAACTAGAAGCACTCAAAGAGCACACACCTCCACCAAGATTCTTAAGGGCCACTCACGTATTAACATCTTGTGCACAGACAGGCAGACAAACCGCTAACGAAAACCTAACCTCCTTGGCGGAGGTAATAACAACATATTTAATATGTGTGTTACCCTCAGTATGCGCAATGCCTGATCATAGTTCTCATGGCGAAGCTCCATTTCTCCATATTCACACCACACTGCAGCAAGGTCATCCACCTGCTTGTAGTTCACTTTTGTAGCCTTCTCAAAGATTGTCCGAGCCTGAGTAAAATTTGAGAAATACAAATCTGACTGGAAGTTCAAAGGGTTCATTTAATACCCAAGGAAATACTTATGTGACTTACATCATCCAGCTGATCGTTTTCTTCATAGAATTTAGCAAAAGAAACCCAGAGAGAATGTGGCTTTCCAGTGGCTTTCATTGGATCTATGGTCTGCACTGCTTCGGTGTATGTGTTGATGATCTGCAGAATATGTTATGCACTGGCTCATTGGTAATGCAGTTAAAAATTCAGTGTTAAACATGTATTATTGAAATCTGGCCAAAAAAACATACATGCCGTGGAGTTCCTTCGTACAGTTTTACGCGTTTGTGCCACTCATGAACATTATGGGGGTTTTGTCTCAGTAGTACACTGTTCAGCAGCAGAGGACGACGAGTAATCAGCTGCTCAAAGCGTGCCAGTCTAAGCTCCAAATCTATGTCATCTAGTTAAACGGAAGCAAAAAGTAAGGTACGAGTAAATTAGTGGAAGGAAGATATATTATAAATGCTCAAACCTTCTTCCTCTTGTCCCATCTCAGCAGTGGTTTCCATTTTTGCAGCAATCATGCTCTCTTCAAACTGAGCATAACTATCAAACACTTGTGTGAAATCCCTTACAGTTACCACAGTAAGGATGGCTTCCTCATACACATCTCGTGCCTGAAAATACAAAGAGACCAGGAAAAGTTCCAGTTTAATAAACTAGCACATTGTGCATATAGGTTTAAACAACATAACAATTTTAAAATAAGTGACTTAAAGCCACATTAGCTGTCAAAATGCAAATTTTTCATGCTTGTAATAAATTTATATCATATACAGTACATATACTGTATATATATATATACATATATATATAAATATAATAAAAACACTAAATAAACATAATTTGCAATCAAAAATCTACCGTATACTTCGTAAAAAAATTTCAAAATCAAGTTACGTTTTGTTGTCAACTACAAGTTGTTTTGGAACATTAACAAGTACAGATCTTAAGCAAATGAGCTGTACAGATATTCTGAACTCTAACAAGAAAATGTTAGTAACTTGTTTCAAAATTAATTGTAATAAAGGAAAATATTTAGTTTTCTAACATAATGTTAACAAAACAAAACTGAGTTTTCGGTACACCACCCCACACACACAATTTTTATTATGTATAATGTGTATGAACCATAAAACTTTAAATAAAAAACAAACAAAAAATAAAGTGTATTTTAACAACATTTAAGCTTTTCCAAAAAAGTTATTCAGAGGAAACACACTTTCTCAAAGTGGCCACTTCTGATGTAATAGTCAGCTAAAGAGCACCAAAGTTTTCCAAGTTGGTCGGTGAAGCGTGTAAGGCCTCCTCGTATGATGGCTCCAACATTTAGAGAGGTCACTTTATCTGGATTTTGAGAAATCAGGTCACATAGCTCATGCCACAGCTAAAAAAATAGGAAAATAAAAACATGTTTAAAAAGGATGCATTACAGTAATACTAAGAAGTACTTGAAATGAGACTAAAATCTTACTTGATAATTAGATTTGCCCTCTTTGGACACAAAGCTTTCATCGTTGACAATAGCTGCTAGTCGCAGAGCTGCCTCATCCAAACGGCCAATTGACCGCAAGTATTCAATGTATTCTTCTGCATTTTCTGGAGAAAGCTACAAGGTATAAAGAGGAGACAATACATTTTGACTGATGTTGTGAAATTTTCACTTCATATTTTAAGTCAAATATGGCCAGCAATCTTTTTTTTTTTTTTAACAATGAAGTTTTCTGTGTCAAAAACAAATGTGATTTGCTTTTATGTCTTTCTAAATCAGCATCAGAGCATCACATTATATTGTGAAGACCTTTGGGAAAAAAAGGTGATACATACCGTACTTAAAACAAAACAAACAACAACAACAAAAACAAACAAACAAACAAACAAAAAAAACAATGTCACGTTCATGACAAATTTGTTCTGATGAGCATTTTCTGAAATGCATAAGGAGGAAAATGCTACTCAGTAACTTTCTAAAAAGTATGAATGTCATGTGTAATACAGTATTTAAATATTTTTAGAGCATTCCCAATGATAGCTGCTATATAGAACTGGATTTTGGCCAATGCTCTCACCTTAAGGTACCGCCGATAGACCCGAATTGCTGTCTCAGGTAGGGGCAAGTTGCGGACAAAGCGAAGATACAAAGGCCAGATTCGTGGATGCTGAGTTACTGGAAGAGCTCTCAGTGCACGATCAAATGTTCGCCGACTTCTTGTGATCTTACACTGAGAGACAAGGAACTGGCAGTAATCAATCCATATCCTAGGCATCTAGTTTTGAGGAAGGAATGTTTGGTTATTTTTAAATATCTCTGAATGGGCAAAAAATATTTTCTGTCATTTTTCTTTTTGCTTTATGGTAAAATTATTGAACAATAAGTCAACATTACCTTGTGCATGAACACCAGAGACCTTTCGTGACAATTATTGACCTCCTCATAGACTGGTTCGGTTATACATTTTCCCTTAACTTGCTTCCTTCTCTCTCTCAGATAATTGTACCACAACTTATAACTGTAATCAGATAAGACATTGTTGGCAATTAATTAGTGAGGGACTGCAAGAGAACAATGAATCTGAGCAATGCCATCTATAACAAAATTTAGTATTATATTCTTTAAATTCCAACTTGTTTGCACTCTCAAAATATTGTTGACTGATCATGAGGTACTGGTGATATTACAATACTTCTGCCTGTAATCGAAGTCATCAACCTTACAGTTCAGTCAATGTTTATGCTGTTATTGTGTGTTACCTTCCAGGCAGTTCCCTCAGAGCCCTCTCATATATCATGTTGAGAGTTGATTTGGGTCCGTTCTGTTTAAATTCAATGTAGCGCATCCAACACTTGACAGAGTATGGATTCCTGATAATCTCCTCTTCATAAGGAAGATCATCATCTTCCTAAGGGAAGCCACAGAAAAATAACAAGATTAGCTAAATCTAACAGGTTCTCTGGACGGATTCTTCTTTGTCTAAACGTTTTGTCTTTTATCCAAAAGACAGTCTGAGGAGCTATTGCAAGTATCACTCAGCCCTCTGGAAATAGCAAGCGGCCATCAGGGCACTAACGATATCGGTTGTTGGGCTGATGGTCCTCCATGTGAACAACTAGCTAAATATTTTCGATGCAGTGTCGTTTGTAACAGCTAACATTAGCACGTCAGGAGCACATTACTGAACTAAAATGCTGTATTTTGTATATATTCTTAGAAAGCTAAAATGTTTAATTAAATGGTTACTCCAGAACCACAGTTTAAGCATTCATAGAAGTCTTGTTTGACTACATCTACTACATGAGTTTCAAGTTGACGAATCAACAGTTATGCACTCAACCAGGCTAACATGATATACGTTAAGGCTTCTTTTCGAAAACACTAAACGATGCACGTTATTGTGTCACTTACAAAGATGACATCCGCTTTTCCGTTTTGTGAAGGCATTCCTTCTCAAAGAAAATACGTTTCCAGTTAAAAACAATGACAACTTTCGAAACGCTCAGCTAAACTAGCTTAAAAACTGAAGCTAAACGTGAAAACCTTACTTCCGATGACGTAAAACTATGTCTCAGAAAACAACAGCGCCACTAACTGGTTTTGAGTGGGGATTACAAAAGAGTAAGTACCGGTAAAAAAAAGTAAAATAAATAAATAAATAAATTTAAGGCAGACTTTAATTGGATAACAGGGACCTGAACTTTTTGTCAAATGAGAAGTCAAACTGTATTTTATTGCAGTTCAACCTCATAAAAGTTTTACAAAAAAAAAAATAAATAAAATAAATGTCCCAAGGCTTTTGGTTAACATTTACTTTGGGCTTGTTTTTATTTATTTTTTACTATAAGCCTACTTTTAAAAATCATTGTGTTCTACAAAACACCTGTGATTTGTAGCTGCTTTGTTAAACTATAAACTAAACATTTAGGCCTGTGTGTTCCAGCTAGTCCTGATCCTTTTTGTTTTTTTTCCCTTTCTTGTAAATTCTCCAATTTTTCTAAGTATTCTATAAACCAGACCCAGTTTTTATGCTGCTTTCCTTAAAAAAAATAAATAAATAAAAAAAATAATAAAAAAAATAAATAAATAAATGTATGCATGCATCCATCTTTCTATTTTTCTTTCTTTAGTTGTTTTCTCACCTAAAATATGTTTTAAATTGTCAGTCTTCCTAGTACATGAAAATGTCTCTTTCTTAAATTAGTCACACTGATATTTATATATCATTTTCACCAAAGCAAATTACCCTTAATTCTCAGAGTGTATACATGTAGGTATACTGTACTGTGTTGCTAACTTTGGCAATGACATTTTTTTTTCCCTTTTGGCTGTTCCCTTCTTCAGTGGTCACCACATCGAACTAACTCGCACAAAGATTTGGCAGTTGTTTTTATGATGGATGCCCTTCCTGCTGCAACCACAGACCACTGAGCAGCCACATCCCTCTGTGTGGAGCAGAGAGCTGCTCTCTAGGGTGTCCAGGAGAGCAGATGATGGGGGTTAAGGGCCTTGTTCAAGGGCCCAGAGTGGGGCAAATGATGGTGGAGGCAGGTGTGAGTGTTTCACCTTTTCCACCCACGTTTTTTAAAATGTT
>JARVGV010000412.1:21683670-21699121 GCA_031762435.1 Hypsolebias longignatus | reverse complement strand
GTGTGTGTGTGTGTGTGTGTGTGTGTGTGTGTGTGTGTGTGTGTGTGTGTGTCAAACTCAAGGCCACATCTTATCTAGCCCCCAAGATGTTATGTTAAATGTAAAATACTTTTATCACTTTATATTCTTTTTCCCAGTAATCTTTGATTATGATGTCAAAAGTGCAACAGAGAACATCAAATGAGGCCAATCACACCAAGAAAAGATGTTCGGTATCTAACTTGAGTTAATGTAGATTCTGAAACTGGCCCGTAGTTTGAAAAAGGTTTTAATTTCGGCCCACTTTTGTAAGTGAGTTTGATATCCCTGGTATACTGTATATAATGTAATAGCCACAAGTAGAAATTAGCTTTCACAGAACAAACAAAAATTTTACATTAGTTTTTGTTCATATGTAGAATATGTTTGCTTAAACAGTGACAATGTTGTAAAATTAAAATGTCAAACTCGGGAAGATGAATCATGCAAAGCTTCTATAGCATGCTCCATACTGACCTGCTCCACTTCACAAACTTTATCAAGGGAGGCTTTGAATTTCTTCATACAAGCTTCTGCTAAATGCAGATGAGTAGAGTACTGTGAAGAGAAAGGGTGTAAAAAATTTTGAAAAATTCTTTCAAAAACGTTTTGGTTGAAAAACATAGAAATAAAAACTACAAATTAGTATTTTTCTAGCGGACACAATTCTTTAGAATTGTAAAATGATCATTACAATATACAGTACAGATACAATTTTTTTTTTTAATCTTTCCGTTACTTCTTCTCACCATGCTCAGCTCCTTCTGATACTGTGGCATCTTCTTCAACATCTGAGAAAGATCCTTGATGTTGGCCTGAAAGGAAGAAAATGTTTCCCAAACTTTTAACATAATATGTGGTACGTTTTTAACCATGAAAATCTGTTATGTGTGGAATATCTTTAATAACACTTACATTATCAGTGCTCATTCTCTTGCTCTCACAAAAGGTGCGAAGAAGCTCTGTCACTTTCCTGCGGAGTAGTCACCCAATGCATGAAAATATTTAGCGTACTACTGTGCAACCACACTATAATCCAATTACAAAATTGCCATCGGATTTTTCTTTATTAATAGTCTATATGCTGCATGAATCCATACACTAAACTGTTTACAGATTCTAGTGATCTATGTTATCAGCACAAATCTTTTTATAACAAATAAATGTAATTCTAATTATGTGAAACATGTAACTAAACATTTTGTTAACTATTTCTTATTTTTTGTGATAAATCATATAAAAGTAAGCATCACAAACACAGTAAAACTGATAACAAGACATTAGAAATTGTCATAATGTGATCCATAAATGTAGGTATAACTGATAAAACTCACTTTGTTACATCGGCGATGTGCATATGCCTGAGCTGAACCCAGAGCTCATCATCCTCATCCAATAAGACTTCTCTCTCTTTTGAATTGCCAATACCAGTTGTCTGATAACTTAACAATCACACACAGAGATCATTAGTATAAAACATGCTTTCATCAAAAGTAACTTTAAAGACAGAAACAATAACATGAAACATCACATAAACATGGTAAATAAGTAGCATTTTTATTTGAATGTTCACATACGTATAGATGTCCTGTTTGATATCGAGCAAGTCATAAGCCATTGCTTGTAAGGTCAGCTCATGCAGAATAGGTGAGATGGGATCAAACCCACGATCAACAATCAGTAGTTGAGATCGCGCCTTATCTGGACCCTAAAGGATTAAACATAGCCATACATTTCAATTCTTAGCATCTTGTTTGAGTTTGGTTCTAAGAAATTAAACAAGACAGCACATCAAAAAAACTGTAGTTTTGATCTCAGCAAAAATAAATATGGAGGGTTTTAGATAGCGTGGCATGCTAATTTATTTGATACATGGGAGCAAAAAGAGAGCAATAATACATGCCTGTCAAGACCCATCTCTGTAGCAAGGAATTATCAGCTAAGAAAGACAGAGAAGAAGAAGGTAAAAGAGAAAAAGTATAGAAAAGCAGAAGACAAATAAAAATAAAACCCAGAAACCACAGAAAAGTCTACAACGTTTGAAAAAGAACAAATGCAGATAACGTTTGTTCTCTGACATTGACAGGTTGGTTGACAGCACAAACAAAATACGAAAACTTTTCACTTTGACAAGCAATGGTATAGATGCTACAAAGCATGTAGGACTTGTTGTGTGAAGCAGTGTTAATAAATCCTACCTCGCCCATTTTTGGGTTATCAGCTTTATGAGCAGTAAGGCGTTGGCAGACCTCATCAGCCAGTTTAGCATTTTCCTCAGGGCCTCTTAAAATCCAAAGTTACACAACATCAAATAATCACGCTTAAGAGGCAATCTTTTGTAACTTTAAATAACTTTCTTGTAACAGTTTCATACTTGCGGTATCGAACTGCAGGGTACTCATTAAGCGTGTCACACAGTGTTGCAATCTGTTCTGCCAAAACCTCAATCATTTTGTTTCTACCTTCATTTGTCTTAGAACTGTAGAATGAGTACAATGAAGCTGGATCATCCAGAGAAAACACCTACATGGATGAAAGGGATCAAAGTTCACCTATATTAGCCACTTTTATAATAAACAATTGTGATGCACACATTAGTGGAAAAAGCCTTTTTAATTAAGAACATTTCTTGAATTTTGTAAAGAAGAACATTTTCTTACCTGAGACTCGTATGGCAGAAATGCAACATTGATTTCTTTTAAAGTCTTAGCAACCTTAGCCACTCTGGATTTCCCAATTTCAGTAAAGAGATCATCTGGGCAGGCTATGGAAAACAGAAATGCAAAGTTAATTGATGGTTACATTTTTTTTAAATAAATGTTGCAATTTAAGGTATTTTATAGTGTATCTAAAGTTAGCTCTTGATAAGTCTTTGTATTTACAAATGCTTTTAACTTACTATCAGTGAAGAAGACATGCGCTGCTTTGTATGTAAAAGTTGCATCTTTGAAGTCAGAAATGAGGGCACGCACTGACTGTAATTGAACATAAATAATAATAAAAACTAGTGCAATTGACAACATTAACTAAAATACAATCATAAATCTAACAATAGAAAAAGAAACGGACAAACAATAACAACAAATAACCTTTTCCACTGGTGTGATCAAATAAATGGCCTCCAAACTAGAAATTGGCTCCCTGCGTTTATTGATGTCTTCCACAACTAGAAAACATAAAAGAAAAACTTTTTAATTAGACTTATCTGATCAAAAGCCATTACAAACAGCAACGTTTTTGTCATAAACATCATGAAAGAAGAATTAAGAGTAATATTATTTAAGGCATGTATAAAAATGTAGTGCATGGTGACAGAAATAAAACTGTTCAGAGCACCACAAAAAAGATATTCAAATTCCCGAGGCATAATAAAAAAATGTTTTTGTTTTAATTCTGTAACATCCTTATACTGTATTTATATTTTTACTATAGCTTCTATTACTTAATAAAAGAAAAATTAGTGTTGAGAACAAGTGCATACCAAAACATTAAAAAATATCACTGTAAACATATTGATATTATATTATATATATCATACTGATATATATACACATACAATAATATACATATGTCACACATGTGATGTGTGATGTATTACAGTATTAAAGACACATTTAAATAACTTTTTATAAAACATATATAACAAAGTTTTTCATTAAAAAATGAAATAAAGAAAATATACCAAAAAGCCAACAACAGTGATGTTAAATGCACATATAAAAACACAGGATACAAGAATGTAAACATACTGGTCACCCCCTCAGCCAAAATGTCAGACATCTTGCAGCAAGAGGACAGGATCCGCATGCTCATGTGATCCACAATTAAAACCTACAGAATGACATAAAAACAACACTAAATATTTCTGCTTGAAAAAGTTGTGTGTGTGGTGGTGGTGAAAAAGTTGTGTGTGTGGTGGCGGTGGGGGTGTGTGTGTTAATGAACAACTTGCCTTCCACTCTCCATCTTTCTTTACGCTCTTGATAACCCCACTGAGGATTTCTATTGAAGAGAACAGTAGCAAAGTTATATTTTTGGAAAGAAAGTATATATATACTGTATATGCAGGGGTAAACTGTTCCACTGTCTTGGGGCCACTGACTGAAAGGCCCTGTTCCTTTTTGTTTTCAGCTGCGTACATTGAACATCCAAGAGATTCTGTGTCTGGGAATGAAGGCCATAAGCAGCAGAGTATTTGGTTAAAAGCTGACAAAGATACACAGGAGCCTGGCGATTTAAAGCTCTGTATGTCAGCTCAAGAACTTTGAAACTCCACTGGGAGCCAGTGTAGTGAAAATAGAACCGGACTGATGTGACAGTACTGTATTTGCTGGATTTGGTGAGAAGTCTGGCAGCTGTGTTCTGTACGGCTTGTAAATGTTAAACAGAAGACTTGTCCATGCAGGTAAAAAGGGCATTACAGTAGTCCAGACACGATGACACAAAAGTGTGAATAATTTTCTCTAGGTAAACTCTGGAGACCATAGGTCATATTTTAGAAATGTTTCTTAAATGAAAGAAACAAGAGCGGGAAATAGCCCTAATGTGTGACTCAAAGCCTAATGATGAGTCAAATGTGACTCCTAGATTTTTTTTAACTTTTGATTTGGCTACAGGGCAACCAGAGGAAATTTTCGGATAGATTTTTGGATGAAGGATGAACTTTACTGGGAAAAAAAAAAAAAGAAAAAAAAAAGAAACATTGAATTTACAAAGCTGAGTGCAACTTCCTGAAGTCCTATTATGAAAATTACAGTGCAGTACTGTGCATAAAAAGTCCATTTTCAACAGGTGGCTTTTTACCACTGCTAAATATTTTGTTCAAGAAAAAAAGAAAACAAATAGCCACTGAACCTCTTACACACAGTTTTTTTTTTTTTTTTTTTTGTAGTGCATAAAAGAGGTGTGGACATATAAAAAAAAAAAAAAATGAAGAACCACACTCGTGACATTTTTACTTCCTGGTTTAGCCAAATGATGCAAATTTCCTATTTGTAAAATTTCCCTTTAAGTGATGTATGCAGTCCATTTAAAGTGATGCTTCAAGCAATGTCACACGAAAGCCAAAATTATTAAATACAGTACAAGCAATGATTTCACTACAGTACTACTGTTATTATCAAATTTGCCTTTATTTAACTTTATTTTCCCACTGGTATAAATTTATGACTAATGACAATGTACTGTACTGTGTTTTATATTTCAACATCAGAAAGGAAGAGGGACTGCACTCACCCATTTACCGGTACTCACCTTTATGAAAAGAAGCATTTTCCAATATCTTCTTAAAATGATCAAACAAAACAAATACAGCCACACTCGTGTATGGACACTACTCAACCACCATTTATCGTATGTTAGGGGGAATTACAAAAAATACAATATCATAAATGTAACAAGCATTAAAGGCTTAGCATTACTTGAAAGAAAACATATCTCCTGCTGCCTTTCAAGCCAGAGTTGAAAACAAATGCTCATCTTATGAGACAGGATGGAATTATAGCCATTTTGCGCAAACTTTGTAAACAATATTGTGACCAATCTTGTGTAATATTGCAAGATCTTGCATGATCCCCTAGTGTCTAAAGTATTTGTTAAAATGATTCTCATCTATTACCACATCAAGCTGTAGTTGATTATCTGTAAAATTAAACAAGTTACTTTTTTAATTGGCTATTGTGGTGGCTATATTGAACTGGGTTGACTCCAAAAGTCAAAGATTTGCAGACATACATCCTATGATTAATTTCTGAAAGTTTCATTAAAATCCATCCAGCAGTTTATGAGATATTTTGCTTGCTTTAGTTAATGGCAAAGTTTTACAAACAAACCTTGTGGATCAGTTGGCACTAAAGAGTCTGTGTTGGGGACAAGTGTCAGCTACCAACACAAAACTTTTAGCTCAATCTCTGTAACACTAGCCGAGTTATAGCCATTTTTGAGCTTGATAAAGCTGCCTGTGGCGGTCATCTTTAATAGAGATGACTAAAGGTTAATGGTAGATGTAAATAAAAATAAATAAAATGGTTTGTGATATATTTTACTTTTAGAGCACACACATACACAGGCAAAAATCTGCCTGGCTATTGAAACTTCACTAAAGAATCACTGAAGCGCAGACCAACTAAAGTAATCAAACTTTTTAAATAACAAAAATAGAATAAAAGTAAAAGTTGCTACGAGACCAATTAATTTCTTACACCCTATTTCTATCTCAGCTGATGTCTATACGTCAAATAAAGCTGCTAAACTTCCTTTTACATTAGCTAGCTCGTTAGCCCACAACTTTAGCTGTCGCACACACCTATTCACCGTCGCGGCATTTTCTCTGTGAAAACGTCACAAAACTCACATAAATATCCTGCCAGAAAACACTGTGCAATGAAACTGTAAGACTTCTCATCTACGTCTTGTTAAGCGACACCCTTGTTTTTCTTGACTGCGTTGGCATTGAGCGTGAAACAGGAAGAAACTCATCAACGTTTTAAATAGGGTTTAGAGTCCAAACGTCAATTTTAAAAACGGTTACAATATAAAAACCAACAAACTGTCTTGATAAGTCAACCCTGACAAACTTCTGAAACTTCCTTAGTCACAATCAAAGTATCACTTACTATCTCCAACAACTGCTTTCAGCCCACTCGGTGCCATCTTGACTGAAGTCTGCTGGAAAGTCAGTCACTTCCTTATGGTTCAACAGCAGTTTTTGACGGTACTTTAGCGCCCCCTAACGTCCATTAGTATATATAGGAGGAATCGTAATTTTGTGCCAAAAAATATATACAGTACTGTATACTGTACTGTACTGTATACTGTACAGTATTGTACATATATTTTTTTCCATGATCAAAAACATAAAATACACACAAAATATCTACGGTGACTACACTCATGAACAAAAATCTGTTTTACATATTATAAAATTATTTTGTAATCTAGCATTTAAAATGAACGGCAGTGATTAAAAATAAACTGTTGTAAAGAAATACACACCTCAGGGAAAATGCATCCAGCTGGCACTTCCCATTGCCAAATATTTAAGAGTAGTATCATCTAATAAACTCAGGAAACACATGTCAACACATAGTTATAATAAAATAATCAGCAGCTGATTGTTGTAGGAGCACGGAGAAGGGAAGTCCCTCTTAACAAATTATTTTTGAATTGAAAAGGATGTGGCAAGTGCAACTCTTAAAACAAGTTACTGTATTACTACCTGGTATGAAGCAAATTAATTAAATGAGAACCATTCTATATGATTGTTAGATTTGCCATAAAACGAGTGTTCTGGCAGCATGGTGGCACAGTTGGTGCTGTTGCCTCTCAGCAAGGATGTCGCAGGGTCAAATCCTGGCCTGGGTAACCTTTCTGGGTAGAATTTGCATGTTGAACGTGTATGTCCGTGCATACGTGGGTTTTCTCTGGGAAATCTGGCTTTCTCCCACAGACTAAAAACATGCATGTTAGGCTGAATGGTAGTTCTAAATTGTCCCCATAGGTGTGAGTTAATTGTGGCCCTGCGATGGACTCGCGACCTGTCCAGGGTGTACCTCACCTGTCACACAGTGATAGCTGGACATGGGTATGACCCCGTGACCCGAAAAGGAAGAAACGGGTAAATATCACATCTCTCTCTTGGTAAAGACATTGAAAGTAAAACTGGGTCTTTAATAGATCATGTCTAACTCTGAATGCTAGGAAATGCCTTGTAACTGCTACTTTCCTTTCCTTCGTTGACTTTTTACCTTTCATATATGCTTTTTATGATTGTTGTCTGTACCTCATCTGTTCTATTTAACACGTCTCTCTTGTAAACGAGTCCTTGCGACTCAATGAGACTAACTTGTATAATAAAGTTTGAATGAATGAAAAGATAATGGATGGATGAGTAGACGTAACCATAACATTGAAACTATTAGTGCCTAAACAAGTTATTATGATTGTAAGCAGAAGAAAATTGATCAGATACTCTTACCATACTGTATGCTGCCTTTTTCTGTTTTTTGATTTTGCCCCAAAGATGTACTGTAGTCTGTCATTTGAGGTTATTTTTATTTACTACACTTTATTCTCTCTTATGTGCTGTCCTGGTGTTGTTGGTCTTTGTTTGTCTAAAATCACTGTTAAATAATTTGTAAATATTGAAGAATTAAAAGAAAAATACTCTGTGGGATGAACTTAAGGGTATACAAGAATTCAGATTTCAACAGCAATATACTATCATTGGGTCTTTTGATGATAACAGTATCCTGAGTGTGATCATCAACAGAAAGGACAAAGACATGCTGTGTAGTTACAAACTGCTGTGAATGCAACATATTAATAAATCAAGCCCAATTTTGCAGTATATGCGAGTAAGCTATTACTTGAAAAAAAATAATAGAATTGATTTATTTGAACTTGTTAAACACATCAGCTTATGCGCATTGTTGTGATATTTGATTATGTCAAACACTTGCTTGGAGTCTTTTTGTAAAACAACAAAAAACAACATTCCAGTTTCTGCACATTTTATACACATAATACAAAATAAAACACAGTGGTATTACCCACAACTGAAAAAGAAAAAATAAAGTAAATAATTGTGCTGTGATAATCACATTCAATCAAAAACAAAATACATTGTCAGACAAATCTGGTATGAAACTTTCTCATGAATAAATGAAACAGCATAAGGCATACTGATCATGATTAGTTCTTAGCACATCTTCAGGTGGTGTTACTTTGTAGATATTTTAAATGCAATGTGCTCTTAGTCCAAGTTGTCTTGTCCCCAAGAATTACAGCCAAGTGGCTATACAACATGCCTTTTTAACAAGTATTCCTCAGTTGTCTGTGTTGGAAGAAAACTTCTTTAACATTTTCTCCTCTTGTCGCACACGCATTTGCTCTTTGAATGCTTCCCACTCTTTTCTCTGAAAAATTAAAAATGCAACAATATTACTAATGAAAATCATCAATATAAATAAACAAGCTTTTAAAACAACATTTTTATCAATCAAACAAACAAAGTGGGCTACATCACAAAGGGAAGAATTTAAAATAAAACATATGTTCACTTCGGAAGTAATATCAAACATTTGCAATTTTGTCCCAAAAAAGAAGAAGGAAAAAAAAAAATAAAAAAAATAAAAAACTTGTATTTCAATTTTGATTTTTTATTTTTAGAAATGAACAAAAATCCTGTAAGTCATAACAATGACTGGTCAATTGTGACCAATTACTATATCATAGTCATAATTATGAAATAGCTGAGTCATTATTAAGACTAACAAACTCATAAAACTCATAAATTTGGCAGAAATTGGGGGAGTGGTGGCACAGTGGTTAGAGACAGTGGGCCTGTGATCGGAAGATCGCCGGTTCAAGCCTCAGTACTGCCAACATCAAAAAATGTGGGTGGAAAAAGGTGAAACACCCACACCTGCCTCCACCCTCGGGCCCCTGAGCAAGGCCCTTAACCCCCACCATCTGCTCCCTAAAACAGGTCTCTCTTCAAAATGAGTTCTTGTGGCTCAGTGAGACTACCTGGATAAATAAAGGGTAAATGGAAAAAAAAAAAAAAAACTTAAACAAAAACAAATAGAAGAACAAAGTATTATTTTAGATCTATAAAAGAAACTGAAAAATATATACAGTATTAATAAAACATTAGCTCTGTGGAACTAACTTACCTGTGCTTCTTCATTAGGGGGGAAGATTTCTCTCTGTATAAAACAAATGTCGACAGTACAAAAAGGAGGCATTTAATATCGCAAGAATAAATAAAAAAACATCACTGGGCAGCATAACTAAAACTTGTATAAAGTGCTGACCTTCCTCTTTATTACATATTCCTCAAAGTACTCCGCCTGGTTTGAGATCCAAAACATTGCCACAGGAAAAGACAGATACACGAGCATCTGCACAACAAAATACATCAAACCAACTCATGACAATTTGCGTACGTGTAGTAAACCTACTAACGATGATTCGCTCGATCAAGAATTGAGGAAAATAAGAAAAACACTTTAAACCTTAAACTAATACATATCAAAATCGATTGACAAGATTTTAATATAAACCATACTCACTCTGAATATCTCTATTTTAACTCCCATTCTTATATCAAATACAGTACAGTACTTCCCTTCAGTAGTGAAGTACTATTTAAACACATTACGAAAGACCTTCAGAATACTTCCGGGGTATTAGAAGGGCCAATCACGTGAATGTAAAGACGCATGCGTCGTTGTTGAAGTGCTGTGCTTGGTGTGTCCACTGTGAGGCGCCAGATAACTAAATTTGTGCAGAAACAAGTCGTTCAATTGTCCTATTTTTATTGTAATTTCAAGCAAATATTCTTTAGGATGGTATTAATAAATCAGACTTGAATACTTAAATAGTCTGTTATACTCTGGGTCAATGACCTTTAAGGTTTACCACATTGCAATACTTGCAACTTCTGTGATTCTAAAGTAAGACACAAGGACATACTTTCTTTTATTTTCGTTCAATAAATACTTGTGAATCCTTTCTGAATGTCTTTTATGTAGCAAAACTATTCCAGTTTTAACATATCATGTTGCAGGAGTAGGGACATACGTTTGGAAATATATTTACAGTACTTTTAAATATGCAAAATTAATTTTATTTATTTTTCATGCTTTTCTCTACAAACAATACTGTTTATCTAAAAGATAAATCGATTTGCTGTGACAAAATACTAAACTTTATGTAAATCTATTAAAAATTATATTGCAAGTAATTGCTTTCTAGTTCTTACATCCTTTATTTTGTTATAATAATAGCTGTGTTCTCTTGTTGTAGCTACACCAAAATAACGTGTTTTTTTTTAATTTAGTACAGTATTATCAATGTAATACAAAATGATCAATTTAAAAGGGGATTTTTGAACCAGTAAAGCACAAACAAGCTTGAACAACAAGGCTCCGTCTGTGTCAAGAAAGAAGAAGAAAAAAAAAAAAACACCTCTAACTGAGCTCTGCACTTCACACAGAGTGATGCATTCAAGTTCAAATTCAATTCAAGTTAATAAAGGTTGTATACTTCAATAAAATCAGATTTAAAAAAAAAAAGAGCAGTCTTTCATTGTTCAGTTCAAACTTTCCAAGATTTTGTCATGAGATATTGCACCCAATAAATGCTGTTTTGGAAAGTCTATACTGTACATTCACTTTTACTTAATACTCTTACTTTAAGTACATTTTATATGAGAATTTTACTTTTGATACTTAAGTACAGTACATTAAATGTCAGATACTTTAAGACTTTTACTTAAGTAATAATTTAAAAGAAGACTAATTTTACCAAAGCAATTTTATGGTAAGATACTTGTACTGTACTTTCAAGTATCACTTTGAGGTACTTTACTGATGAATACTAAAATAGAATAATTTTATCGTCCTTCAGATAGCCTGAGTCATTTCCATTAATAATGCTTAATAATAATGTAATGCAATTTTTACCTTAGATCTAATGTTTTAATTTAACACATTTCCTCCTTAAAAGCTGCTGGATGCTCGTGACACGCTTTTTACGTCCTCAAGTACGGATTTACGTGTGACGTCATTGACAACGAGAGGTGTTCAGGATCCTCGGAGAGAAAGATCCCGCGCACCCTGGCAATCTGAGAAACCCAGGTAAACGCTGTCGTTTCCAACCTTCTTTTGCCAGTCATGTTACCTTAGTAAGCAGAGTGAAAAAGAACAAGAGAAGCGGTAACAGTGATGTAAATGCCTCAAAGATCCCCGGCGTTTACAGAAACCGTTCTCTTGCATAGCGGCCTGTTCTGGGTAGCTAGCTTGCTAGCTAAAGCTAGTTTGCAGTTGTCTACCAAAAAGACACAATAACCGCACCAATAATTTGTGTTTCCCTGACATTCATTGTCTGTCTCACTCACTAGTGGTCACAATTACGCCTCAATCTGTCCTACGATTCACGATATGAGCACCGTCAAGATCACCTAATGCTTGTTTGCTCATCGAGAGTCTTGTGTTGTGGGAGACGGTGACTCCGTCACGGTGATGATGGCGCACACTCAGACTGAGCCCCGTTGGCTAAGGATACAGTCAATTGAGTCGTTAACAAAAACACACATCTAATATTCTGCATTCAGTGGTTTGATGCCATGATGTTAGAACGAGATATAACATTGACCCCTTTTTGTTATGCAATATATGGCACAGATGTCATTACAAAACCCAAGCGATAGCCTATGCCCTGTGGCCTAACATTGGGGACTTGGCTCTCTACGATGATCGCCCGTAGCAGCCATTACTTGCTTGTTCGCTTTTTTTTTTTTATTTTCACCCCATCTACTAACAGCCATATTATAATTATTTACACAAATCTTTCTGACTTTCATCATGGTTGTATCATTAGTCGTGCTGGAGGCCCGTTATGTCCTTCCTGCAAAATATCGACTTGTGTTAATGCTTTCTGGCCAA
Source organism: Hypsolebias longignatus (assembly GCA_031762435.1). Classification (NCBI taxonomy): domain Eukaryota; kingdom Metazoa; phylum Chordata; class Actinopteri; order Cyprinodontiformes; family Rivulidae; genus Hypsolebias; species Hypsolebias longignatus. The sequence continues at coordinate 21,686,654 of JARVGV010000412.1, read as the reverse complement.
CTCGTTAAAAATCTAAATGCGTATGATCTTATAGCGTTACGAGTTCTCTTAAAGTCACGTGATTTAGTATTTGAAAGTCTAATGTACTCAATTATACAGAAGTAAACAACCTTAGCCTAGAGGTGTACATTGGGGGAGTTGAGGTTCCAGGGTTATGCTGTTATCTCTGTCCTGCATATTAATTAAGGCCGGTATTAATTAAGTCCGCCCGTTAATTTATAAATGGCCAGGCATGAAAGGTGTTCTCATGTATACGCTTGGTTAAATGAGCAAATGAGAGAGTTGAATTAAATCAAAGTGCGGATATATTATGAGACTGTTGTAGATGCAAGTTACTTGTCAGTCTGGAGACACCTTTTGTTTTATTTGTATGTACGTACCAGTATGTATGTCTTTTCTTGTGTTTAGTTGCTATGTTGATGCTGTGCACTGTTTTGTTGCAGTAATTATGAATAAAAAAGTAAATTTGTTGACAATTAATCTTATCATATTGCATTTATAATGTTTATAATTCATTTTATTGCATCTAAATCATTTATCACTCTGTCATAGGTGTTCTTTAAACTTAAAAAAAATCACCCCCTCTTACGGAAAAAAAAAATGCTATTCATCTATGTCAACTTTACTTGTGTACCAAACATTACTACTAATGTATTTTTTTTTTCTTCTATCATTCCGTTGAGTTTTATGGTCTATAAGCATGATATGTAGTCATTCAACCTATCCATCTTATTCTTAAGCCCCATGGTGCCTTGTGTGAATTATGGGTACGACTTTCAGCATGGACCAGAACTGGTATTTGTTTATCTGTGAACAGTACAAGCTAATGTAGTTTCTCCAAGCATTGCAGATCCAAGCATTGCAGATTTAATTTAAACATGTAGGAACACCACCTGTCAGCTCAAACAGGCCCATATAATTGTACCGTTGCCTACTGTGGACGAGGGATGGGAGGACAACCTGAAGAACAAGCTGCAGATTACATATACAAGCATATTTAGCTATTTTATTGCCTCGTTTGTTTCAGACAGTGAAACGATGAACAGCTTGAAAAGCTCTCAGGTGTATTAGTATCTACACAGTAATACTGTCGGTCGCGTTTTGTTAAGAGGTGGGACACAGTCTTACTAACCTTAAACAGACATAGAGCCCAGCCATAGTCTAAAAGTCCCGCATCACCGAGCTTGAGTTAATTGCAGAGAAAATCGTAATACCGAAGACAAACAAACACTGTAATGCTTTCCTTCATACACTTGAAATCATATCTGGTATTCTTCCTTCTGAGGATCCGGTGTCTCTTCTTCGGTGGCTTGTCATAGCCCAGCCACAGGTTTTCCTCCTTTGGACGTTTGTCAACAAAGTGAATTGAGCACACGTACAGCGTTTTGGGTGGTCTGTTCAAGTTCAGATTTTTCAGCCACATTCCTCTTAATTCATCATCTGTAGGCAGGTGATAGAAACTATACCGCTTTTCACAGGAACACTTTTTTTGTTTTGTGTCCATTTTCAAATGACTTCTTGTAGACACTGATTTAGTTTGGTTTGGTTGTTCATGCAGCTGTGAAGAGCACAACAGGTACCTGAATGCTGCAGAGCTATTTTAGTAAACATGATGGTTTTTAAATAACTGTAAACAAAACAAAAACAGCTTTTTATCTGCTAAACTGAAAGGGGAAAAAAATGTGGTCTGTGCTCAGCTACCATGGTTAACCAATGCTTACTGCTACTTCTGATGTCTGACAGGAAGTTGTACCCATAATCATTTATACAGTAGAACCCTCAGGAATAAAATGGATACACTAATAGAAATGGGCTGAGCAGAGAAATAATCTTAGGTTCATGCTAAGTAAACATATTTTCTAGCCTGGTTCTCAGATTCAGCACTGACATTGACACCGAACTCAAACAAAGTGTGTTAATGTCAAATGTCTGATGTCACAATAGTTTCCATTAAATTGTTCATGCAATTGTGAACTGTGTAGCCAAAATAATTTGTAAAAGACATGTCAGTGGTGTCCATTTTTGGTTGTCTAGGGCCACTGTCCTGCATTTCTTTTGTGTTTCTTTGCTTCAGCACACCTAGTGTAAATTTATTGGTGATTACTGATCTGCAGATCTTTAGGACATGAACAGGTAATTCATTGATTGACCTGTTTCTGTGCCGTGGTTTGGACAGAATACATTTGAACGTTAATCGATTGTAGGGATCTCATTAGTGCTCACCACATTTCTTATTGTAAATATAATTGTTGTGCTGCAAGTTCAGTCTGTCTAATTCACCATAATGATGAATCCTATTTTGGTAAGTTTTCACTCTGGGGAGCTTCTCTGTACAGTGTACCCTACCATCATCCAAGGAGGGCACCCCACCCTGTCAACAGAATCGAGTGCCCTGCCTACTGAAATGTCTTTCACCCACAATTCCCCACATCACCTGCCAGCATGGACATAGCACTAAGCTAGCGGTGGGCAATACAGCCTAGGGGTAACGCACTACTGTATGTACACCTACAAACTGTGTTAAAGTTTGTAAGTGTCCATTACTTCTTCCTACTTAGTTGAGTCAGGTCTTTTGGAGAGGTTTGTCTTTGTTGAAATATTTTGTCTTTTATCCAAAATACTTATTCAGTCTGAGGAGCTGCAAGCAAACTCAGGGGCCGTTTACACGGCGCATATTTTGAGTGAAACCGCACCTTTCGCTCTGCATTTCTGCCGATCATTTACATGACACCAGTGCCCCCCCTCTTTGAATCCGAAGGTTTTTGAATCCACCTTCCAAAGCAGAGGTTTTTCGCTGACCCCCCGTTGATAATATAAACATCTCCCACTGCGCCTTTGTTTGAACCACATGCGCGCGCATGCACGCACGGACAGCCGGCATTTCTATCAAAAACAATGGTGGCGGAGACACACTGCTTTCTGATTAAATATATTTTGAGTCTCATATTTAATTAATCTACACCTGAAAGAAGCTGCTGTGACAA
>JARVGV010000412.1:21658220-21670994 GCA_031762435.1 Hypsolebias longignatus | reverse complement strand
TATTCCATCAGTCTAGTTCAGAAAGCGGTGTGTCCGCCGCCATTGTTATTATAGAAATGCCGGCCGGCTGTCCGCGCGTGCGTGCGCGCGCATGTGGTTCAAACAAAGGCGCAGCGGGAGATGTTTATATTATCAACGGGGGGTCAGCGAAAAACCTCCGCTTTGGAAGATGGATTCAAAAACCTTCAGATTCAAAGAGGGGGGCCACTGGTGTCGTGTAAACGATCGGTAGAACCGCAGAGAGAAAGGAGCTGTTTCACTCAAAATATGTGCTGTGTAAACGGCCCCTTAGTCTGAGTGAACTCAGTAATATCACAATAGATGATTGCGTAAATATAAAGTTAATCGTGCTCATTATTGACTTGTGATTTTATGTTCCCTGCAGATGTTCATCACACAATGTTGAGTACCAAAGATGCTCCTGAAGAATGGAGGCCTTCTGTGGACCAGGAGGATCCAGCCCCACTCCACGTAAAGAAGGAAGATGAGGAACTGTGGTCCACTCTGGAGGGAGAGTCGCTCTGTTTGATGGAGTCTGATTCCACCAGGTTTCCTTTAGCTGTTCACTTAAAAAGTGAGGATGGCCAAGATAAATCTTTGTTCTCACAGCACCGTGAACACCAAATAGAAGACAAAGGATTGCCACTCAACAGCTCAGCTGACTGGATGACATCTGCAACTGTTGCAGAGGACTGTGAAGAAGCAGAAACTACCAGGAACCCAGATCTAAATACTGATGTCAATGATTCCAACTCTTCAGAGACTGAAGTCAGTGAGGAGGAGGATGACGACGACGATGATGACTATGACGATGATGACTATGACGATGACAATGAAGAGGATGATATATCATTAATTTGCTCTGAGTGTGGAAAATCATTTATTAACAACCAGACTCTTCAGAAACATATTACAAGTCATTTTAAAAGGTCTTCAAGTTGTTCAGTTGATCAAGAAGGTTTTGAAGTGAAGAAAATTGTAGACTCTCAGAGGAAAGATCAGACATTACTTAGCTGTAAATACTGTGGTAAAAGTTTTAGCCAAAAAACATATCTAAACAGACATATGAGAATACACACAGGAGAGAAGCCATTTGGTTGTGATGTTTGTAAACAAAGATTTAGTCAAAAGCCAAATTTAGACAGACACATGAGAACACATACGGGAGAGAAACTTTTCAGCTGTGATGTTTGTGGAAAACAATTTGGCCACAAGACGACTTTAAACGAACACATGAAAGTCCACACAGGAGACAAACCTTTTGTTTGTGATATTTGTGGACAAAGCTTTAGCCAAAAGACAAATTTAGACAGACACATGAGAGTCCACACAGGAGTGAAATCATTTAGTTGTGATGTCTGTGGGAAAAAATTTGGCCATAATACAACATTAAAAGAACATATGAAAATCCACACAGGAGAAAAACCATTTGTTTGTGATGTATGCCAACAGAAGTTTAGCTGCAAGACAAATTTAAACAAACATTTGAGAATCCACACAGGACAGAGACCGTTTGTTTGTGATTTATGCAGACGACGGTTTATCAGTAAATCATGTTTAAAAACACACATGATAATACACACAGGAAGTAAACCATTCATTTGTGATTTTTGTGAACGCCGGTTTAGCCAAAAGTCATATTTAAACAGACACATGGGAATTCACTCAGAGAAACAGTTTAAATGTGATGTGTGTGGTAAAAAATTTGGCCGTAAGGCACACTTAAATTCACACTTGAGAGTCCACTCAGAAGAGAAACTGTTTAGCTGTGATTTATGCGAACGAAAATTTAATCACAAGACAAATTTAGTCACACACATGAGAATCCACACCGGACAGAAACCATTTAGCTGTGATGTTTGTGCCAAAAGGTTTAGCCAAAGAGCACATTTAAAGACACACATGAGAGTTCACACAGGAGAGAGAAAGTTTAGTTGTGATGTCTGTCTGAAAAAATTTGGCCATAAGGCTACTTTAAACACACACATGAAAATCCACATAAGAGAGAAATCTTTTGTTTGCGATGTGAGCACTGATCTGAAATGACATGTAAAACATTATGCATTGCTCTACTTCTAAAACTTAAAAAATTGCTCTGGATAAACAAATGATATTTTGAATGATATAATGAATGATAGTTTTCTCAGAATTCGAACCACATTAGCAGTGCAGTCTTTCCCTATGGTGTGTGTTGGGATGTTTGTAAACATTTTATCTATGTGCGTGTGCACATTTTAGGTGAATGTGTAAGGTTTTGTTTTTGACAGAAGATGCAGTTGGGATGGGCACGCTTGTCTACTGATCAATCAATATCTTTTTAATTGTGAATTATGGACTTGGGTATTATCTGAAAACCAACTAAAACAGTAGATAAATGGATTGTTCTAAAAGAAAAAACAGCAGCATAAAAACATTGATTCACCCTGTGGTTAAGATGCACTTTTTGATTGCCTGATTTCTAAGACATGTCTCTTATTTATATGGTAAAACAGCCCACAGGTTTTGTAAAAAAGATTAATTGAAGCTTCACTGTGGCACAGAGTTTGTTCTTAGTTATTTATCACTGTGGCTCTTCATGATGACTGTTTCACAATCATTTATCAGCTGAATTACACAAATACATTTGTTTTAGTATTATTATCAGTTTAACCTTTCTATGGAAGCTTACACTTGCCTCCCACAGTACTCTCATCCTTTATTTTTGGCTTTGTGCAGATGAAGAGGCTTGATGGGTTAAACCCAATTTTCTCTATTAATGCTCATTACTAGTTCATTTTGTGTTTCATGATGCAACTATATGATGATGTATTGCCTTTGATGTCTCCCTCAGTGATGTTACGTACAGACATTCATTACGTTATTATACATGCCATGGCTTTAATTGGAGGCAGATGGTGCCTAAGCCCCTGGATAATACTAGTGGAAATGCTGCAGTGAAAAAGATAAATGTCAATGACTGCATTGAAATCTATATTATGACTGAATATTTCTTTTTTTAATTGAAATTCATAATTTATTATTAAAATACACATTAGACTTTTTGTTGTTGTTGTTGTTGTTTTCTAGCCAGTAGTTCCAGGTTTATTCCTAAAAGAGTACAAGTTAGCCCTGTACCGGTGCAACCAAATATCAGTCATTCTAAAAATACAGTATATATTCCAAACAACAGTTTTTTGAGTTTTGAAAAATAAAATAGACTGAAATGTATTTTTAATTCTGATTAACCTTTTCATTTAAGAACGAAAACTTTTATATATATATAAATGTTTGCAGTAATATTTAACTATATACAGACATTGTTCAAGGATTCAAGAATTTTTTTATTGTCATACCAGCTCACATTTGCATGTTTGTGGTACGACATTCAGACTCAGGTCCCAGATCAAGAAGCCTAACAATTAACAAATGAACAAATACAAAATAGTACAAATATATATAATGAATAAAGTTTCTTTTAAAAAATGTAAGATGAAGCTGAATTGAGTGTAACTCGAGTTCAGCAGTCTGTGACAGCTGCAGGGAAGAAACTTTCTGAGCCTGGTCGTCTTGCTTTGAATGCTCCTCCGCTGCCTGCTGAGATGCTCAGTATTATCGTAATATTATCAAATGATACAAAAGATCTAATCTTATGAATACATTTTGCAGAAAAATGCAGCATACCACTTTGAATGTATTTATCTTTAATTCACCTTGAAAGTAATTTTTTACATACTGCTTTTAACAATTTTTTAATCTTTAAGAAAATAGGTGAAATGGTATATAATTGTACTTATATGAAAGCCCTGATTAAGGTTTTCTGCACCAATAGACATTTTATCATCATTTAACTTTTGACTATTTTGTCTTTGTTAGTGCATTCAAGTGTTTATCAGTTTTAAGGTGTCTTGTTAAAGTAAAGCACAGTATTATGTTCAGGATTGCACATCAGTTGCTGTAGCTTTGAAAAAAGCAACTGGTGCAAAAGTAAGGGAAAAAAAATGGAAATTTGATACATTATATTAATGGTTCTTTTGAGAACTTGTCCTATACTCTAAATGACTAATCTTATTTGATGAAGAGGATAGTCAAAAGAAAAAAGAAGCATTAAGTAGTCTGTGCACACAGAGAGCTGCTTTTAGCACAGAGGCAGGCAGGTTTGACTGATTTTACCACCTCTGTTTCCTAAGCTAGGAAATGAGACATCATACAGAGTGAAGTCACATCTGAAACAGACAGCCTTGAGACACCTCTAAACAGGATCAATGTTTATTTTTCCATATACGGTAATTTTTCTTCATACAAGAAAAGTTATTTAGGCTTAGAGCTTGAATAAAACCTTTTTCATTCATTCAACCTTCATTTAGGCAGGTTAATCCCATTGAGCCTCGAGGACTCATTTACAAGAGACCTGGCTACAAACTAAGGATGATGACAACAGCAATGGTAGATTTTCCTTGGACAATCAACAATAGACAATCATAAGAGAGAAATACAGATTTTTTTTTTTTAAACATTGACTGGCATTGCTTCCTACCCGCTTTTAGGATGTGAGGTCTTGACCAAGTTTCTAATCATGTTGTTCACACATTAATCTAGAAAATTTTCTAAACTACAAAAAGTAAAACGGTTTAGTTGTAGATCAGATGGCCACTTGTCCTGAGCCTGGTTCTACTAAAGGTTTCTTCCTCATGAGGGAGTTTTTCCTTTCCACTCTTGGCGTTTGTCTTGCTCAAGGTGAGAGATCTGTGACGGAGTTAAATTCAAAGCAGTCTGCTCCTCAAATATATAGTGTTAAATTATTATTTTTATGAATGGATATTTCTGTTCAGTACCCTGAGATGACTTCTGTTCTGACTTGGCGCTATATATATACCGTAAACTGAATTGAATTGAATTGAATAACTAGATGCTGAAATTTGGGCGTCATTTGGACCATTTTATTTGCACAATAAGCATGATTTCCAATTTTTAATGTGCAATAGCTTTACCAATAGAATAAAATACTGAATAATGGGTGGCAAATTACAATAAAATGTTTGATTTGGTTCAGTTAGGTCCTTAAAAGTTTTGAGTTTTTACTTTAACCTTTTAGAATAACTTTTGTTCACATATAGCATATTGATAGACTGTACCAAAAAAAAAAAAAAAATCCCACTATGGTTTTCTTGCTAATCTACTTCTTTGATATTGTTTTAGGACTATTATACAATAATAAAAACACCTATGGACATGGGAACAATCAAGAAAAGGCTTGAGAACAGCTACTATTGGAATGCCGAAGAATGTATCCAGGACTTTAGCTCAATGTTTACCAACTGCTACCTATACAACAAGGTAACACACTTGTACACTGGAGCCATTGTTGTATTTTAATATACCAAAGTGTCTATTATGCTTCCACTTTTGCTAAGAATGTTTGGCTTCTTCGACAGTCTGGAGACGACATTGTCTTAATGGCTGAGGCTCTAGAGAAGGCTTTCCTTGAGAAGGTTGCAGAAATGCCTCAGGAGGAAGTTGAGATTCCCGTCATGACAGGAAAAGGACGTGGCCGAGGCAGGAGAGAAGGTGGTATGTGATTTTCTTACATACGTTTTGCTGTTATATGGCAAGAATTTGTAAAATAGAAAAATAATCTGTCTATTGCTCTGTCGTCAAGGTGTTAACTTGAAACCAGGCACAATTATAGATTCGCCAGCCACGACTCCACAAACACCTGGTCTGTCAGCCCCCTCACCAGCTTCACAGTCTCGAGGACCAACGCAGGCCACACCTTCACTACCTCCCCTTCCTTCAATGCAGCCCCTACCATCCCATGTACCCCAAACAATACCTAGCCATGCGCCACAGCTTAGAGCTTCGTACTCCATGGTTCCATCAGACTGTGCTCCTCAAGTTCCTATTATGACGCCTGTGCCTCACCCTGCTCAGACCTCTCTTCCTCCAGTATCGGTTCAAAGCACTACTCCCATGCCGCAGACTCCCATAACAATGACCAAAGTAAGTTTAATTAAAAAAATAAAATATATCTGTGCTGGTTTGCACATATTTAACAAGTCATAAATGCTCAAGTACTTACGTTTGACTTTTAATCACTTGTCATCTTTTCTCTTTAATGTTGTTTTCTACTACTTAGCAAAAAAAGAGCCAAAAAAGAAAAGCAGACACTACAACTCCCACAGCAAATGACCAGATGAGTGAGTCTTCACCAGCAGAATCCAAATCTGGGAAGACGCTACCTAAGCGAGAAAGTAGCCGACCCCCGAAACTGACAAAGAAGGAGGCTCCAGACTCTCAACATTACATAGGCACGGGTACTGGACTTAGTGGACAAAGTGGAGGTCTAAGCCCAAAACCTCAGGATCAGTTAGGTTATTGTGCTGGTTTGGTTCAGGAGATGCTGTCCAAGAAACACGCTGCTTGTGCTTGGCCTTTTTACAAACCTGTTGATGTGGATGCACTGGGACTTCATGATTATCATGATATCATCAAACATCCCATGGATCTCAGCACCATTAAGGTATATTAAAAACAAGATTATCTCCCAAAAATCTATAAATATTAATGCTAGTGCATTTCTGTCATCCCAGTTAATTTAAATATTTCATTTGTTTATCAGTCTAAGTTGGAGAACAAGCAATATCTAGATCCTCAAGAGTTTGCCGCTGATGTGCGGTTAATGTTTTCAAACTGCTACAAATACAATCCACCAGATCACGAAGTTGTAAGCATGGCACGCAAACTGCAGGTACATACATATTGTTATTCCTTTAAAATGGAGTTGAACATTTTTTCTATGCACAGTTTTTATCTTAAAGCCGCTAATTGTAGAAAAATATTTTTTTCAGTAATGCATTTTTGTTTAGTTTACTATATGCAACATTAATATTCATTTATTGTGTTTTATCACAGATACTTTTACCAAGCTGTTTTCTTAAATGAAAAAGCAAAATTCACTTTTACACTTCATGAACTACTTTAGTTGAATTTAGTAGTTTTAGCTCATCTTTGGCTGTCTTTATTTTTATACAGTATTTTGTTATTATTTGTTGTGTGTAAATAAACTTGGTGATAACCTAGTTGTTTTATTCAACAGGATGTCTTTGAAATGTGGTTTGCCAAGATGCCAGATGAACCTGAGTGTAAGCCAATGGTTTCTGTCCCAGCTCCTATACCGGTACTTCACCATCCTGCCCCTGTTAAGCCTCAGCCTCCTCTGGCGCATGTTGCCTCATCTTCAGACAGCTCCAGTGACTCATCCTCTGAGTCCGAATCTTCCACAGATGACTCTGAAGAAGAGCGAGCCCAGAAGTTAGCAGAGCTCCAGGAACAGGTCAGTAAAAAGCAGGTTTAGGATGATGGCAGTGTTGTTTCCGGTTCTTAATAGCAATTTGTTCAAACTGGTCCAATTTTTCTAAACAGCTGAAGGCTGTCCATGAACAGCTGGCTGCCCTGTCACAACCACAAACCAGCAAACCAAAGAGAAAAGAAAAGGAAAAGAAAGAGAAGAAAAAAGATAAGCATAAAAAGAAAGGTAGTGTGCCTGGTCTCGATGAAATCCACGATGCTACACCTGTTTCTCAGCTGTCTAAGAAAACCAAGCCCATTACCAGTACCAACAAAGAGGTTGTTACAAAAAAGAAATCCAGGTGAGTGTTGAGCTTCCTTCAGGTAGATATATTAAAAAAAATTGGTAATTTGTTTGGAATACATTTTCTCCATTCTAATTTATGATTGAAATCTTGTCATTGTTTCTGTCATCCTTTTTATTTGGATTTCTTAGAAGCTAAATTGTATAAATATGTTTTATACTGGTGTTCTTTTCAAAAATGTCTCCTAGAAAGTTATTATTTCCAGTAAAGTTACTCACTTCTTAGTGTGAACGTAACTTTTTTTTAATTTTTTTTAAATATATATAATTTTAATTTGGATTTTACTGTTGATCTTAACCTTTCATTTAACCAACTGTTAAAGGCCCATCTAGGGACAGGTGTTGCGAATTAGCTTTGGCTATATACACTGTGATGCAGGCATTGTTTTGAGCTATGTTTCTTGTATCTGTCCCTATCAAATAAACCATAAATAAATAAAATAAATCTAGGCACGCCTTCACTTTTATATGGATTGAGGTGTATCATCATGTTTTATATGAATATCCTTAATTTGGTCTATAAAACTTTTAATATGTATAGCTGTGTGTCTTTGCAAGATCCAGTTATTTTAAGCACATCTTTAACAGAATAAATTAGTGTTTAAGTTGTAAAATACATTTTGTGTTTGGCTTCCACAGTAAAAAGGAAGGCGTGAAAAGCAGTCATCCTCCTAACCTTCAGCCAGTTCCCAGCCTGGAGGATGATCTTGGAGCCACTGGATCATCAGTAACAGGGGAGAAGTGCAAGCCTATGACCTACGAAGAAAAGCGACAGCTAAGCCTGGACATCAACAAGCTTCCTGGAGATAAGCTTGGCCGTGTGGTTCATATAATCCAGTCAAGAGAGCCCTCACTTAAAAACTCAAACCCTGATGAGATTGAGATTGACTTTGAGACACTGAAGCCCTCCACTCTGCGTGAGCTGGAGAGGTATGTGTCATCCTGCCTCCGGAAGAAGAAAAAGTTTCCAGGTAAGCTGTTGGATGACGTAAGCAGGAGAGGCTGCATCTCATTAACTAGTAAAGAAAGTGCCTACTTGAGAAAAAGTGAGATTGCTTTTGGTAAGTAATTTTATATTTTGATTTTGCATTCAGAAAATGTCTTAACACAATAGTTTTTTTTTTTTTTTTTTTTTTTTTTTTTTAGTTGAGAAGAATATTGAGCCCATGGCAACTTCCAAAAAGATTGGATCTTCCTCGGAAAGCAGTGACTCAAGCTCAGACAGTGAAGCTGAGATCACAGGTTAGTTAAAGTTATTATTATTATTTTTATTTTTTCACAATTTATAATTACCGATGTTCTCACCCCCTCTTCCAAAACACCTTTTTTTTTTCAGGATTGATAAAACATCGGAAAAAGAAGAGCCAACCTGTGAAGGAGGGAAAGAAGACGCATCCTCCTGTTCAGCCTGTTCAGGCAGGCTCTGCTCAAACTGGGCTTCCATCCCAAATTCTTGGTCCTCAGTCTAGCAGTCAGATGAAGAATCAACCTCCACCTGCAAGCTTTGTGGCTGCTCCCCCTGTTGCAGCTCTGGAGTCCTCCCACTTACTAGAGAGCTACGAGTCCTTGCCGCCTTTCAGCAGCCATCAGCCAATAATGCATTTGCCACACCACGCAGGCAACTCTTCCCCTGTACCTCCGCATCTGAATGCACATTCTGCTGGGCCAGTGTCCCCTGAGACACACCCATTCCTCAATCAGCATCCCATCCTCCCATCTCCAGGTATGGATAGATACAGGTGCTCCACTTTTGATGGATCTGTCCCTCATAAGCTTCATTTGTTTTATTGCTTTTGTAAGTGTGATTGCAATCTCACATTTACATCTCTTGCTCTACTAATACACCAACAATAGCAACTTTGCATTGGTTCATTTTAGTCTTTCACTGTATTTTTTTTATTTTAGTAAGCTGTAGTTCTTATAAAAAAATGTTAGTAAATTGACCTTTTTTTGACCTTTTCATCACTTATTGATGTTTGTTTTTTTCCCCTTCTAAAAAGTATAAAAGTAATGTACATTTTATATTTATACAATTTGAAAATATTTTAGGCTGGCCCAATGTATTTTTTATAGTACTGAGTAACAGAACATTTTAACACTTGATACAGATCATGAATATTTATTTAAAAAATGTCAACAAAACTTTTTTATAAATGAATGTTACGTTGATATACAATTATTTTTTACTAAAACATTATACAAATAAATTGATAAGCACAAAATGTTACCAAGTACAGTATGTTATTTATACAATTATGTATTTGTTTTTTTTTGTTTGTTTGTTTGTACGGTACATATCCTTACTATAGTGTATTTTTTTTTTCTTGTTCTTGTTTGATTTTTGGAATTATTTGCTCACAGCCCTACACAGTTCTATGCCTCAGCAGCCGTCTCGGCCCAGTCATAAGGCAGCACCTCTTCATCCCAAACCACCTCAGCAGCAACTAGCACCACTTCAGCAGCAGCCAGCTCTTCAGCAGCAGCCAGCTCTTCAGCAGCAGCCAGCTCTTCAGCAGCAGCCAGCTCTTCAGCAGCAGCAGCAGCAGCTTCAACCCCAGCCAGCAGCCCCACCGCAGCCCCAGCTTTCCTCTCAGATACTTCACCCTCCATCTCAATCCCTGCATCAAAGGCCAATGTCACCACCCACATTTACACCTCAAGGCTTGTTGTCTTCTCAGCCTCCCCAGATGCTGTTAGAAGATGATGAAGAGCCTGGGTCTGCAGCATCTTTAAATCAAGTGCAGTTATACCTACAGCAGTTTCAACAAATCCATCAGCCCCAGCAGACCATGCAGTCGCTTCAGACGCAAGTTCGTCAGCAGCAGCAGCCGCAACACCAACAAGGACAGACTTCTCTTCTACAGTCAGTCCAGGGACAATCTCAGCTCTCTACTCAGACTCCTCTTCCTCCTCCACAACTTCCTGTTCAGTCCCAGGCTCAGCCCACTCCTATACTTCAGGTCCCACCCCCACAAATATCCCTACACCAAGCCCGCCACATGCAAAACACTCAGCATCAACAACAGCAATCACAACTGCAGCAAACAAACTTCCTTCAGGGTTCTGGACTCAGTCAGACCCAGGGTCCACAACATAGTATATCCATACCCACTAGTAAAGCACAGCAGATCATCCAGCAGCAGCAAGAGCAGCCCTCCCCTCGCCCAACCAAAGCTGACCCTTATAACACTGGTGCGTCTGAGAAGATAAAACAAGTTTGTTTGTAGAAGCTAACACATTTATCAAATTTGATTGTACTGAGACACATTTGATTCTGTTTTTGACAGGTCAAATAAGGGACAACCCGTCTCCTCTCATGATGCATTCTCCACAACTTCCCCAGTTTGTGTCTCACCAGTCTCCATCTCATAACATGCAGCCCAAAAAGGTAAAATGAAAATCTGCATGGGTGGGGCAGTATTTTTGAAGGAAGGGCAAAAGGCCAGCACACCATCTGACTTTGATTTCATTTACTTGCAATGTAGCAGAGGGCCTCTGGAAACCAAGGTGCAATTAAGGAAGAAAGACTTCCTCCATCACCAGTGATGAGAGGAGATCAATTAAACCCTGCAATGAGACCAGACCGTCACAAACATCCTGAAAACAAGCCCAGTCAACCAAGCCATAGTCAACAGAGTGAGAAGTTTTTAACTTTGTGATTTCCCTATGGATGAAACTGATGCTAATGCTAATTAAGTGAAGCTAAATAACCTGTTTATGTTTGGAGCAGATGTGAAGTCTGTTGACAGCTCACGGCCGGTCATTCGTTCTTCTGAGCCGAGTGGACCACCCCCTTCCCTGCAGGACAAGGACAAGTTCAAACAGGAGCCCAAAACCCCTACGGCTCCAAAAAAGGGACAGGTTGGTGCAATAATGAGGTTACAGTATCGTGTTATGCTGCTTTTTTTCTGATCTGTTTACGTGTTGTATCGGGCAGTACTCCAATAAATATGCCTGTTTCCGTTTCCTCAGGATGCAAAATTTAAAATTATGGGCTCATGGGCGAGCCTGGGACAAAAGCCAACATCTACACCTTTATCTGGGGCGAAATCCTCGAGCGATAGTTTCGAGCAGTTTCGCCGTGCTCTTCGGGAGAAAGAGGAGAGGGAAAAGGCCCTAAAGGCGCAGGCCGAGCAGGCAGAAAAGGACAGACTGCGCAGAGAGCAGGACAAAGCTCGGTAAGATTTTCAAGAAGACACTGCAAGAGACAGGGTACACCGGACAGGTTGCAAGTCCATCACAAAAAATATATATAATGTTAATACAGCAGTCTACACCAGAACTAGACTGATAGAAATAAATTGTGCCTTGAAGGTGCTCATTAATCAGCTGTTATGAAAGTTATGTTAATAATTGGATCAACTTGTGCCTTTAGATATGTTCTTTTCTGTTATAAAAGTGTGTTATTTAGTGAGGAGACGATGATGAATAGTTTGAGCTTACAATAATTTAAATGTGCAGTATTTTTATTTAAACTGATATAAAAAAGGAAAAACCCTGCAAGGATAAAAGTTTCCCTGAAGTAGCCACAGTAACAGATTACACCAGTCACAGAGAAGAAATGTTGAACACACCACCAGCAGTTAATCCACATATGATCAAATATTCTGAATTTCCTGCACAGCACTAATGCTCTCAGAAAAATGAAACGTGTAAAACTGAAGTAGATTTGAACCTTTCTAACAAAAAGCAACCTTTATATAAACTAAAATAAAGTGAGTGAGACGCACATCAAAAGAACGCTTGGAAGAGGGTTAAAAATATGTTTTACCATGTTTTCCGCCGTACACGTCGCACCGCCCGATAAGTCGCATCAGTCCATATTTAATAAAGTGGAAACATCCATAAATAAGTCGCTTCGCTGTCTATGTCACATCTATTATGTATCATTGCTGACTCGTTGCGTTTGTTATACGTCACCACTGACGACCCGTAAATGTGGGCCAAACCCAGAAAAGTGGGCCGGTGTTGTGCCAAAAATTGATTGGCTGCCAAATGGCGGCCGCTAGAACATGCACGGGAGGACTTTAAAGAGGTACTAAACCCCCGGTGAAACAGTAGCTCCACCCCGAGACGAGATTCAAAAACTGCAAAGTGGGTGTGCCAACAGACACCACCTAAAGGAGGGGGAGGAGGTGTGGCCAGGA
>JARVGV010000412.1:21631528-21646363 GCA_031762435.1 Hypsolebias longignatus | reverse complement strand
ACATAGTTGAATGATAAAATATATTTATGTTGTGCCACTTTCTGCAAAGTTCATAAATCATGTCACACACACTTTAAGCCGGCCGTCTTCTATGAAGGGCCAGCAGATTCCACAGTTTAGGAGCCACAAATGAAAAGGGCCGATCACCTCTGTGGACCATCCGAGACCTCAGCTAAAAGCAAATGATCATTAGATTTAAGAGCTCTGCAGGAGGTCATGAGGTCGTCAGAGGTCAGTCTGACTAACAAGCAGAGTTACAATAGTCCAGCTGGGAGATAATAAAAGCATGAATCCCTCGTTCATAGTCATAAAATAATTCAAAGTACTTCACTTCAGATAAAAGCTTCAATATAAAGAAGGACATCTTTACTAAGGAACTATTCTGTTTCTCAGGGTTAACATTTGAATCAATTGTCACCTCCAAATTTTTCGCACAAGATTTTACAAATGGCTGCAGGCTACCCAGACCTGTAGAAGAGCTGCGGTTTGCACTGACACTAATAGTTTCGGTTGTATTCTCATTGAGGCTTCAGACTTTAGAAAGTTTGAAGCCGTCTAAGCCACAACTTCATTGAGGCATTCGAACAGTGGTTTTAGGGAAATACTGTAGATGGTGCTTCAACTGAAGATAGATCTGTGTGTTGTCTGTGTAACAATGAAAAGATAAGTTACATTTTCTAAAAAGTAAAAGTAAAAAAGCATATAAAATAGAAAATAAAATGGGTCCATGAATGTATCCTTGGGGGACTCCACATGTGACAGGGGCTGTGGAGGACACAGATTTGTCAAGGCTCACCGAAACATGGGCTAAAACATTATGTAATGAATATAAATGGCTTACTTTAATCATCAGAAGTGTTGTTTCATCTCGTATCATGGAGATTCGAGTGCTCTATTTTTGCAGGAAAAAATTTAAACAAATCACTAAAACAAATATTGAAAGATCTACATATAACGCAGATTTTTGATAACATATGAAAACGTGTCAACTGTGAACCACACTTTTTTAATGATACTATGTAGAGTCACCATTTTAAAAGTTCAACATGCTTTATTATTATTACAAATTTGTAAAATATTCCAGGTCGGGGAGTGAATCGGTTCATATAACTTGTTTTTTTTTTCTACTTGTGTCTACAGTTATGGTCTCTGAAAACAATGTGGGGAACACCTGCTACTCCAATGAAAATGTCACCTTCTTCTACAACAAGGTGAACAAGAAACTCGTAGACAAGTGGACCGTACGGGACGGTGCAATCATCGGACTGGGGTTGACCGTATGTCTTGTTGTAGTCCTGGCCAACCTGTTGGTGATGGTAGCCATCTTCAAGAACCGCCGCTTCCACTTCCCCATCTATTACCTGCTGGGGAACATGGCAGCAGCAGACCTGTTTGCAGGTCTCGCCTACGCTAACCTGATGTTGAACACAGGCCCGTGGACTCGAATGCTTTCTAAGGAGCAGTGGTACATCCGTGGGGCTTTAATCGACATCAGCCTGACTGCCTCTGTAGCCAACCTGCTAGCTGTGGCTGTGGAGCGCCACCAGACCATCATCACCATGCAGCTACACAGCAACATGACCAAGAGGCGTGTGGTGCTGCTCATCGTTTGCATCTGGGCCATAGGAATAATCATGGGCCTGGTTCCCTCAACCCTTTGGAACTGCGAATGTGATCTCGAAGACTGCTCCACTGTCGCGCCCCTCTACAGCCGCCGCTTCCTCGTTTTCTGGGCAGTTCTCAACCTGCTCACTTTCTTCATCATGGTGGCCGTGTACGCTCGTATCTTCTATTACGTGAAGCGCCAGGATCGGGACATGTCTCAGTACACCTCAGAGATGCAACACAACCAGACGGTTGTCAACCTGATGAAAACCATCTCCATGATTCTGGGTGAGAACGAGCAGCAGCTGCATGATCTCTGTGAAGCTTATTGCCAGCTTTTCATGCCACCATACCTAATGAATAAAATGTTTTTAAAGGTACTTACAACTATATCAAATGGTGCAAATTGAGGTAGTTTAACTCATAGTTTTCCAGCCTGTCACATATTTTGCATTTCATTTTTTTTTATTTTATTTAAGGACACACCATCTGAGAGAAGCAAATTGTGTAGATTTGGTGTCATATTTATTTTTCTTCTGAACTTCAAGTACCATTTTAAAAGTATTAAAGTGCTTTAGGTCATTGAATAGAAGCTCATTTTGATTTCTGCGTGACTGGCTCCACAAACCAGTTCTTTAGATTTTGTCTGCTTTTGTGAACACCGTGATTTAACTCCAGGTTATAAAATTAAGCTGATCTCCAATTATCTTGTCCCGATCTGTCTGTTGACTGCACAGGTGACTCATTTCCTGACAGATAAATTGTTCTACATACCAGCTAAGAACAAACCAAACAATCGAGGAAGAAGTATGACAACGTAGACTGGAGTCATGTTACATTAGCAGTCCAGTGAAAAATGTGCATATACGGTAATTGTTGTTCTCTACATTTTCATTGTTCTCTAAAAATCCACTTTTTGCCAGGGGCCTTTGTAATCTGCTGGACACCCGGCCTCATAATTCTCCTAATGGACGGCCTGTTGGGCAAACGCAGCAACGCCAAGGATTATGAGAAGTACTGCTTGGTGATAGCAGAGTGCAACTCTCTGGTCAATCCAATCATTTACTCTCTGCGGGACGACGAGATGCGGAGGACGTTCAAGTGGATCCTGTGCTGCTTGTGTCAGAGAGGTGTTGATCGGCAGCAGGTGTCCTCGCCCATCGAGATCGACTCCCCACTGACGGAGGTAACGCTTAAGAGCAACAACCACAGAACAGCCAGACGCAGTTCTGCAAAACAAGTTTCACATTCTGGTTACCGCTGCTCAGCTTTCTACTTGTGACACTTCCTGTCTGCAGCATTCAATTTTTTAGCTTCTTGCACACGCCCCATTTCTGATTATACACGTTGTTGCATGTTGCTCTGCAACTACAACTGGATTCAAGGGCATTTTTCTTGTAAATTTGATGGGAAGGAAGATATGATTTTATCTGCACTGCCTTGCATCATAAATAGTCCCTTTTGGTAGTCTGCTTTGTTGCCTTACAACTTGGAATTTACTTGACTTTTAATTAAATTATTTTTAATACTCCAGATTAACAGTTAAATAGGAAAAACATTGCTTTAATTTTATATACTGTATATATGTGTGTATATATATATATGTGTATATATGTGTGTATATATATGTTTGTGTGTATATGTGTGTATATATATATATGTGTATATATATGTATGTGTGTGTATATATGTGTTTATATATGTGTATATATATGTGTGTGTATATATATATATATATATATATAGTATATTATATATATATATATATATATATACTGTATATTATATATACTGTATATATAAAAACAAATACATACCTGTATATAAACATGTCTGAGTCAAATCCATCAGCTCCAATCATGCAGAGAACCATTCCTACCTTGAAGCATGGTAGTCATGGGAAAATCAGTTTAAATTGTAAAGCAACAAATTACAGAAAATAAATATTAAGTGGATGCTTTTACAAGTTGCTGTCAACGTTTTTGATCAAAATTATCTGAAATAACTTATGAAACGTCTGACTTTAGAAATATTCATCTAACCCAACTGATTATATACTATTGTTGACTTTGTTTACAGAAAACCTTTGACCTTGTTCAGAAGAGTGGAAGCTTCAGGACACACTGACCGTAGAGATGATAGATGGACAGCGTATGTGGCATGAAAGATGGAAAAATAAAATATTCTGAGTAAATGTTTTGATTTTTGTTTTTATACAGTTTTTGACCTGAAGAACAGCTGCCAATTTCCTGCCAGAGCTGCAGAAAGACGTTTCCAAAAAAATAAAAAATCACTAATCATCAAATGGTGCAATCTCTCCTTTTATTACATTTGACTATCACAAGAGCATTTGTGACAAATTATAAAATGAAACACTCCTAAAATGAAATACTGAAGGAAAAAAAAAAAAAAATCACACTAAATTATTTGTATTAATTTTCTATTAAGAACACTACAATTTGTCATATTCTTCGTTTTTGTTTTACTCTTTCTAGATCGATTCTAAAGTTGAGGTATAAAAGGAGTTTATACAGACTCACAAGTCTGAAAACGGTGGGGTTATATACAGGAGAAATGGAAAGACAGAGGTAGAGAGGGGGTAAATACAAGGGGAAAAGGGAGATACAAATATACTAATAAAAATAAAGAAATCAAAAAAGTTCATAAAGCCATTTGGTGCTGTGGAACTCGTCATAACTCGCAAAATCAAAATGTTTGACAGTATACAAATAAGTTTTTAGATGTTAGAATTACAGCTCTGCTGCAAAAAGCACAAGTTCACAAATAGGATATATTGACATCTGGTGTTTGGCTTCAATGATTAGTGTTTTGAAATTAAGTGTCCTATTTGTTGAATGAGGGTAAATGAAAGGGCAATCAAACTATGAGAGGGGTGGGGGGGGTTCAAATCAAGAGATTTACAATAGTTCCACAGCACCACGTTACATTTGTTAACCCTACATTGCAACTTGGTTACATAACAAAAGACCTAAATAATATTCAAAGGTGATACAGAGTTATTGAATATTGTGAGATATATCTCAACTTTTTTATAAAAAGAAAAAAAAAAATACTGAAACATTACACAAACTGTACAGTGACATCCATTACAACAGGTAGAAAAAGGGGCACGCATGATTTTGGTGTGGCGACAACATTACCCATGATGCAGCTGTACAAACTGCTGCGAGTAACTAAAGAAGTTTAACGTTATGTGACTAGCTTTCAAGCTCAGGTCCTGTTCTGTAACATGTCTGAACAAAATCCTAGTAAGGCTTTACCTTACTATCAAAATGCTTTATTTGAATAACATTTAATGTATAAAATAGCTTTAAAAGATGAAAATCCCCAAAATGTTGCAGGTTTGTCTCACAAGTGTTTACTACACCCAGTGCTGCCTTTTTTGGTAACAGAGCAGCCCTTGCCCTATTGGCTACAGAACAAAAACCATTTTTTAACCAGAGGTTATTAAAGGTTAGATAAAAGGGGAGTACATTTCTGTTATGCTCACAATGAACTTACAGGCGTGATGTGTTCACTCCACCCAGAAACTTAGCTAACCCCAAAAAAAAAACAATAAAAAAAAAAAAAAAAAAAAAAAATTAACACACCTCGAGGCATGACAACACCACAAAAAGACACAGATACAAATATAATCCCTCCCCTCCTCAAACGTAAGAGGATGGCTGTGCGCCAACTTTAAAGAGAGAATAGCATTATTACATTTCTGAACTTGGTATTTTTGGTTTTGGTACAACAATAGGTTGTGATGTGTTGCCTTGGGCTCTCGAGCTTAAACGTTACAAGACGGGAAATAAATCAGCTGAACCCCATCTTATGTGCCATTAGCTGGTGGAAGCGCCAAGTCTAAATAATGCTTACAAAGTTCAAATGGGCACCAGCCAGTGTGAATAAGACCTCCCTTGAACCCTGTACACATGCCCACACAGACACACATCATATAATACATGATGCATTTTATCATTTTTGGTCTGACTGTAATAATTTTACCTTTTTTGTTAAGAAAACTTAAGCTAAAAACTCGGAAGAATAAATGAAAACGATTTCACACCTAGAAGTCCTACATGCATGGAAGACAGTCACATTTCTAAATTCATGTCAGGTTTGTCCCAGTAACACATCGATGCCCCACAATCTTTTCACCCTTTTGTCATTAAGATGCTTTAGTGAAGTAATTTTTGGTGGTGGCTGGTGCATTCTTGGTGAAACAGCATTAAAAAATAGCCTACAATCAAATAAACTAGTAAACAAGAAAGTAAGAAGTAAATTCTACAAGCCATCTACCAACACCCTCTATTGGTTAGCAACAAAAAGGGCTATTACCGGTAGTTACAGCCACTCAACCAAAGATATTCTCTCTCTGCCTTCATTCTCTTCTCATCAACCCAATTATGACTTGTCCTGCTGTGGTTAGAAAGTGATCCACCTACGCTAAGTATCTTTCAAAAAAGGTATAAGCTCATAACAAGGATGCCAACATTTGTGCTTGACACACTTTTTATGTCAGCTCAATATGAAAACATCTGAAAAGTTGTGATATGTGTTTGGTGAATCGATGCATGCACCTTTGTGCATATCGCAGTTACTCTTTTTGAAATCCTAACAGGATGACACATCCAAGTTTTAAGGACACGAAGATGCGATTGTGTCTTGTGTTGAGCTGGCAGAGGGTAATCTCAGAGGAACACTGGGGCAGCACTTTGGTACAAGCAAGGTGAGCAGAGCTCCCTGGTGGTCCGTATCCATAGTTTGACTGTCAGATGCCAAGGCTTCAGTAGATACGGGCAATTACACACAGTTTCCCAAAGCAAAGAGTTGAATGTAGAGGTCAACGGCACATGAACAAGCTGAGAGTACTGTGTAAAGTTAACGTGCATATACACATAATGTACAGACATCATGATCATCTACACAGCTGGATCAGTGGTTTTCCAAAACTCCTCGACAGAAAGGATTTTTTCTTGGTATCTGTGTGCTCCGTTCCCCTTTGTGACTTATGAAGATTGGAGCGCTGGAATAGAGCTGAAGGGAGAAATCCTCGTAACTACTGTACAGCGGTCCTTTGTTCCAGCACAGCACGTGTGCGTGACATTTGTTTACAACGCTGTGTGGCTTGTTGATGAGGAGGAAACGCAAAATAAGGACAAACGATGGTTAAAAGAGAAGACCGCAGTGGGAGTGAAGCAAAGGTGGAAAAAAAAAAAAAAGCCACCAAATCAGTTGGAAGTGTCAGAGTGGACACTGCCAGGACCAGGAGGGGAGGTGACCGAGGGAGGGTTGGTGGTGTCCTGCCAGCTGTTAGCCTGCAGACAGAGCAGAAAAAAAAATTCAGCATGAAGAATGTGTAGTTGGCCGTTTAAATCAGCTTTAATTAGCTCTAAAGCCAAAATGATTTACCGGTAGTCTCAAGATACCAGAATGATAACAGATTTAATCTGACTGAAAAAAGCAAATAGTTTCTGTCAGGAGAATTTTGGTTCACATTTATGGATGTTTGTCATTAACTAATGTTAAATTAATGTGTGTGAGTTTAGAGAGGAGTTTGCAGGCGCACCTGATAACTCCAAGGACGCCTCCGGGTCTGTAAGCTGGGAAGCAGAGGTCGTCTTGCCCTGCCTCTGTCTGATAAGCGTGTATTATAAAAACACTGCTCTCACATTATCCGGTGCAGATTCTCGTGACGAGGTCTTCTCGCGTCCTCAGAGTGGTTTGTTTGAGTAAGTAGGGTAATTATTTATCCAACAGTTCCTTTATGAATTACTTTAAAATTTATAAAATAATTTAATTATGTAACCAAGTATTTGTTTTATGACAGAAATGGTTCACAGTGGTTGTCATTTCAAGCTTAGATCTTAGTGCAGACAGAATTGGAGACTGCAGGGAGAAGGGTCAGAACGAGCTTTTCTTTCTTAAAACAAAGCAACAGTTTAAAAAAAACCCACACACAACTAGAGCTGGCAGTTTACTTCCTTCCCCAAACTGTTTGCTTCATGGCTTTCAATTCTCATTTACTCATCTTTTTCTTTTAATCCTAGTACTTTTCATTATGAGGAACCTTAAAAGCAAATGAATGCAAGCTGTGCTTGATTTAAAACTGTTGTACTCTCTAAAAAATAGCTTTAAATTACAACAATCTTTTGAATTGTTTTTAGATTCATGACTATTTTGAGATCTGCGTGTAGTAATGTACATTGTATACATTTTACAAATTAAAAAAACAATCTCAGCTTGGCTAGTAGGGGTGTTTTAAATATAATTACTCTATAATTTATGATGATTGGTAGAAGAGGACCTGTTACAAAACCCAACACACCAAATATTAATGTACCACTATGTAATATTTTGTAAAAACTATTTTCCTTTTTATTCCTTAACTTTTTAATAAGTTATTAAAGTTAGACATAATTATAGTTTGAGCAAAATTTTTACTTAATCTGCCTGTGTTTACTATCATTTAATAGAAACAGCCAAAATGTCAAATGCCAGCAACAGAAACATCCAAAACACAGCAGTGGCTTTCATTTGGTACTAACATCCAGACGATGAGGGATGAAGAGGCCACTACTCGACAACTCCTCATAACCGTCCGTCAGGTGTGTAGCACGGTGCAGGGTATCCACCTATCAGAAACAAAATATTTGTACAAAACCATGAGCATATTCAGATGACCATGCAGAAGGCACCCACAAACAAATGTGAAAGAATGTGAAAATCCATCTGCATTAAACAAACAAAAAAATCCACATCAAAATCTACATAAATATTAAAAGGCTAAAACACAATGTTCTACATTTATTGTTAAATAATTTGACAGAATAGGACATTCAGCATAAACCTGAGAATTCATTCAAACTAGCACAAATAGATCTAATATAAACAAACAGCAACAGTTTAAAAATGTGTCTTTATGGACTACATAGGGTAAGGGGGTGGACATATGGTATAATGCAGGATGTTTGGTTCAGGTTGAGAAAACGAGGACTGACAAAGACAGGACATCCGAGTACCTTTCGAGGAGCCAAAAACTTAGGGACAAATAAACTGACCATTAATGAAAAAAAAATTTAAAACTCCAGTTTTATTCTATTGGATTATTCCAGCTGAATGCTGTCCTTTAAAATAGTACTGAATAGTACTAAAACCCTACTACTGCCCTTAAACAAGTTCTGAACATAGTCAGACCCTATGTAAGCTATATACTGTATATAAATAAATAAAGATAACTAAGATTTTGTAAGAACACACATTTAAATAGCAGCAAACAAAAAATCTTCAAGATTTATATTTTGCAAGGTTCTCAGATCAAGAAATGGTCAGTTTGCACTGTGTGGAGCAGGAGCTACTGGTAAAGGTATAGGTAGGACAAAATCCAAGGGAAGGTCAAAAGGAGCTAAGCTATGGGAAGGCACACAGGGATGCTTGGTGATTAGGTTAGCACCACTGAGATCAACTCTACAGCGGCCCTCACTGCATACCTGAGGCTGTAGAGAGGGGGCGAAGTTCAGACCCTCACCGTTGAGGGAATGCAGGCCAAGGTAAGTGTCACCTGTGTGAGAAAATCTGTATGACCCTTGTAACCCTCCAGGTAGTGTGTGAGTGCACGTCTATTTTTTAAGATACTTTTCGTCAATCAAATTACAGTACAGTGGAATCACTTATTACTACTGAGTCAAAGACACAAACTAAGTATACAGTTGTTCAACAACCTTCATATAAGGACACCATTGTAATTACCTGTACTCTTATAAGTAATGTTACATACTTAAATGTAAAAAAAAAGTTCAGCTTCTCAAATGTTGAATAAGTTGGAGAACTGAGAGTGACCAACATGTATCACTTCCTGTGAGATAGTGAATTTGTAGTCTTCTGGTCATGTTAAGAGGCAGACTGGTAATAATAGAGGATGTGAAGCTGTTAACGTTGTAAATGTTTAAAGGTTACAGGCTCTTTAAAGCAACAACTGCTGTTTCAGCCCACTGTTCTGTACTGTATTCTCAAATACAAGTGAAATAGTTCTAGGGGAAAAACAAAACACTTAAGCCAGTTTTAGATTGCAATGTACATAGAAAATTGTCAGCACAGCTCTGGATTTAAACTGAACATACATCATTTGCTGTCATTCCCCCCCCAGCCTGGATTCAGCTACAGCAGATGTTTCGGTTTTCTCCCTCATTTAGATTAAATGTCCATTTGCAATACAAAACTCTGAGGAGCAATTTAATTACTGTGTGAATAAACCAGTTGATGAAAAAATAAAAAATAAAAAATAAAAAAATCCTACATAGCGGACACATTCTACTCTTTCTGTAATAATTTGCTTTTAAATTATTACCAATTTCCAGCCCCGTGTTTAAATTTAGTCAATTTCAAAACCTGAATCGGATGATCAACACAAATTTTGAACTCACGAAAAAAAAATACCAAAAGCCATGACCAAATATCTAAAAACGCTAAGTCTGGTCCTCTGGAAATGTCCAGAGGACCAGACTTAGCGTTTTTAGATTTTTCTACCTGGATTATTAAGCATGCATCAGGGTACCATGACCAAATACTTACATTTCTAATTGATCGTGGAGGCAAGCATTAAATTACAATATGCCATTTGTGGTATAATGATTTAAAAGTTAGAAAAGCTCAGTGTATAAAGGCCTATAGAAGTTTAACAACAGAAGGAGGAACTTCTTTCTTATAGAAACAAACAATATAGCAGAATGTCAAAGACCTGGGGCCTCATGCGTCAAAAAGTGTGCAGGTTTCATACTGAAAGTTAGCGTAGGGACAAAATCAAAAACGTGTGCAAATAGAAATACTGTATTCTGATTTATCAAACTGTGTGCACCTTTCAATCATATATCCCACTGACTGTGGAACTGAGCACTCATGAAACAGCTTTCCTGACCCCACTGACTGTGGAACTGAGCGCTCATGAAACAGCTTTCCTGACATGGAATTGAATAAATGTGAGTCAAGAGATGCTCCTAAATAAGTAGTGGGTGTAAAAAACATGTTTCCCACACATGTGCAAAGAGGAGTGCATGCATTGACATTGGTTTTCGTTACATTAATATAGGCGCAGACCTGTGGCGCACTTTTGATTCTGAGGCATTTCCAACTTTAAGCATGCATTTAATAATTGCTGTAAACACAGACATTCAGGAGCTTGGTGAAACTAGCTTATTCTTAGTTGACGTGAAGAAACGACTTGATGTGCTTCAACAAAGCGTTTCAGCCGTGGTGTAAGGAATTTATTATACTGTATCTGGGCATCATATGGATGAGGCTGTCCCATACAGCTGGCATGGTACAGCTCAGGATGGAATATGAAATCATGTTTGATCAGTGTGATCCTCTAAACATGCTCCCTCCCAATTCCTCTTGTGGTGATGTTCTGTTACAGCACCACAGCTGTCGTCGTTCCACAATTACGCACAACTTTACGTAGCTATTTATGGACAAATGGGATGGTCTGCACCTTGTTGCTCTGAGGAATCATCACAGGTGAGTTGTTCTGAATTAATTTGCTGATTTGAAATAGTTTTCTTCTCAGTGAGAGTGAAATGTCCCTTAGATAATTCACCCACTTTTGATGATCCTTATCGGTCTGTGGGCCTTACAGGTCAGTGACGCATGTTTATATCTGATAATAAATATAAGAAACTTTACAGTTTACAATGGAGTGAGGCTGTTTTGATACTTTGAGATGGGTTATGTTATGCTGTATGAGGTTCAATGTAGTTTAAGTCCCCTTATTCAGATTCAAACTATAAATGTCCAAAGTCGTGAAAAAACGTGTACCCCTGAAATTCAGAAAACCCAATGGAGTCACATTTCAGAGTACTTTGTAGTTTCAGCACTTTGTTTAAAACTGTGGACAGAGAAAGTTTGCATAGACGTAAGCACGCTCTCATGGTAGTTCAGAAGTGTGCGTATATTTATGCGCACTTTTACAAATGTTCATTTTGATACATGCCGACATGTACGTGGAACCTGGCACACGTGACCTTTCTGTGCATACGTACCATTGATACGTGAGGCCCCTGGGCAACTTATTGTGTACAAAACAGGTGAGCAGCAAACATACATTTTACAGATGGGAAGAACATTTTAACAAATCAAATACAACTGGGAAACAAAACAGACTCAAGTGCTCACTGGTAAAACCAATTAAAAAGCACATGTTCCTTTTCTGTTCTACGTTTGTGTTCAGCTCGAGAGTGGAAAACTGAAGACCAAAAACATAAAAAAACTCAAATAGCTAACTTGCTACAGCATGACCAGATGAAAAACGTGATGGTGAAAGGTACCTGAGTTGGGCGTTGCTGGAGAATTAGCCTGGCTGGCCTGTGCCGACACATTGGCAGCATCCACCGCTGTCTTTACTGCGTAGAGGTTTGCTTCCTCCTGGAACTTACCAATGTTCTTCTTGTAGCGTATTCTCTTGTTGCCAAACCAATTAGAGACCTAAGGAACAGATGGATTTAATTTCAACCCATTGACTAATTTGCAGTAATTTAGCTGCTGTGCTCCTCTCAGCTAAAAATTGTTTTGGAGATTAATTTATTTATGCTCACCGTTTTAATTGTTTTATTAACTTGCATCGCAAGCAAAAGAAAATTATCTAAAAATTATTTTCCAACATACTCTAAGTATCCAACATAACTGATGATTACCTAAAGCATTTTTAAACAAAATAATCTTTTTTTTTCTACCAAAAACATTTTCTGTTTGCTAGACAATGGTTATGTACGTAATTTACCTGAGACACAGTGATCCCACATTTTTTGGCCAGTTCTTCTTTTGCTTCCTCACTAGGGTAAGGGTTAGATAAATGGGAGTAGAAATACTCGTTCAGCACTTCTGTAGCTTGCTTATTGAAGTTGCGTCTTTTACGTCTGACAGAAAGAGATAATGAACAAACCTTTAGTACTGTATGTACATGTCTGGACAAAAAGTACTCCATTAACTACAGCTTTAAAATGGGCTATTCCATACATTATATAGAAATATCAGCCAAACACACACAGACAGACCTGGCATCAAGGAAGCGTGAACGCAAAATCATGACAGCTTCACAGGTGCTCTGTTTGAGCTGCATCTGAATGGAGCTGAATTTGCGGTGGATTATGGCCACCATGCGCTCAATCTCCTTGGGAGAGATGGGCCGTGTGCGAGACTGCTCCCTCAGCAGGTTCATTACATGGTTGGTGAACTCACTGCAGGCCTTGGGGGGAAAAAAGAGAGAGAGAGAAAGGGTGAAATGCTATTGTCAAAGATGGGGCGAAGTAGAGGCTGTCCTGTGCAGAGATGAGACCTCAGTGAGTGAGTTCTTTACTGACAGATGATTTCACCTAGTCATGAAAGACAAAATATGATAATGGGTTTGTGAATTCCTAGTACTATTTAAACCATTAAAAACTCAAAATGATTAAATGTTTTGCTGCAAGACAAAAAAAAAAAAATTTAATGCTCAAGAGTGTTTCAACTAATTCCATTGATGTAATTTTTTACTTTTCTATACTATTTAAATGCATGACCAATTTAAAAAAAAACAAATTTTAAAATCGCATCGTTAGGGACTTACTAGTACAGTACACAAGTTTTATCATCAATTTTTGGTTAACTGGAAAATGATTTATTTTTAGTAAAAGCCCCACTTTTTGCTGCCTTAGATATGATGTGGTTGAGTGAGTCCATGCACAAGTTGTAGCTTCAAACATAACTACAGCAGTTTCTATTAAAGCCAAAAGACAGAGTCATGTAGTGCTGAATAGTTTAAAAGTGCTTATTAAAGTAAGGTCCTACAAGCCAGTTTATGGCTGTTTATCCGCCAAACAGCAGGAACTTACATGCAAAATAAATCTTAATGCTTGATTTGCGCTCTCTATATTACATAGTTTTTGCATTTGCGTTATGAAGCCCAACAAAATTTGTCTACTCTGAACAAACCTGTTCATATTTCTCCAGCTCAGAATGATATATTTGACGAATCTGGGTAAGCTTGGCTCTGTAGTCGGAGTGTTCAATGCTGCTATCGGTGGGTGAGCCTCCTGCTGCTGCAGCAGCTGCAGCAGCTGCAGCTGATCCTCCTCCTTTCTCTGGTCCAGATACACCTTCTGCAAGCAACATGTTGTCCAACCGCATGATCTGTGGATCTGGGGGGTCCTCCTCCTGCACACCTCGTATACTCAGCACTAAACGGAACAAAAAAATGTACATGAATCAGACATGTAATGAAACACTTCCCAGATTAGATTTTCTTTTTAGGAAAGTGCTGTTTATCAGTTTTATTTACTTTAACAGTTTTATATTTTTAATCAACAAATCACACATGGATAAGTCTATTTTTTGTAGCTTTGCTTCATCCCTGCTAAAACTCAAAAAGAAGCAGCTTTGTCAAACAAAGTCAGGTCCTCTGAGTCATGGTTGTCAACATCTGACTGAATTTTCAACAAGTCTGAATTTCTTCCAAATGACCAGCAGAGGGCAGTGTGCTTCCTCTGTGGCAGGCTGCCAGAGATATGGGCATGAGGCATGAGACCAGTAATGGAAGTGCATGTGCTGTCACTATGAGCCCCAGTGGCCATAAGTATAGTTATCAGTCGCAGCTCTCCACCACTGTATTATACCAGGACCCCTGTCAGCCTGCAGCCTAGCTCTCATCTCTCTCTCTTTCACACATGCACTCATACATTCACCCTTACAGACACCACTCTGTTTCAGAAGTTTTAGACAATTTTTTTCAGAGCCTGCAGCTTTTAACACTTTACTAAATTTCCCCTTGCCCTTTTTGCTTTTCTATTATTCAACTTCAGAAAGTAAGAGTAGTTCTTCCCCAACCATAATTAAATATACAGCATCAAGTTCTTTTTAATTTTTTTATTTTTTTACTAAGAAATTACAAGGCATACAGTAGATCACATTTATGGTAGTACTAATTTATACATTTAGAAGATAAATGTGAGTAGAGGAGACAATATAGTTGACTACAAAATAACATTTAATTTGATTCATAATTAACTAATACAGGTATTCCCATTATTTAGGGAAAATGCCAATTTAAAAAAAACGGACAGAAAATAAGTTATTTTCTATAACAGATGAAAATTGTTTACATAACAATGGCGACATGCAGTGCTTCCATCTGGACGCAGGTTTCTGCAACCCAGATGTAGAACAAACAGACTGAAAAACTCATTTATCCCTGTAGCA
>JARVGV010000412.1:21591934-21602131 GCA_031762435.1 Hypsolebias longignatus | reverse complement strand
CTTGGGGTTAAGTGTCTTGCCCAGGGACACAACGAGGTATGACGTGACCGGGGATCGAACCCGGGACCTTCTGGTCCCGAGCAAACTTCTCATACCCATATATTTAGCAACAATATAAAATAATGTAATGGTAACGGAATGATTAACTAGTTAAAGGAAAGAGGATAATGTGTCATCTAATTAATGAGTAGAGCCTTATGACTGTTTTTATACATAAAAAAAAAACCCTAAATGTGGGGGGGGAAATATTTTAAATCAGTAAAATATCAATGCCAAGTTTCTGTTATTTTTGATGAGCTTGGGTAAGCACATTATGGGAAAATAAGCACTTATTTGGATTTGATGGCCCACTGAGGCTCCAATTCCATCTTTATTCATAGTCGTTTTGCATTAGCCAAATAATTTGAAGCTTGATAAGTTACTCCGTTTTGTTTGTAATACATAGGTTTATATAAAAATGTGAATTAAAAGTTAAGATGAAAGATTGGGCAATTTCCTTTAGCTGATCTTTTAGAACGTGCATTGGTAATTTAGATTGGTGGATCAAGTCATGGGCGACACAGTGACGCAGCTGGTAGAGCTTCCACCTTTCAGCGAGGTCACCAGATCAGATCCAGGTCCGGGGGTCTTTTCTTGGTGTTTTGCATGTTCTCTCGGTGCATGCGTGGGTTTTCTCCAGGTACTGTACTCCGGTTTCCTCCCACAGACCAAAAACATGCATGTTAGACTAAATGGTAATGTTAACTTGTTCATAGGTGGGAGTGAGTGTGAATGGTTGTTTGTATCGTTTGTCTCTGTGACCTTGTGATGGACTTGCAACCTGTCCAGGGTGTACCCTGCCTCTTGCAGTGACTGCTGGATATGGGCTCCAGTGATCCCCGTGACCAGAAAGAAGCAGGTAAAAGATAATGGATAGATGGATGAATGGATCTAGTCATATTTAATCAACTTATGCTAATAAAACTGCACTTTTGTTTTGGCCAAAGTCATGTGAAATTAACATGTCTGTCTTTTGATGTACAGTTATGGTATAATTAAATCTTGATCATATTTTACTTACCTGCTTCTGGAAACAAGATGACCTATGACCAGTTGAACATTCTTATTTTCCATCAGTAGACTACTTTTACTTAACAAAACACTTGACAGACTATATCATTTGTAAGTTCAAGTCTTTATAAGTCTGTTAAAGATATTTTCCTTTTTTTTTTACAAAACAAAGGAGGGGGAAAATCCAATACACTATTGCAATTCTCTTGGAGAATGCCCCTTTTTGTGCCTGTAGTTTTCACTCTGGCTGGCACAAAAAACTCCACTCAATACTGCTGTCTTCATGGCCTTTTGCAGGAGTGAGGAGAAAATATAAAATGGAGAAATAAAAGAAGGACAAAAAAGTCACAAAAACATTAGAAATCAAGTGGGTAAGTGTGGGGGGAAATCGATAAAAATAAAAAACATGTTTAAGGGAGATAGAACAAGACAAAGGAAGGAATACGCAGAGTGAACAGTACTACATGCCATGACTGTCTCAGCTGTCACAAAAGCTGTAATTCTCTCCCCCCTCTATAGTCCTTTTTCCCTTTACAGTTTGGTTTATAAGGGCAGCATTTGCTGTTGGCACGAAGTTCAAGAAGGCAGCCTGAGAGTTCCTTTGCCCAGTAAGAACTGCAGTACACGGTCCACTAGTAGAGCGGCAACAAAGTCCACCATTAAAACCTGGGCAATGATGAATTTGAACTGCAAAGAAAAATACAAGACATATCACAAGAGTACTGGGGTTGCAAGGCTACCTAAACAAAAAAAAACTTGTTTAAAATAACTCTGGCTCACCTCAGTTGGAATATCTACAAGAGCAAATTGTTCATTGAATTCTGGTGAAGAACCAGAAAGAAGTCCGACAATCGCTAAACCTGAAAGGGCAATGCTCCACAGTAATGGTCGATTTTCACTAAGAGATTCCATGAATGGATGGCCCTTATATACACACAAAAAAATGTAATTAGTGTAATAAATATACTTTAAATGAAAAGAAGGTATCAACTAATAGTAAAAAAAAGTACCTTGTAGTTAATGGCAAAGGTGGCCATCTGCATGGCCATGGACATAATGTACACGGTGCTGTTTATTAGACTGGGTTCAAACTCTTTGTAAAGATCAACAAACTGCTCCTCTCTGCAAGTAAGCATAAATAATATAATGTTCACATATAATGCTAATTAAAAAAAAAAAATTTAACACTTACAAAAACAATATTAAAAAGCTCTTCAACCATAAAAACATACAAATATAAAAGGAACCATGACTATGTTTGTGCATGGTTGTTCATCTCCATGTGACCATGTTCTGGACTGGAATCTAATTCAAGGTGTACCCTGCCTCTTGCACAATGACTGCTGGACATAAACACCAGCTACCCGTGATCATGCACAGGACCAAACAGGTACATAAAATGTAGCATTTGAAATTATTTAGTGGTAATAGTGTATGGACACCATTTTGTTGCTAAAATGTAAATAAGTAACTACACAAGAAGAATTGCTGTGTTTTCTCACATTCATTCAGTCTTTGACTTACCTGGGTGGACTTCTGCTTTGTGCCTCTTTGTAAAGATACACAAGACTGCAGAAGTGAACCGCAAACTGCAGCAACACAGTCAACACTGTATAAAGATTGAAGATGTTTGGTAAGGGCCGTTCTCGAGACAATGTTTTCAGAGGCTGCACAAACAGGGGATAGAAAGTTATTCATTTTGAAGTAAAAAAAAAAAAAAAAGAAAAAGCTAGCTTATGTTAGATTATAAGAAAGGCATGAACTAAACATTGTTTTCTGAGAAAGGCCAATAGTAGAACCATGGTTAGTCTCTGCTTTTGAAAACTTATTCTCACCTTTGATCTAGAGATGAAGAGGAAGCATCCAGCTAAAAGCAAGCCTTGCAGAGTCGCTTGGAAATCACTGAACTTGACTCCCTCGAGGTAGAGAACAGACTGACTGTAGGCCAGCACTAGTGCATTGAGAGCCAAGATCTTAAACATTTGGAGCGTTGTCACCAGAGTGCAACGACCTTGCTTTATTACATGGCAGACTGGAGATTTAAGAAGAAAAAAAATCTCAGAAGTGGGAAACAGCTTCATGTCTGTATTTTGGTAAATTATGTCAAGAGAGGAAAAGTCAAATAT
Organism: Hypsolebias longignatus; assembly: GCA_031762435.1. NCBI lineage: Eukaryota > Metazoa > Chordata > Actinopteri > Cyprinodontiformes > Rivulidae > Hypsolebias > Hypsolebias longignatus. The sequence continues at coordinate 21,598,955 of JARVGV010000412.1, read as the reverse complement.
GTTACTCACTGCACTGTATGGAAGAGAGTTTCGATGTGAAAGGGGCAGCAATGGAAGCATCACCCAGTTTAACTACTTGTACCTGATCTTCTTCGAGTTCTCGTAGGACTTGGCTGATCCTTTCCTGTAACAGAAATTTCCTGATGTTTAGAAAAAATATGTTTTTAAGTGCAACTTGCAGGCTGTGTCAGTCACAAAGGGTACATATACCTATGAACATGTTTTAAAACGTAAATGACATATTTATAAATGGGAAGTGGCTCTACTTTGAGTTGTGTTGGTGGGCGGGAAGTTTTTATAGGTGTGATTATGGTGGTTTGACCTTTTAGCTATTTTTAATCAAAGTGACCACTGTTTGAGTAGGCTGCACAAATTTCAAACTTGCAAAACAGATGTAAAACTTTTTAAAGATGCAGCCAAAGGCCACAGGTTGGAGAGCCTGCTGTGATGAGGGCTCAGCCTCCATTATGGGCCACCATTCAGTCAGTTGAGCTACTTGCCAGATGAAACACTTGCTGAAATTCAGAACTACTGTAGTTTTCCTGCCTGGATGTACTTTGTGCCAGTAAGGAGATATAAATTTACAGATCTCTTTAATAATGAAAATGACACCATATGACACTCATTTTATACAAGAACATCATGCACTTAAGATTTAGATGGCACTCTAAATAGGATGTAGAAAGCAGAATTTTAAAATGTAAATAGCCATTTGCTTTTGAATGTTGTTCTACTTTTTAAATCCGAATCAGCCTGCTACAAAACCACAGTGAGCTCAGAAGACTGAATGTAATGGAGGCACTGAGATGTAAAGTTTGTGAGGATGCTTTTAAACTTAAATAGTTTGCCCTTCCTTTCTCTCGTCTTTTGATTTCCCCTCTCTGTGCAATTCTGATGTCTCATGCACAATGAAACGGATGCTGTTTCACTTTGTGTCAATATCCTACAAGCTGATTTTTAATATTTGGTTGTGTCTTGTGTCTGATTGACATTCTAACACATGTAGTTTAATTATACATTAATGTGTGTTATAGTTACTAGTTATACACAGTTTGCTATACTGTGACAATTATAAAAGCATTTGTCAGCTAACATTTTATAAATCACCAACTCAGTTTTCCCTACGTTTCCTCACACCACAAGTTATTTTTTCCTAATCCGTGTAATTTATTGATCTCTCTGATAAAGGTTATGATTCTTTTCTGGGATATACAGTGTATGCAATTGTTTAATATCAAGCTTAAATTGTTAATCAGCTTTCTATTTTACACAGAATTGCCCCTAGATGCATATTTTCTTATAAACTCGTTGCAGCAAAATTTCTTTCTTCGGTAGAGTTGTGTTTTTGAAGGGCTCAAATGTCTTTTAAAAAATGTTAAATGTTATTCTAGTGGATATAATCAGTAACAAAAAATAAAAATGAAAACGTTACCATCTATGCCTGCATTTTGTTACTTGGGTTATTAACCCACAAGTGGCCTTTTAGGTAGCATTTTGAATATTAGCTGAAAGGTGGGTAAAAGATGGCCGTCCAGCAGGCTGCACTTCACAAAAACGAGTTGTAAGTACAAGACATATAATTTCAGTAGTTCATAAAGTAGAGCACCTTTTGTGCTGCAAGCTGCTCTTCCCTCTGAATCATGATCCGCTGTCTAGCTGCCCTGGAGCTCGGTTTGCCACCTGAACCAACAGGAGGTAAAGGTCTGGGCTCTGATGTTGATGCTTCTTTTTCTCTCCCTCGTTTCTTCTTTTCAGGCAAGCGCTCAGGGGCATTGGCCAGGAGAGCTACACCTGTGGGAAAACAAAACCATCAATGCTCACTGTTGCAGACATTCACAGCAACTTTCATTTCAATACTCTCATTTATTACATCTGATAAATCTTACCTATGTGAGCATGTTTAAGAGCTCCTACATCATTTGTGCCATCACCACACATGAGTGTCACATAACCCAGCCCCTTTAGACTGGTGATCACAAACTCCTAAAATGCATTGGAGTAATAAATCATACAATACAGTACACACATTAATGTCCAACTATCATAATCATACACTTTGTACATTTTTAGTTCATCCAAAAAGAAGAAGAAAAAAGATGTGCACATAAGTTTAAGTATTGTGTTTGTAACTGTTTGTTTTTCAATGCTTGACTTTAAAAAACATTTTATGTAAAAAAAAAAAATCACAACTACTGCCGCTTCTGCTTTAAATCCTACCTTTTGTTTTGGACTGACACGAGCAAACACTCGTATATGTGGCAACAAAGTGTGGAGTAACCGGGGATCACAGCTCAATTTGGCCAGCCCTTCTCCTGTTACACACAAGTCAAACTGACGCACAAATGTGGAAACAGAAGGAGGCGGCAGCGATACAGACACACTGCCGTCAATGGATTCCCAGTACCACTCACCTGGAAAACAAAACAAAAATATTAAAATTTAGCCTTTATCAATGTTTTTTTTTTTTTTTTTGTCAAATCACTCACTGCATTTAGTTATACAAGTAATTTAGCAAAAAGATACCCGTCTCACCCCGATTAGGGCTGGGCTGCAAAATAAGTGTATGCTCTTTCTGGATAAAGTGGAGCTCTCTTGCAACATGGCACGCAGTTAAAGGATTATCTCCTGTAATCATAACCACCTGAAAAAGGAAACAGCAGAATTAGACATCTCACAAAGCCTTGCTTGTCTAGCTAAATATGCATAATTCAGCAGTGTCAACTATTTACATGATGAGATGCTTCTTGGATCTCCTTGATGACTGTTTTGCTGTCATTCTTGAGTGGACATGACACAACCATAAATCCTGCAAACTGAAGATCACACTCCAGAGCATTTCGGCTTATCTCCCGGACCTACATGATCCAGAAACATTTAAGTCAGTTTCTAGCAGATCTGTTCACAAACATGATCAATCAGACAACCTCTGGTTGTTTGGGAAAACAAACAAAAGTTAAATTCAACCTGCTGATGACTGAGGTATCCAACTTCCTTGTAACCTAAGGCCAGCACTCGAGCTCCTTCCCGAGACATTTCTTTGTGGACTTCGTCATAATTTACAGGACACACTGTAAACTACAATCAGTAATATTAGGACAAGTTTAATTAAGCTAGAAGACAATGTACAAAATGCAGAATGCATAAAAATGGTGCCAGAATGTACCATTCCCCTCAGTGTCTCTGGAGCACCCTTGACTGTTGAGATGTAGCACAGTTCAGTGGATCCGAGTTTCTCATAAGAGGCCAAGACTGACATCCTCTTCAGAGCACTGGCAAAATGGAAACGCTGGTGGATTTTAAGTCCCTGCGTTTTGATGCCTCGTGGGAACACCTTTTCATCTGGTTCAAGAAACAAAATTCACTGAGGTGTCCACACTAGGTTTTTACTTTAAAAACACCCAAATTCTAACATTTAATAACATTTACAATCAAATGCTAACTATCTGAAGATATACACTATGATGTACAAGTTTGATCATACTTAAAAATGGGGTTTAAAAAAATCACACTATCCACATGTTCCACATTAGAGAAAAACATAATATGTAGGCCCAAAATTGTATTCACACATTATATGAATCATCTTTACATACAAGCCATTGCCTTGCACTGAGAATTTAGAAATAACCTTTAGTAAGGGTCCAGTCAGCAGCAGTCAGCATAGCCTTCTCTAGAGGATCTCCCACCAGTTGTCCATCATCTAGAGTAACCAGTGAATGACAGGTGGCCACAACACGATGCGTCTCAACTGGGATTTCAGAAACAGGTATCACCTCTTTTCCCTCTCTGCCATTAACATAAACATGAATTAATATACGTTATATAATGCAAATAAATCTAAATGTTTACTAACCTAAACCAGACCACAGAATGCTACATGCTACAAAAAGAGGAACTTGTAAGCGTTATTTACCTGAGGCCTGCTACCCCTCGAACAACCAAACTGTCACTGGTCAGTGTTCCCGTTTTGTCAAAACAACAAACTTCTACTTTCCCAGCAAATGGTATCCTGAAGGGCTCTGTGCAGAATACATCTAAGCAGGAACAAATTAATTAAATGAAATATATACAAATACACATGGTTTGTACTCAAATAATCTTCCATTTCTTCTAAGAAATATTCTGCAATCAAGCAGAACAGAAGCACAAACATACTTACAGAGCTTAGCCAGGGCAATAAGAGATGTGTTAACTGCTAAAGAAAGCTCTATAGGGAGTTCTGGGGGAACCACTGAGGTGAGGATAAGTGTGCACTCTAGAAAAAGCTTGTAGCGATTTCGGCTGGCATCTTTGGTCCCTGAGGGAGTGACACATAACATAGACAGATTTGTTTTCAGTAATATGTTCAAATTTAATTTTTATTATTAGCAGTGATTTCAACAAAAGTTACTGGTAGATTGTTCTTAAACAGTAAATATACTTTGATAAACTAGTTCTGTGTACCTCACCTTCTACCCACACATATGCAGCAGCAGCAATGGCAAACACTAGCAGGAACAGAATGAAAATAAAAGTCTCCAAGTTGTTTGCGGTCACTCTCTTCACACCAAAAAGAATGGTCCTTAACAGTTTACCCTAGAAACAAGTTTGTCAAGACACAAAGTATTGACTCAGTATACTCTACAATGTTTAAATAAGTAAAAAAAAAAAAATACATAAAAAATATTCAATTATTTACCTGAGAGGTATAAAATCCTGTTCTCAGTACATAGGCCACACAGCCATTGTCAACAGCTGCACAGAAATATTTAAGTGTTATAGACACAGTTTGTAAAGACAAGCGATAAATGGACATACCATTAAACACACAAATTCAACAGTAGATACACAATCCTGTTAACATATAAATGAAATAAGGAATTTGCATTTACGCTTGAGCCCTGCACTGGTTTTTACAGGAGGACTGTGCTGGACCACTTTTGTCCCACCAGAGATGACATGAAGGCGAGAGTCGGACTGAAGGTCCAGAATTCGCTCTGGGTCTAAGTCTTCCACAGGTTCCTGCACACATTTCATGAATATTTGTGTCACAGATGAGGGAAGAAAAAAGTTCTATCAGTGTATCATAATCTCTTATTTACTAACCTTCATCTGTGGCACAGACTCTCCAGTCAGCATGGCCTCATCTATAATACAACGACCTCTGAGTAGCAGCACATCACATGGTACCAAGTTTTCCTGGGGTGAACGTCCTACGAAATTCAAACAGAAATGCAAATTTTGAACACACGCAAAGTCAAGATGATGAAACGATTGAATGATTGATGTAATGAATGATTGAAATGAATAATTTAAGAAGATGAAATTTAGGATTGGATGGTTACCTATTGAGACAATATCCCCAGGGACAAGTTCATCACTAGAAATAGGTCTCCACTTTCTGTTGCGATACACCTGTCACAAAGTACATCAACTTATTTGGGTTTTCTTTGAGAAAGACGACTAATAAACAGAATATTATGACCACCCCTCCTTAGTTCCTTATCTGATACAGAAATGGCTTACACTCTTTAAAGCAATGCCTTAAAAAAAAGTCCTGCATTATCTGGTACTAAAAAGTTATCCAAAAATGTTTACTTACAAGAAAAAAAAAAGGAACTTTAAAACAAACAATTTTTATTTATTTTTTTGTTTGAAGCTCTAATCCTTTATGAACTCATGTCAAGTCACACAAGACTTTAAATTGTCCTTTTATCACACACAAAATATACTGATTAAAAAAAACACAAGAACGTATCATGTTATGGGATGACAGAATGATTTTCTGAACCATTCATGAATGATTTATGATTTTAGTAAATCCGAGTACAATTTACTAACAACAAACTTTTTTTTTAATAACTTGAATAATAAATTATAGTAATACATTGTTTATTTGAGCACGCCTACCTGGATCATGTAGGGTTTGTTTCCCATGCGGCGTATCTCTGACATATTCCTCATTTGCTGCTGAACCAGGGAGGCCTCAAACGCCACCAACATGAACAATGTAAAAACACTGTAGTACCAGTACTCATCCAAACACCACAGTCCCACACAGAACACCTAATAAAGATAAACAAAGTAGACTGTTTTACAATTTTTTTTTACTGAATACATCTTTGTAACCTGGACTAATAACACATGCACACACACATACCTGGAAAACAAAAAAGGGAGCTGTTGCCCGCTCTCTAAAAAGCTCCAGAAAATCTGGCACTACCATCTCAGCACGATTGGTCCCATATCGCTTTTCTGCTGCTCTGAGCTCACTCTCTTCTTGGTAGCCACGCCACGACTGAAAGTAGCCCAGTGGGTTGTTAATGGGAAATGCAATTGGAAGGAAACGTTTCTTCTCTTTGGAGTCAAAAACGTAACGAATCTTTTGAAATTCAAAAGATAAGATCCTTTCTCCATTTTCATCCTGTTAATAGAACAAGAAACAAACAATTATTGTTATAGCAATAAATAAATAAAAAAGACTTTTGTAACAGATGTGGTGAATTAAAACTTATACAAATGGTCAACTGAAGCACAAAAATAACTTAACTGCACTTAATAAAAGGATCAGTTTCTAAAAAATAATGGTGTCTGAAGGGTGACAGAGCTGTTGTCTCCCTCACAGAACTGTTTTAGGCAGAAAATGCGAGAACAAGAAAATATTTTCAATTTTCAGATATTTTCAGTAATGATGTGAACTAACCTGGTCCCTCTGTAGTGCAACAAGTTCAGCAGAACCGTTATTGGGGGTGGGAACGACCTTTGCAAGTGTAGCCACATTAGAGTCTGGCTCCTGAATTCACAATAGATGACAAAATCACATACTTTAGGACACCGGTTATTTTTGCTACAAGCTACAAATGTTTTCCCTCTTAAATGTGACATGAAGTGACAAACAGCAATTTGTTTAGTGTAAACATTAGGCCCATTCATAAAAAAAATGAATTAAAATTACTAATTTGTGAGTAGAGTAGTAAAACATATTGGCTCTAAACACCCCCAGAAAAAAAAACAACTCCACTTTATCACAAGTGTCTGGTTA